>CM053030.1:380978632-381228048 GCA_028564925.1 Lithobates sylvaticus | reverse complement strand
AGATCAGCCTAATGCCTGCACTTTCATACCTCAGATCAACCCAGATTCCTGCACCTTCACCCCTCCTCAGATCAACCCAATGCCTGCACTGTTTTACCTCTAATCAGCCCAGATTCCTGCACATTCACACCTCAGATCACCTTAATTCCTGCAAATTCACACCTCAGATCACCCAATTCCTGCACTTTCACACTGCGTATCAGCCCAATTCCAATTTTGCAGGCCTCAGATCAGTCCCAATTCCTGCTCCTTCAGGCCACAAACCAGCCCCAATTCCTGAATCCCCAGACCTCAGATCACAATTCCTGTGCCTTCCCACCTCAGATCAGCCCAAATTTCTGCACTTCCAGGCCTCAGATCAGCCTCAATTCTTGCACCTTCACAGCTCAGGTCATTTCAATTCCTGCACCTTCACCTGTCAGATCACCCCAATGTTGGTACTTTTACACCCCAGATCAATTTAATATCTGCACTTTCACAAACCAGATCAGCCCCAATTCCTATTCCTTCAGGACTCAGATCAGCCTAAATTCCTAAACCCCCAGACTTCAGATCACATTTTCTGCACCTTCACACTTCAGATCAGCCCAAATTCCTGCACCTTTACACCTCGGGTCACCCCAATTATTGCACATTCACATTACAAATCAGCCCCAATTCCTGCACCTTCACACCTCAGTTCACCCCAATTCCTGCACCTTCACACCTCAGATCATCCAAATTCCTGCACATCCAGGCCTCCGATCACCCCCAATTTCTGCCCCTTCACACCTCAGATCACCTTAATTTCTGCACCTTCACACCACATATCACCCTGGTTCCTACACCTTCACACTTCAGCTCACCCCAATTCCTGCACTTTCACACCTCAGATCAGCCCCAATTCCTGCACCTTTGTACCTCAGATCAGCCCAAATGCATGCACCTTCATACCTCAGATCAGCCCAAATTCCTGCACCTTCATACCTCATATCAGTCCTAATTCTTGCACCGTCATACCTCAGATCAGTCCTAGTTCATGCATCTTCACACTTCAGATCAGCCCAATTCATGCACCATCTGGCATAAATCGACCAGACTGGCATAAGCTGTTTCCACATAGATACTCCAGAAATGAACCCTAGCCAATGCTCCAGCAAAGACAGTGCTGCCTGCACCATGCAGTAAAAATGGAGAACAATGGAGTCCCAAATCCTGCATTTCTAAATTCTTTTCTCCAAGTTGGTAGTTACCAATAGCTGTTCTGAAGTTGTAGTGCCAATCAGAAGTGTTAAAGTAGTAGATACCAAACCTTGTTTTCAAGTAGTAGTTCCTTTTACTGGGAACTACTACTTTAGAACAGGGTTTAGTAACTAGTACTTTATAACAAGGTTTGTAACTACCACTTTATAACTTTTAAAGGGAGCTACTACTTTAGAACAGGGTTGTGGTAACTACTACTTTAGAACTTCTGTTTGTTCTAAAGTACTAGTTACCAAACTCTTTTCTAAAGTAGTAGCTCCCAAACCCTGTTCTAAGGCTACATTTGCACAGATATTTAGCAACGGTGTGCATGGCAGCGGCAAGACTCTGCTGATTCTTGCTGCCGTTTTTGACACCAGTGAGCAGGCCTCACTTCAGCCCCAGTAGCTCCAATTCCTGCACTTTCACACTCCACATTAGTTCCAATTTGTGCACCTAGATTATCTCCAATTCCTGCATCTTCACACTCCAAATTAGCTCCAGTTCTTGCATCTTCACACTCTAGATTAGCTCCCATTCCTGCACCTTCATATTTCAGAGTAGCTCCAATTCCTGTATCTTCACACTCTAGATTAGCTCCAATTCCTGCACCTAGATAATCTCCAATTCCTGTACCTTCACACTCCAGATTAGCTCCAGTTTGTGCACCTTCCAGATTAGCTCAAATTCCTGCACCTTCACCTTCCAGATTAGCTCAAATTCCTGCACCTTCACACTCCAGATTAGCTCCAATTCCTGCACCTTCACGCTAGATTAGCTCCCATTCCTGCACCTTTAAATTTCAGATTAGCTCCAAATCCTGCACCTTCACACTCCAGATTAGCTCCAATTCCTGTACATATATAATCTCCAAATCCTGTACCTTCACACTCCAGATTAGCTCCAGTTCGTGCTCCTTCCAGATTAGCTCCAATTCCTGTGCCTTCACATTTCAGATTAGCTCCAATTCCTGTATCTTCACACTCTAGATTAGCTCCAATTACTGCACTTTTACAGCTCAGATCAGCCCCAAATCCTGTTTTTTGCAGGCCTCAGATCAGCCCCAATTCCTTCATCCCCCCCCCCCCCCCCAATTCCTGCTCCTTCAGGCTACATTTGCATGGATGTTTAGCCACAGTGTGAATGGCAGTCACAAGACTCTGCATCTTGCTGCTGTTTTTGACACCAGTGAGCAGCTAGGCTACCGAGCCTGAACAGTACACTTTTCATGACAAGTTGCCGTAGCTATTCATGGTTGCTCACACAACCAGCAATTACCTGTGGGTCCAGCAGCCATCTCTGCTGGTAATCACTGGCTGTGCAGACAATCAGGAATAGCTGCAGCAGCCCCTAGCAACATGTCATTATAGTGTACTGTACAGGCTCGGTGGCTGCAGCTAGGAATCAGAGTCTTGCCACTGCCATTCACACTGTGGCTATACTGTACATCCATGCAAATGTAGCACAAAAATACTTCAAACCTGCAACACCAGATGCACCTATCCCCGTATCCCCAATTGTTCTAAAAATTTTCAAAATATAGACTTCAGGTATGTTTGCTAGAAATTGGCTAGCGTCAGGACAGTACGCAAGCACTTAAATAGGAAGCAAATAAAAAAAAACAAGCCAGGTTTTATCATGCAATAAACATAACCTTGTATCATATGAGAGACTATAGGCACAAGTATATTACAGTGACTGGACAGTGGGGAAACAGCTTGCGTAAGCTGCAATATAAAAAGAAGAGACAAAACAAAAATTAGAATGTTTTATTTGAGGGAGAATAGCCATGAATATTGTGCAGGCAATCACACTCAAGTCTTGCAGTCTAATGCCGCGTACACACGATCGTAACTCTCGTCGGAAAAATCTCTGCCGGTTTTCCCAACGGAATTCCGCTCAAACTGTCTTGCCTACACACGGTCACACCAAATTCCGACCGTCAAGAACGCGGTGACGTACAACACTACAACGAGCCGAGTTCAATGCTTCCAAGCATGCGCAGGAATTTTTCGTGTCAGAATTGCTACAGACGATCGGAATTTCCGATAGAAACCTTTTCTGTCTGAAAAATTGAGAACATGCTCTCAATTCTTTGCTGTCCGAAATTCGGCCAGCAAAATTCCGATGGAGCCTACACACGGTCGCATTTTCCGATGAAAAGCTCTCATCGGTCTTTTTCTGGCCAGAATTCCGATCGTGTGTACGCGGCACTAGCCCTCTTTTTCCAAGCTACTTGTACTACAACCACTCCCCTATATAATTTATTGGAAATTTTCTGGCCTGGGTTACCCCAGACTGGCAAATTGCCACCTGCAGTTATTTTATTTTTTTATTTCTTTTTTGCATTTTTTGGTATTGATGCTGTGGTTGGGCTGTGTATAGCAGAGGCCAGGCATGTCTGTATTTTCTCTGCTTTGCCAGCATATTCTTTCTCTTCCCAGGCACTCAGCGGCCAGTTGTGTTTTTTATATTTCTTTCAATATAGTCAGGACCCTTGAGGCATGGCTGCAGGGAGAAAAAACAAAGCCATAGGCTGCCTGCTATTCCACAAAACAGGGTGAAGAGCGGCCAGCAGAACATAGAGGTGGTCATGTCTATGTAGGGTGCCCACATGTCCCGGATTGCCCGGGACAGTCCTGCAATTAGCAGGTCTGTCCCGGGTCCCGGGCACCTTCATTCCGGGACAATACAATGTCCCTGAATGAAACTGACAGAGGAGCAAAATTCTGCTATCGCCATGGCGCTGTCTCTGCCTCCCCACCTCCACCTGAGACTCTTCTCTACTGGTGGCAAGTGACAAGCTCAGGGTTCCCACTGATTCTGCATTAAGGTGAGTTAAACAATTTCATTATATATTACAATGTAGTGTGGTAGTGTGGTACCCCACCAGCAAAATGATGCAGGATTCTCAACCAGGCGGGTTGAGGGGCTCCAGGGTGTTTTCTTATTTGGGAGGAAACTGGCTTTTCAGTTTCCTCCATGTTTATTAAAGTCCACTTTGGGACCTGGAGCCCGGGGATTTCTTAGAGATCCGGGTGGGATGAAATCCCCAATCCTGGATCCGGGTTTTGGGATCCCCCAGCACACTGACTGGTCAGGTGTGTGCTGGGCTATTTATAGACACCTGACCATGATTCTGGGCTCCACCCTCCCGAGGAGTCCAGGCTTGCAAGGGAGGTCCCAGAGAGTGCAGGTGTGCACGGAACTAGCCAGAGACCTAAGTCTGAGGTTGCTGACAGAAGTCAGGAGAGCTCCATGTGGGAGCCTGAGCAGTGGTGCATCCGCTGCTGAAGAGAGCCAGGTGGCTCGGTATTTTGCAATGCTGCATGTTTAAGCCAGGAGGCTGAATATTCTTTTTGTTTGTTGCTGGCAGTTCAAACCCCCTGCGAGGGAAACCATCTTTTGTTTTCATTTATGGAACTATGTTTTTCTTTTTCCTTTCTTTTAATAAAAATGGGCCAAACAAGCCCTTAAACGCATGACTGGCGTGAACTCTGCTCACTGGTATGCTCTACACGGACGCTAAAGAACCCCCAAATATCACAAGTGGTGCTCGGATGCGGGCATAACTGAAGATCCTCGCATATACCAGTGAGCTATTGCCAGAAACTGCTTTTGCTCTGCAGTGTGTGCAGCAGGTGGTGTACCTGGAAGGGAGAGGCCCCTTAAAGAGACAGTGCTCCTGTTGTTGTTCTGTGCAGTGAAGTAACTGCAAGTATGGAGAGTCCACCAGCATTTGAATCTGCAGTGGATTGGTGCAAGCGGCACCTGGCAGGAATGGACCAAGCTACAGTGAAAGACAAGCCAACCTTTGTTACAAAGAGAGAGCTGCCGGATGTCCATACCTGGGAGAGGGGTGTGATTTCCCCTGGCAACGCTGCTGTAGTTAAACCAGCAGTTGTTGGGAAAAATGTGAAAGTGACACAGCTTAAGACAGGGTCCAGCGGAGGGAAGCCTTTGTTATGTGCCAGAAGAGAGGCTGACCAAAGGCCAGGACTGAGAGTGGTTGCCCATAGCAACACAGAGGAGGCCAGTCGGGCTGTCTGTGGACCATGGGGTATGCCTGCCAAGGGTCGTGACAAGTGGCTTCTGGAGGAGCCAAAACAGCATGTTCAAAAGATCCAGCAAAGCTCTGCTGGGAGAATGCGATCTCCCATGGCAACGAGAGTGGAAGTTCTGCCTGGAGGGAGGAGCTGCAGGGGAGATTTGGCTCAACGTCCCCACAAAGAGGCCTGTGCATTTTTGCCATCTGTGAGTCGCCAGGAGAGAAGCACCCTGGGAAAAAGTCGTCCAGTACCATGCCTGGAATGTGGCCAGCTGGGGCATGGTATATTTTCTTGCCCTAGATTATGGAATGCGGCTGGAGATAATATTGCTGAGCAAAAGTTTCGTTTGCAGGCTCAGATTCCTGTGAAAATATGTCTGCAGTCACCCTTAGCAACAAGAAGGAGTTTCCTTTTGTGTCGGCAGGGGGTGCTAAACAGTGGGAGATACCTGCTGTAGTTTCATCCCGTGGCCACCAGGAGGAGTTACCCAGTAAAATTGCAGCAGAGGACTTGTTCGTGAGACGCCGTACTCAAGTGAAGATGGTGACCCCTACTACTGCGGTGGGTAAGACTGACTTTAATGGAATGATGACTGGAAATGCTGAGTTTATGTGGAAAAAGACTGGTTATGAGACTGTTCATGATGTGAAAGTGACCCCAGTTAGTGGGGCCACTGAAGGTGTTCTTGAGGGGGAGTTTTTTCTGTGCAGTACCCTGTACAGTGGGGGAGCAGGGGTTAAAGTCAAACCTGCATCTGTGTGTACTTCTCAAGAGGGGCATAGTGATATGTCTAATGTTTACCAGTCTCAAGTTGGCCGTGGGCTAGGACAGCCTGCAAGAGGTACAAATACTATTAATGTTGATGATTATGGAAAATGTACTGCTGTTGGGAAAACCCCAGGTTCTTGCAAAGCAAACGTTGTGGTTAAAGATGGGCCGTTGCCCATAGCAACTGGTGGTAAGACAGCACAGTTGTCCCCAGACATCTCCAGGGAACTTCATGTATTGGAGCCGGAGGTTGCCCTGGACAACGGTGATGTCACTCTGGTGGAGCAGAGTGGAACTGCACCTTATAGTGGTGATGTCTTGGTGCAAGCTGCTAATACTAAATGTGTGCAGGTGAATAGTGGGTTAATGCAACCTGTAGAAAGTGCAAAGGTCGCTGAAGTTTGTGAAGCGCCATCCGAGCATGGTGGTGAATATGATGTATTGCAACCTGCTGTGTTAAAATACGTATTACCACAACCTGACCTGATTTACAATGACTTGTGTAATGAGTCTGCAGCTAAGCCAATCTGTTCTCATGTGTCTCCTTGGGCAGATGGATCGGTGCTGAGGAGTACCGCTGAAGGGAGCGCACTTATAGTAGATTGGACTAGTTGGGGTGAAAATCTAATCTCCCTGATAGATAAGGCTTTTATGCCCAAAAATAAGGTGGACACGGTTTCTCCTGTAGGGACTGCAGAACAGCTTGTACCTGAGGGTGCGGTGGCTGCTGCAGGGGTTAACCCTTGTGGGAAAGATGGACCAAATGAGGGTGAGCGCACAGCAGAAACTTTGCCCATGATCCACAAAAGTAATGTCGGCATGGAGTGTCCAAGTGACCTTTTCACTAGTAATAATCTGGAGCAGTTCATTGATGCTGAGCCTGAAAATTTGCATATGAGTCCAGCACCTGGCAGCACCCTGGGTGAGCACCAGGCTGTGGTTGCCTCCAGCTGGGAGGATGTTCAGTTGGAAGTTGCAACTTCTCAAGTCTCGGCGAATGAGTCTGTCTGCATTCCCAGTGTAATAACAGTCCCCAGGAAGGACTTGGGTCTGGGATCAAGGGTCTGGGCTGTAACTAAAGCATTAAAAGAGATGCTTGAACTTTGGGATGTACAACCAATCCATACTAGTGTGTCTCCTCCACAGTCTGATGGTCTGGTACTGCGGAGTACCCCTAGGGGGAGCACTAGATGGCAGGCTGTACGGAACAAAGAAGAACAGGACAGGAATGGTTTGTTCCTGAATTTGCTAGTTTTACTAAAAGTTGCCACTGCGTATGCTTCTGGATTACGTCCGGAAGGTATAATATATGAGAGAGAGTTTGGAAAAATGGAAAATGAGCCCAAAATGTCTGAGGTTTCACCTCTTAACAGCCAGGCGGAAAGCATTTCTGCTGCTATGGTTCAGGGTGGTGCTGATCAGTTTTTGGTGACGGTGAAGGGCGTGTATACAGCACCACATGAGATGGAAGGGCCGAGCATGGACCAGAAAACAGCAGAAATCCTGACCGGGACTCAGACAGAGGTGGTTAGTGAGACTGGGGTCACCAGTCCAATAATAGGTTTATGTGACAAACCTGACAACGTCCCTGAGACAGGAAAATGGGTAAAAAGTACAGTAAGGTTGGTATACGGATCAGACGAGAGCTCGCCTGTTCCGGTTTTGGATAGAAATCCAGGTGGTATTAAAAAGGATCAGGTGGTAGGACAGCTGCCTGCTGAGTGGGTGACACCATGGGAGGTGGCATCTTGTGAGGTTCTCGTGGGTGATTGCCAACCTCCGGTGTGTGTGCCCTCTGCAGACACTGCCCTAACAAATGCTGAGAGAGGTGTTGGGAAACCTGGGAACCTGAAGCGTGGAGGCAGAAGGGTTGATAGAAAGACCAGGGGTCACCCATTAAAATTTCAGGAGAGGAAGTGCTTATGGAAATGCACTCGGAAGAAAAGTTGGGAAGGTCGCATCAAAGATCATAGCAGAGTGACAGTGAGGATTAGAGGGAGACACCAAAGGAGGCATTGGGTAGAGTTCCCCTTTAGGAGAAGTGAGGTTGGACAGGATTGGACTCCTGTAAATGGTAGCTGGCACAGAGGTGCCAAAATAAACTTGTGTGTTCCGCCCTCTGGGTCGAAACAAGGGGGGGGGATATGTGGTAGTGTGGTACCCCACCAGCAAAATGATGCAGGATTCTCAACCAGGCGGGTTGAGGGGCTCCAGGGTGTTTTCTTATTTGGGAGGAAACTGGCTTTTCAGTTTCCTCCATGTTTATTAAAGTCCACTTTGGGACCTGGAGCCCGGGGATTTCTTAGAGATCCGGGTGGGATGAAATCCCCAATCCTGGATCCGGGTTTTGGGATCCCCCAGCACACTGACTGGTCAGGTGTGTGCTGGGCTATTTATAGACACCTGACCATGATTCTGGGCTCCACCCTCCCGAGGAGTCCAGGCTTGCAAGGGAGGTCCCAGAGAGTGCAGGTGTGCACGGAACTAGCCAGAGACCTAAGTCTGAGGTTGCTGACAGAAGTCAGGAGAGCTCCATGTGGGAGCCTGAGCAGTGGTGCATCCGCTGCTGAAGAGAGCCAGGTGGCTCGGTATTTTGCAATGCTGCATGTTTAAGCCAGGAGGCTGAATATTCTTTTTGTTTGTTGCTGGCAGTTCAAACCCCCTGCGAGGGAAACCATCTTTTGTTTTCATTTATGGAACTTTGTTTTTCTTTTTTCCTTTCTTTTAATAAAAATGGGCCAAACAAGCCCTTAAACGCATGACTGGGTGGACTCTGCTCACTGGTATGCTCTCTACACGGACGCTAAAGAACCCCCAAATATCACAGACACATATGGGGAACTAGAGCTCTCACACACTCTCAAGCCAGAGGTGGAGAGTTGCACAGACAAGATCTTAGCACTGTTGTCCAGGGACTGAAAGAGGCTGATACCAAGTCAAATTCAGGTACTTACATGGCTTGCAATTACAAAACATTTCATGATGTATTATGAATGCAGAGCTGTATTAATTTATGTTTTATATTTGTATAGAATTCTCCTTTAAATAGATTTAGGATATGTATGAGCATTTTGATTATAATAATTTTTTTGTGTTATGTTATATTTTCACTTTTCTGCTTTACAAAAGAGAGAACACTGAGATTTAGGCTCCATTCACACTAGTGCGATTTCAGTATTGAACAGAATCACATAACAAATTACATTGTTTTCAATGGTGCCTGTTCACATCAATGCAACTCAGCATGGCACGATTTTGGAAAAGATTGCTATACTACTCTGGTGCAATTCTGGCACTACTTTGGCCTCATAGAATATGCAAACCACATACTACATAATCGCACTTAAAAGCGGACAACAATCGGATCACAGCAGTGTGAACCTAGCTTAATAATTAATTTACTGCTTTCATTTTGGTAATATTACATGGTACAGTAATAATTTTCTTTTTTGGGTCCTCGGATTAACACATCTAAGATACCTTGTTATAGTGGCATTTATTCCAAACAACATACAGCTATTTTAGGCTCACTGGTCACCATCAATGCAGTTTATGGAAATTATTTTTCCTAGGTGTAAGGCTTGAACAGGAAGAAACAAGACACTATAACCTGACAGGCTATGATGGGAATATACTGTCTCATTGGGTTTAAAGGCTTTCCGAAATTCTCTTAGAGGGCTAAAGGTTTGGAAATGTTCTTAAAAAAATGTTGTAAATTCTGTTCCTCTACAAGCTAAAGACAAAGTGTAAAAGGCCTTAAAATGGTTGTAAAGGCTGAAGGTTTTTTACCTGAATGCATTGTTAATGCATTCTCTGCATTGTCAGCTCTTTCTTCCCCCAGCTCCCCCTAATGCCCCGTACACACGATCAGACTTTTCGTCCGGACTGTCCGGCGGACTTAGTCCGCCGGACAATCTACCGGATTTTCTAGCGGATGACTTTCCAAACGTGTGGACTTGCCCACACACGCACGGACTTTTCCGGCGGAGTTTTGGCGAAAGCCCGCGGGACTTTTGAAATGAACGGACTTGCCCACATACGGAGTAAAGTCCGTTCATTTATAACGTGACTCCAGGTAGACGGGACTAGCGAAGGAAGTGAATGCCGCCGCCTCGATCGGCGACATTGACACCTCGCTAGCCTCGTCACCTGGTATGGATTTAAAGGGGGACCCCTACGCCCAAAAAACGGCGTGGGGGTCCCCCCGAATCCATATCAGACCCTTTGTCGAGCACGCTGCCCGGCCGGTCAGGAAGGGGGTGGGGACAAGCGAGCGCACCCCCCCTCCTGAGCCGTACCAGGCCGCGTGCCCTCAACATGGGGTTGCCCTGGAGAAAGGGGGGCCCTGCGGCCCCCCCACCCCAAAGCACCATGTCCCCCATGTTGATGAGGACAAGGGCCTCTTCCCGACAACCCTGGCCGTTGGTTGTCGGGGTCCGCAGGCGGGGGGCTTATAGGAATCCGGGAGCCCCCTTTAATAAGGGGACCCCCAGATACTGGCCCCCACCCTATGTGAATGAGTATGGGGGTACAATGTACCCCTACCCATTCACCAAAGGGAAAAAAGTGTAAATAAAAAACACAACAAAAGTTTTTAAAATACTTTTTTACAAAGCTCCGGGGGTCTTCTTCCATCTTGGGGGGTCTTCTCGCCGGACTCCGCTATCTTTTGCTAGCTCTTTTACTAGCGGAGGAGCCCGGCTTTCTCCTTCGTCGCCGCCGCCATCTGGGGGTCTTGTTCCGACTTCGGGGGTCTTATCCCGCTCTTCTGTTCTTCTTGCCGGGCCTCCGCTATCTTCTTCCAGCTCTTTTACTAGCGGTGGCCCGGGCTTCTGTCGCCGTCGCTGTCGCCGTCGCTGTCGCCTTCTGCTTCTTGTTCTTCTGCTTCTTGTTCTTCTTTCTTCTTCTGATGTTGATTTGGCGCTGTCTCCTCTTCTAATGGCTCAGACATGTTGCGCTGCCAGTTATATAGGGACAAGGTGCGGGTCACCGGCTCATGACAGCATCCTCCGGGACTGGGACATCATAAGGGGGCGGGGTCACCATGTGACATGAGCCGGTGACCCGCCCCTTGTCCCTATAAAGCTGGCAGCGCAACACGTCTGAGCCATTAGAAGAGGAGACAGAGCTGAGTCAACATCGGAAGAAGAAAGAAGAACAAGAAGCAGAAGAAGAAGAAGCAGAAGCAGAAGGCGACATCGAGCAAGTTTTGTCACACCATTGACTACGATGGATTGGTATACCCATGTTTCTCAGCATTCATAGTTGACCTGCTTTCCACGCATGATCTGCTATTTGATGGTATCACTTGTTCCCCTAGATGTCTGATCCATCCCTTAAATAGACATAGCCTTAACTGCATTCTGGTCTGTTTAACATTTACATCTCTATGGAAACCACCTACTTGGTCAGCTAGTGTTACAAAACCTCTAACACAGGGGTCTCCAAACTGCGGCCCGAGGGCCAGATGTGGCCCTATGCTAGCCTTTATCTGGCCCTTGGGACACAATTCCTCACACTGATATGAGGCCCTATTCCTCCCACTGATACCAACAGTGGGGCACTATATCTTCCACCGATACCAATGATGGAATACTATTCCTCCTACTAATAGGGGGAATACTCTTCCTCCTATTGACCACCAACCCTGAGGCCATATTTATTCTCACTGATGCTGGGCCCGTGGAATTTTCTGCCCCTGCCGACCACAATCCGGCCCTCCTAAAGTCTGAAGGACAATAAAGTGGCCCTTTGTTTGAAAAGTTTGGAGACCCCTGCTCTAACAGATACTTTAGTGCTTAGTAATAAAAAAAAGTGCAAGCAGCAGTACAGATATGGAAACAATGATAACTCACAGCAACTGGATTTTAGCTTATTGGTGGGAGTTCAATGACTTCAATGGTTATAGCAGTACGTTTTAAATATTCTCACATTCAGAAGCTAGAAAGGATTATTGAAACAAGGAACACTGGAAGAGCCTATTGGTGTGGAGTCTGGTGTTATTTCTGGGGATAGTAGAAGAGCAGTAGTATTTTCGGGGAAACTGCTAAGTGAGGGATGGGATGAAGTTATATATCCAGAGACACACCACAGACTACAATTGTAAAGGAGTAATATTTTTGGGCCCAGTGTGCTGCTGAGCAAGATACTGAGACGTTTCCAGTGGTACCATTGTGCTGAGCTGAGTACAATACTGGTATGCAGGGGCACTACTGAGTCCGGGATGCAAGAGAGTGAAAATCCCAGTGATGATACACAGTACAAGAAGAGAAAAAAATGTTGTGTAGGCTTTCGGGATTTTTTTTTTACACACTTTAGTTCCTCTTTTAATTTTTTAACATTTAAAAAACTGTTATTTAACCGATTCCCGCCCGTCGTACACCAAATTACGTCCTCAGCTTTGAGCGGGGATATCTGAATGACGCCTGTAGCTACAGGCATCATTCAGATATCGTCTTTTAGAGCCGGCGAATCTGTGCCCAATAAGAATGATCATAGTGGCTGTTCCGCCGCTTGATCGTTCTTACGGGAGGCGAGAGGGGACATCGGACACAGGATCCGCCAGCCCCGGATGTTCAGAATAGAGATTTCCGTCGGACCAGATGATTGCCGGAGTCTCTATGATCATTCGGAGGCCGGGCGCGATGTTATGACGTCACGCCCGACCTCTGTATTAAAAAAAAATGGCGCCGCTTCGGCTCGGAAGCGGTGAACATTTTCTTTTTTTTTATTTCAGGCTTCCCAGCCTAGTGGTGAGATATGGGGTCTTATTGACCTCATATCTCACTGTAAAGAGCACCTGTCATGCCATATTCCTATTACAAGGGATGTTTAAATTCCTTGTAATAGAAATAAAAGTGATCAGAAATTTTTTATTTTTTTTAAAGCGCCCCTGTCCCCGTGAGCTTGCACGCAGCAGCGAATGCATAGTCCCGCCCACACATGAAAACGGTGTTCAAACCACACATGTGAGGTATCGCAGAGAACGTTAGAGCGAGAGCAATAATTTTGGTCCTAGACCTCCTCTGTAACTCAAAACATGTAACCAGTAAAACATTTTAAAGCGTCGCCTAAGGGGACTAAGTAGCGAAGTTTGGCGCCATTCGACGAGCATGTGCAATTTTGAAGCATGACATGTTAGGTATCTATTTACTCGGCGTAACTTCATCTTTCACATTATGGAAAAACATTGGGCTAACTTTACTGTTATGTTTTTTTTAAAGCACAAAACATTTTTTCCCCCCAAAAAAACGCATTCGAAAAATTGCTGCGCAAATACCGTGCAAGATAAAAAGTTGCAATGACCGCCGTTGTATTCTCTAGGGTCTTTGCTAAAAAACATATATAATGTTTGGGGGTTATATGTAATTTTCTAGCAAAAAAATTATAATTTTTACATGTAGGAGAGAAATGTCAGAATTGGCCTGGTAGGCAAGTGGTTAAAGTAAAGGTGAAATTACCTGGTTTATTACACTGTGTTGCAGAACTGCCCACATTCTTCTCCTCCTTGATATTCATGATAAGAAAGACATTGCTTGGTACCAGGTCCCCAACAGCCGTGGTCAGAGCATAAAGGATGGCAAACATTTCCATTGAAAACTACAAAGAAAGTAAAAAGAAAAAATCTGATAACACATAGATTACGTTTGTTTAATAATGATAAAGAAAGGCTGTCCATCAGATATAAACAAAGAGAAAGCTCACACCAGTACACCTGTGTATGTAAATTAGAAAATAGAAACCCTTATGCCGCGTACACACGGTCGGAATTTCCGATGGAAACAGTCCGATGGGAGCTTTTCAACGGATTTTCTGACCGTGTGTATGCCCATCGGTCTTTTTCTGTCGGAGTTTCCGACGGACTTTGGATTGAGAACCTGTTCTCAATTTTTCAGACGGAAAACCTTTCTATCGGATTTTCCGATCGTGTGTATGCAATTCCGACACGCAAAATTCCGACGCATGCTCGGAAACAATTCGACGCATGCTCGGAAGCATTAAACTTCCCTTTTATAGTGCTGTCGAACGTGTTTTATGCCGCTGTGTTATTGACCGTTGGAATTTGGTGTGATCGTGTGTAGGCAACACAGCTTGAGCGGAATTCCTTCGGAATTCCGTCGGAAAAACCGTCAGAGTCTTTTCCGACGAGAATTCCGATCGTGTGTACGTGGCATTAGTGGTCTTCCCACCTCAGGCAGACTAAGGTTTTTGAAATAACCGTGTACATGAAAATGCAAGCTATGCTAATGTAGCACTACCCCCGCAGGAGCCGCTTAAGTATGTTTGTTGCATACTCTGCCTCTAAACCCCAATAACAGTCTCAGCTCCCTCTGGCACACCTGGCAATAGAGTACAGTGTCTCTGTGAATGGATGGCCTTATCCTTTAGTCCTGTGGCACTACAAGTGTCAGCAAGATGACTAACAGCAATGATGTCTGTATGCAGTGTCCATTTAACGCTGTCTGTGTGCAGTGTCCTTGTTTTCTGCAAATGGACGAAAGCCCTCTCACCAAATCCTGCGGTCAAGGCCTAAACGAACGTCCTGGAACAGGCAGGCTTTTCAAGTGACCCGACTGGTCACCTCACACTGGAACGCTTCACACCGTCGGTGCAGGTACATCTGGATATGCACCTGGGATCCCCCTCTCTCAGGCTGGATGTCCCGACTGGCTGTGGATGCCTGAAATCATGCGGTGGACTGACCTGGGAGGCAGCACCTCTTCCCTAGGTCTAATCTCTTTCTCTGCCTGGTGTAGTCTGACAAATCTCCTCAGATCAGAAAGATGGAGTCTCGAGTTCTTTTGCTCCCAGAGCAGACTGGCTATTCTAGTTCTGTCTCCATAGAAAGCTATGGGGACACTTTACATGGGTACTACATATGCCATAATCCTTTGCAGCTGACTTGCTCCTGTAATTGGCTCTCCTCTTCCTGCCAATAGGGACACAGGGAAGGGTGCAGAGTGAGCAGCTCTGTGTGTGTCAGTGAAGAGAAGAAAAAAGAAGGGGGTAAATTGCCCCGCAGAAAATGACAGGCACTTTTCTGCCTCACAGAAGAACCTCATCCATCTTGGCCAGGCCGTGGGATATGCAGGGCACCTGCTACACACTTCCCCCACCAAAGAACCTTTGGTCCCCCAAAGGAAGTAACAGTCCTTGACCTGGTACATTCTTTCAAATACATGCAGAGAAAAAACAGGTTAGTGTACACAGGAAAACAAACAACTTGCATTTTCACCTGGCAGGGAAACCTCCCATCAATAAACATAGGAAGGAAGGTTGTCCTGCCTACAGGCCACCTTTATTGGAATGGCCCAGCTGGTT
Source organism: Lithobates sylvaticus (assembly GCA_028564925.1). NCBI lineage: Eukaryota > Metazoa > Chordata > Amphibia > Anura > Ranidae > Lithobates > Lithobates sylvaticus. Next base: position 381,212,689 of record CM053030.1, on the reverse strand, counting down.
GTGCCAGGGGGGTGAGTTAGGGTTGCCCTTCGCCAAATCGGTGGTGAGAAGGTCAGGCTCTGCAAGAGTGCCTTGAGGGGTGAGGATAACTTCTTCGGTGCTCTCACTCAACACTAGGGATGAGCCGAACACCCCCCTGTTCGGTTCGCACCAGAACATACCGAACAGGCAAAAAATTCGGAAGAACACACAAACACCATTAAAGTCTATGGGACACAAACATGAAAAATCAAAAGTGCTCATTTTAAAGGCTTATATGCAAGTTATTGTCATAAAAAAGTGTTTGCAGACCTAGGTGCAAATTTTTTTTTAAAACTGACATTTTTTCGGGAGCAGTGATTTTTTTTAATGCTTAAAGTGAAACAATAAAAATTAAATATTCCTTTAACCACTTGCCGACCGCCTCACGCAGATATACTGCGGCAGAAGGGCACGTACAGGCAGAATCAGGTACCTGTACGTTGCCCTTTAAGAGGCGGCCGGTTGGCGCGCACGTGCGCCAAGCTCTGTGAGTTGGGACGTGGTTCCCGCGGACTCGATCCCTGCAGAGATACCCGTGATCGTCTCATGAAGAGGAAGAATGGGGAGATGCTAATGTAAAGCATAAATGTAAAGCATCTCCCCGTTCTGCCTAGTGACAGTGTCACTGATCTCTGCTCCCTGTGATCGCAGCAGAGACCAGTGATGTGTCACACACAGCCACACCCCCCCACAGCTAGAAACATGCCCCAGGACACACTTAACCCCTACACTGCCACCTAGTGGTTAACCCCTTCACTGCCAGTGTCATTTACACAGGAATCAGTGCATTTGTATAGCACTGATTAATAAAAATGCCATAAAAATATCCCCTATTTTGTAAACGCTATAACTTTTGCGCAAACCAATCAATTATCGTTTATTGCAATTTTTTTACCAAAAATATGTAGAATACGTAACGGCCTAAACTGAGGAAAAAAAATTTTTTTATATATTTTTGGGGGATATTTATTATAGCAAAAAGTTAAAAATAATGCTTTTTTTTTTCAAAATTGTCGCGCTTTTTTGGTTTATAGTGCAAAAAATAAAAACTGCAGGGGTGATCAAATACCAGCAAAGAACATCAATTTTGTTTGTTGGGAGCCACGTCGCACAACCACGCAATTGTCAGTTAAAGCGACGAAGTGCCGAATCGCAAGGGGGTAAATTCTTGTGGCGCTGAAGTGGTTAAATATCCGGCCTGGGGGTTGTCTATAGTATGCCTGGAAAGTGGCGCATTTTTCCCATGTTTATAACAGTACCACAGCAAAATTATATTTCTAAAGGAAAAATTGTCATTTAAAACTGATCGTGGCTGTAATGAATTGTCAGGTCTAGGCAATATAGAAAAAAACTCATTGAAAAAAAAGAGCAAAAAAATTGTGTGGGGGTCCCCCTAAAATCCATAACCGGCCCTTCAGATCTTATATGGAAATTAAGGGGAACCCTGCGCCAAATAAAAAAATGGCTTGGGGTTGCTCCTAAAATCCATACCAGACTCTTATCCGAGTACGCAACCTCCTGAACCGTACCAGGCCACATGCCCTCAAAATGGGGAGGGTACTTTGGAGTAGCCCCCCAAAACATCTTGTTCCCATGTTGATGGGGACAAGGGCCTCATCCCCACAACCCTTGCCCGGTGGTTGTGGGGGTATGCGGGGGGGGCTTATCAGAATCTGGAAACCCCCTTTAACAAGGGAACCCCCAGATCCCGCCCCCCCATGTGAAAAGTGTCAAAAATTGTAAAAAAGACAAGAGACAGCTTGGGACAAGTCCTTTATTAAAAAATAAAAAAATAAAATTGTCCAACGATGTATATTCACGCTGCCCGAAAAAAAAAGCCAAAACTGTTCCGCCTCCATGGGAGGCTCCCGCGGGGTCACCCGTTTACGTCACCGGGTGGCCCCGCCCTCAGCTATATAAGAACTGTCACCCAGAAGAAGCATCACATGGCGGGAGCCTTCCATAAAAGCGGAACGGTTGCAGCTTTTTTTTTTCCCGGTCTGTCGGGCGGCGTGAATTTACATCGCTCGACATTTTAATTTTTTTATTTTTTAATAAAGGACTTGTCCCAAGCGGTCTCTTGTCTTTTTTACCATTTTTGTGAAATGGTAGGGGTACAATGTACCCTGTTACCAATTCACATGGGGGCGGGATCTGGGGATCCTCTTGTTTTTTTTTTTTTTTATTCTTTATTTATTCAATTTTACACATATAAAAACAATATCCTTTTACAAGGTCTTCTATTTGTATTTTACTTACATCCTATTAAAATTACAATACATTCCCCACAGTCCCCCCTGTTTTTCCCCCCTTTCTAGTAAAGCCGATGCGATTCTCGTTTTTTTATTTTGCCATATACATTTCTATAATAGATTTTACCATTTTAAAATATGTTTGCGGGAGTGGTATAGGTAGCATCTGGATCTTATATAGGATCTTTGGAATTATGACCATTTTTACTGCGTTAGTACGCCCTATCCAAGAAAGGGGTCAAGTTGATTTTTTTTTTTTTCTATTCTTAATTTCATCTAACAAGGGAATGTAATTTATTAAATAGATTTTCCTTAGGGAGTTGGTTAATCTAATTCCTAGATATTGTAAGCTCTTCTGCCATGGGAAGTGGAATGCCGTTTGCAGATTCTCTTCTTCTTGTCTATTTATATTTATATTCAAAATTTCTGATTTACTCATATTGATTTTAAAGTTTGAAATATCTCCGTACAATCTTAGGGTCTTCAAAAGGTTTGGCATTGTGATCCTTGGTTCCGAGATGAAAAATCACATCGTTGGCAAAAGCTGACAACTTATGTTCTTTCCCTCTTATTTTAATGCCTTTAATATCGGAGTTATTTCGGATTGTTGCAAGTAAGGATTCTAACGTCAGTACCAACAGGAGCAGTGATAACCGGCATCCCTGCCTTGTTCCATTTTCCATCTCCAAGGGGAGGGACATCATACCATTTACTTTCACACAGGCGGAGGGGCGGTTATATAAAACTTCAATCCATTTAATCATTCTTGGTCCTATGCCCATTGCTTCCAGCGTTTTTATCATAAGTCCCCAGTCTACCCTGTCGAATGCTTTCTCAGCATCAATCGACAGGAGTAGTCCTGGGGACCTGCTGATTTTGACAGCCTGAAGAAGGAGCAACGTTCTCACTCCGTTGTCCCTCCCTGGGATAAATCCTACCTGGTCCGGATGTACCAGGTCGGTCATCCACTCCTTCATCCTAGTTGCCAACACCTTGGCATAGAGCTTAGCATCCGCGTTCAGGAGGGCTATAGGCCTGTAGTTTGAACAGAGCGTACTATCCTTCCCTTCTTTTAAAATAACTGTAATCGATGCAGCCAGGGCCTCTTTTCCCATTCCATAATTAACTCCCAACCCGTTAATGTACTGGCATAGCTTTGGGACCAGTATCTCTTTGAATTTTTTTTGAGATAAAAAGTCGTGAACCTGTCCGATCCCGGGCTTTTCCCTGGGGCTGAATCCTTTAACGCTTTAAGGACTTACTCCTCGGTTATTGGTCTATCTAATATAGTCCTGTCACTTGCTGAAATCTGGGCCAATCTAGAATTTTTTTAAATTCCTCTTGTTAAAGGGGGCTTCCAGATTCCGATAAGCCCTTCCGCTCGCAGACCCCCACAACCACCAGGCAAGGGTTGTGGGGATGAGGCCCCAAAGCACCCTCCCCATTTTGAGGGCATGTGGCCTGGTACGGTTCAGGAGGGGGGTGGTCTCTCGTCCCCCCTCTTTTTCTGTGGCCTGCCAGGTTGCATGCTCGGATAAGGGTCTGGTATGGATTTTGGGGGGGGCCCCTATGCCATTTTTTTTATTTTGGCGCAGGGTTACCCTTAAATTCCATACCAAACCTGAAGGGCCTGGTATGGATTTTGGAGGGACCCCAATGCAATTTTTTTTTATTTTTGGTTCAGGGTTCCCCTTAATATTAATACCAGACCCAAAGGGCCTGGTAATGGACTGGGGGAGAATCCATGCCCTTTTTTCAATGATTTTTATCTATATTGCTGAAACCCAACAATTCATTACAGCCGCGATCAGTTTTAAATTTTTCCTTTAGAAATGTAATTTTGCTGTGGTACTTTTCTAAACATGGGAAAAATGCACCACTTTACTGGCATACTATAGTCACCCCCCAGGCACGATTTTTAAAATAATATTTAATTTTTATTGTTTCACTTTAAGCATTAAAAAAAAATCACTGCTCCCGAAAAAACAGACATTTTTAAAAAAAGTTTTTGCATTGATACATGTCCCTTGGGGCAGGACCCAGGTCCCCAAACACTTTTTATGACAATAACTTGCATATAAGTCTTTAAAATTAGCACTTTTGATTTTTCATGTTAATGTCCCATAGACTTTAATGATATTCCGGCGCCTTACGAATTTGCCCCGAACACTGAACAATATGCAGTGTTCGGGGCAAATTCGAAAGGTGCAGAACATCCGAACAACTAAAGTTCGGCCCGAACTTATGCTTGGGCCAAACCGTTCGCCCATCCCTACTCAACACATCATAAATTATTCTCTTGAGAGGATGAATAACTCTCCACTTTCTCTGTCTCACTGGCTCAAGCACAGTAGGCTCACTAGCCTCTGCTTACTGTTTCCGCTTCCTGCAGATCAGTCCCATTTGTTTCTGCTGTGTATCCTTCTTCATTCACTGTGATAGAGGGAGACACTTCTGGCCCTCCTGCTGGCAGGGAAGTCACGGGATCACATCTGAGGACAACAGGGGCTAACAGCCGCTTCACCAGATCTGTGTTGGTCTCTACAATCAACTAACTTCCCGTAGATCCTGGCAGCCAAGGACACACAATGGTCAGTGTCTCAAAATTCTGAGGCTTTCCAACCCTCAATGGATCACATGATAACTTGACACTCAGGTATCCATCACAATGGTAATCCTTTGCTTGAATACCATGGATCTCTATATCTTCCAACTTTTGCAGGAGCATGCAAGACAAATGCCTCTCATAAAAGTCTCTGGTCAGAAAAGTCACCTGAGCACCCAAATCAAGAATGGCACTTGTATAGATTCTTTCCACCAAAACAGGCACTACAGGCAGAGGGCCTACCAACTGGGCAGGAGGCTTGGTGGAAACATGCAGAATAGCAGGTTTGCGTGACTGGACTCGTCTTTCATTTTCGAGAATGCTGTTTCTGGCAACGTTTTGGAGGCTGATAGGCATTCCTCACTGAAACTGCTTAGACTGCAGGTGTCCACCATTGTTCTCTTGCAGAATCAGGGAAGGTTCTTCTTGAAGGCCCAGGCCTTCTCTCCATCCTTGGGTCACTTCTCTGTGGTCCATGCCAGTCTTCTGTCTGCCTCGCTGGTAGTGACCTACACCTCCACAGTTTAGACAGGCATCTGGATTCATTGGCCTCTTTCCAGGCTCTGTGGACAAAGCCGGAGGCACATTAGGCACTGCGGCCCCCTCGCCAAACAACTCAGTGAATTTCCCTGTCAGTATGTTGATCATCTTCATCATCTGGGATACCGGCATCTTGGAAGCCGCTATCTAAGACTTGAGATCCGATGATTCTGCTTCTTTGCATAATCTGGAGGTGGCGATGGTGCCCACTTTGGGGACTTGACCCAAAGAGCCGGTCATCCTTTCCATCATCTGTGACACTTGAGTCTTAAGGAACTCAACCTCTGAGTTACCACCATCTACACTGGCCACTCTGACCCCGACATCTACTTCTGCCTTCTTGTCTTCCAACATGGCCTCCTCTTCCCGCATAATCCAGATCAGATCTGGATACTTCAATATGCCACCATCCTGCTGAGTTCTTAGTAGAATGGGGATGGGGTCCACTTCACAGGGGTCCAAACCCTTCTTCAATAAGAGTTGATGCTATATCTTATCCAGACGCCTTACATTATTTTGATAATTTCTTCCCTTGTGCTGATAAGTATGCTCAAACTGGTACAATAGGTCAGAGGCCTTTTTAGTGCACCCAAATACATCCTGCAGAATATTCAGGTAGTCTTGAGTGGCAAAACCTTTCTGGCTGAGCTTCAGATTGACTGTATTAGAGGAAACTCAGCCTGGTCAGCCAACTGCACACTGGAACCTCGAAAATGGTCAAGAATCCCCTACTTCCATTCTAGCAGCACGTGGGTGCAGGAGGCCTCTTGGTCTGGTCTGACAGCAATAAACCACGCCTCCTGGTTCGGAATCAATGTCTTCACCTCCTGGTTGATCTGTTCTTTAGTCCAGGCATCCCCAGGAAGCTTAATCACTACACTTGACTCTGGGTGAGCACCTTCTTCATCAAACCATTGGGCCGCAGCTGTGGGGTCTATCTTGGAACTTGTAGGGGTGCTGTTTTAAGGAGTTGATTGCAGAGTAGCGGTATTATCCTGGACAAAGCCCCCACGTGTAGCGCTACCCCCGCAGGAGCCGCTTAAGTATGTTTGTTGCTTACTCTGCCTCTCAACCCAACAGTCTCAGCCCCCTCTAGCACACCTGGCAATAGTGTAAGTGTAAGGACCAATGAGAAACACACACATTATGATAAAACACAGAAATTGTCTTTACTGAAACATTTCTGTGGAAAAGAGTAACAAATAGTAACAATATATATTTAAGTAATGCAATTGGAGAGCAATAACTGAGATTATGAGCAATATAGCTCAATGCTATATTCAGGCTGCTTTCAGGGGATTCAAAACCTGAGAATAATCCCAAGAGCAAAGTCAAACACTCAATAACAATAAATCACAATATGGCAATGTGTACCAGACTGGTTACCTTTACTCAGGTTGGGTCTAGGCAGGAGGAGAGCAGAGGAATGACCCTCTTTATGTCAGGCCTCTCTCTTCTGTCCCCTGACACCACAGGCCCAAATTCAAACATTGTACTCAAACCACTATTTAATGGATTAACTTCCCAGATAAACTACTTGTTTGCTATTTTATGCCGATCTGAGTTTGTTTGGCCAGCAACTAAGAGAGGATAGTGAATGTGTGGTGTTTAAAACGGGAGGTTGCCATCTAGTGGCTGGTTTGTAAATAACAAAATCTAATCAATGATGTGTAATGTAGAAACAGTATAAATAGATGACGGCCACAGGTCCCTCCCATCCTTGAGAAAACCCACGTGATTGGGTGAAACATGTCGGAGAAGATACCACGACAGTGACGCTCTATCATCACGAATGATGCATCACGTCACGCCGGCACAGGCGCAATGCACACCTTGAAGCCAGCAGCAGCCATGTGTTGGCTGAGCTAACAGAGCGGCTGCCAAAAACAGCCCTACAACACCACATTGTGGCCAGCAGAAGAGTCAGCAAAACTCCCTAGACCCCTGCATGGCAATCGAGTATCCCGGACAGAAAGTCTTCCGTAGTGTGAGGTCCCTCTTTATCAACAGGAACCCCTCGGGGACATCTGGGGCATCTCTCTGAACACACAAACTCTTGCCTAGTTCGGTCTGGTGAGCGGACCAACGGTTCTTACTTTCTTGTTTAATTTCTTCTTAAAAGTGCCAGCTCTGACTTGTAGTTCATTTCAGTTTTTGGGCTAGCTTTACTTCTATAGCTTATATTAGTAACTGGATACTTGGACTACAATAGCAGTGCTTATATGCCGCTCCTTACACAGGATACCTATCAGCTTTTACTTTCGAGCTATCAGTTTACAGTGACAAGCCACTCTCTGTGATCAATTTCAATTGAGCTGATGATCCAATCATATACCCATATATCCCCTAACTGGGGGTTTATATAATTACAGTGACAGAATGGGTACATATTTTCACAGTGAATGTCGCCGGGATCTTTGAACCAATTCGTTGTAATTTTTTTGCACCTTTATTTGCAATCTGTTTGGTTATATGATGTTTGCCTGTTCCATGCGTGACACAGCTGCTCTTAGACATAGACAACATTGTCTTTTTTTAAATTCAGTCTAGGTGTTTCTAGGTGTTTTCTTAACCCTGTTTCTTGCAAATTTGTATTATCTTTTTGTGCAATAAAATCAATTCCTTTTTATAAGTAGCTTGGTCCATTCATGACTCTTTTTAGGGGGTACTCAATCCCCCTGCACCTTGATATTTCTTCTAGTGACCCGACTGGTCACCTCACACTGGAACGCTTCACATCGTAGGTGCAGGTGCATCTGGATATGCACCTGGGATCCCCCTCTCCCAGGCTGGATGTCCCGACTGGCTGTGGCTGCCTAAAATCACGCGGTGGACTGACCTGGGAGGCAACACCTCTCCCCTGGGTCTAATCTCTTCCTCTGCCTCGTGTATTCTGACAAATCTCTTCAGATCAGCAAGATGGAGTATCTAGTTCCTTTGCCCCCAGAGCAGACTGGCTATTGTAGTTCTGTCTCCATAGAAAGCAATAGGGCCATTTTAGATGGGAACTATGTATCCCAGAATCCTTTGCAGCTGCTGTTTGTTAAAGTCCTTCTGATTTTCTCCTGTAATTGTCTCTCCCCTTCCTGCCAATAGGGATACAGTGGAGGGTGCAGAGTAGGGATGAGCCAAACACCCCCCTGTTCGGTTCGCACCAAAACCTGCGAACAGACCTAAAGTTCGTGTGAACTTTAGAACCCTATTAAAGTCTATGGGACTCGAATGTTCAAAATCAAAAGTGCTAATTTTAAAAGACTTATATGCAAGTTATTGTCATAAAAAGTGTTTGGGGACCTGAGTCCTGCCCCAGGGGACATGTATCAATGCAAAAAAAAGTAAAACAATAAAAGTGTATGCCTGTAAAGGGGCGCATGTTTCCCGTGCTTAGAACTGTCCCTGCACAAAGTGTCATTTTTGCAGGAAAAAAAAAGCATTTAAAAGCACTCGCGGCTTTAATGAATTGTCGGCTCCCGTAATACAGAGAACAGTCATTGAAAGTCATTGATAAAAAAAAAAAAAAAATATGCGTGGGGTTCCCCCCCAAATTCAATTACCAGGCCCTTCAGGTCTGGTATGGATTTTAAGGGGAACTCCACGCCAAATGTAAAAAAAAAAAATGGCGTGGAGTTCCACCCAAAAATCCATACCAGACCCTTTATCCGAGCACGCAACCTAGCAGGCCACAGGAAAAGAGGGGGGACGAGAGAGCGCCCCCCCTCCTGAACCGTACCAGGCCACATGCCCTCAACATTGGGAGGATGCTTTGGGGGTCTGTGACCCCTCAAAGCACCATGTCCCCATGTTGATGGGGACAAGGGCCTCATCCCCACAACCCTGGCTGGTGGTTGTGGGGGTCTGCGACCCCCAGATCCCGCCCCCCCCGTTTGAAATAGTAAGGGGGTACAAAAGTACCCCTACCATTTCACAAAGAATGTGTAAAAAATTATTAAAAAACACACAGACACCATTGGGAAAAGACCTTTATTAAAAATTAAAGAAAAAAAAAATTCCAGCGGTGGTAATCCACTCTTGCTATCCAGCGATGGGTGATCTCTTCTCCGGGGTCCAGCGATGGCTGATCTCTTCCGATGATGTCCAGCGCAGCACATCCTGTCTCCATGGAGACACTGCGGGAATCCCGTCTTAGCTGAGGAGGACCGGGCCACCCGTCACCTGACCCCGCCCCCCTCTGACGCAACGCAAGGGGAAGCCGGGCTTCCCCAGTGACGTACGGGTGACCCCGCCCCCTCTGATGTAACGTAAACCTGGGGTCACCCGTACATCACTGGGGAAGCCCAGCTTTTCCCTTGCGTAAGAGGGGGGCGGGGTCACCCGTACATCACTGGGGAAGCCTGGGTTTCTCCACGGAGACACTGCGGGAATCCCAGGTCTTAGCTGAAGAGGACCGGGCCATCCGTCACCTGACCCCGACCCCTCTGACGCAAGGGAAAAGCTGGGCTTGCCCAGTGATGTAAGGGAGTGACCCTGCCCCCCTCTGATGTAACGCAGGTTTCTGTTATATCAGAGGGGGCGAGGTCGGCTTCCCCCTTGCGTTGCGTCAGAGGGGGGCGGGGTCAGGTGACGGGTGGCCCGGTCCTCCTCAGCTAAGACGGGTTTCCCGCAGTGTCTCCATGGATACAGGATGCGCTGCGCTGGACGTCATCGGAAGAGATTAGCCATCGCTGGACCCAGGAGAAGAGATCAGCCATCGCTGGATAGCAAGAGTAGATTAGCACTGCTGGAATCTTTTTTTTATCTTTTTTATTTTTAATAAAAGACTTTTCCCAACGGTGTCTGTGTTTTTTTAATTTTTTTTTACACTTTCTTTGTGAAATGGTAGGGGTACTTTTGTACCCCCTTACCATTTCAAACACGGGGGGGGGGGGGGGGGCGGGATATGGGGGTCCCCTTGTTAAAGGGGGCTTACAGATTCTGATAAGCCCCCCTGCCCGCAGACCCCCACAACCACCGGCCAGGGTTGTGGGGATGAGGCCCTTGTCCTCATCAACATGGGGACATGGAGCTTTGAGGGGTCACAGACCCCCAAAGCATCCTCCCAATGTTGAGGGCATGTGGCCTGGTACGGTTCAGGGGGGGGGGGGCGCTCTCTCGTCCCCCCTCTTTTCCTGCGGCCTGCCAGGTTGCGTGCTCGGATAAAGGGTCTGGTATGGATTTTTGGGTGTAACTCCACGCCATTTTTTTTAATTTGACGTGGAGTTCCCCTTAAAATCCATACCAGACCTGAAGGGTCTGAAGGGTCTGGTATGGATATTTAGGGGGAACCCCACGTCATTTTTTTTTTTTATTTGACCGGGGTTCCCCTTAATATCCATAGCAGACCTAAAGGGCCTGGTAATTGAATTTCGGGGGAACCCCCCGAATATATATATATTTTTTTTTTATCAATGACTTTCAATGACTATTCTCTATATTACGGGAGCCGAATTCATTTTAGCCGCGAGTGCTTTTAAATGCTTTTTTTCCTGCAAAAATTACACTTTGTGCAGGGACAGTTCTAAGCACGGAAAACATGCGCCCCTTTACAGGCATACTATACACACCCCCAGGTACGAAATTTAAAGGAATATTACACTTTTATTGTTTCACTTTAAGCATTATTAAAATCACTGCTCCCGAAAAAACTTCAGTTTTGCAAAAGTTTTTTTGCATTGATACATGTCGCCTGGGGCAGGACCCAGGTCCCCAAACACTTTTTATGACAATAACTTGCATATAAGCTTTTAAAATTAGCACTTTAGATTTCTCCCATAGACTTTTACAGGGTGTTTCGCGGCTTTTTGAATTTGCCGCTAACACCCCAAATTGTTCGATGTTCGGTGAACAGGCGAACAGGCAATGTTCGAGTCGAACATGAGTTCGACTCGAACTCGAAGCTCATCCCTAGTGCAGAGTGAGCAGCTCTGTGTGTGTCAGTGAAGAGAAAAAAAAGAGGGGGGGGGAATTCCCCCGCAGAAACTGACAGGCACTTTTCTCCCTCACACAAGAGCTTGGCCAGGCCACGGAATATGCAGGGCACCTGCTATACTAACATAAATAATAAATAGTTAGTAAATATATAAAAATAAATGGATGACTATCCAATTACCCATTGCATGATTAACCACTTCCCGCCCGGTCAATAGCATATTGACGTCCGGGAAGTGGCTTCGTTATCCTGACTGGGCGTCATATGACGTCCTTCAGGATAACAGCCGCCGCGCGCCCGGGGGCGCGCATCGCGGCGAGCGGTGTGTCAGTCTGACACACCGCTACACTGATCTCGGTAAAGAGCCTCCGGCGGAGGCTCTTTACCACGTGATCAGCCGTGTCCAATCACGGCTGATCACGATGTACACAGGAAGAGCCGTTGATCGGCTTTTCCTCACTCGCGTCTGACAGACGCGAGTAGAGGGGAGCCGATCGGCGGCTCTCCTGACAGGGGGGGTCTGCGCTGATTGTTTATCAGCGCAGCCCCCCCTCAGATGCCCACACTAGACCACTAGGGAAGCCCCCAGCATGTGGATGGCCAGGTACATCCCCAATGGCCATCCACATGTTAAAAAAAATCAAAAAATATGCCAATCAGTGCCCACAGATGGGCACTGATTGGCACATCATATTTAATTAAAAAAAGAGTAAAAAAAAAGGATTCCCAGCAATGCCACCCATAAGTGTAATCAGTGCCACTCATCAGCGTCCATCAGTGCCACCTATCAGTGCCCATCCGTGCCCACCCATGCCCACCTATCAGTGCCCATCCATGCCACCTATCAGTGCCCATGCATGCCACCTATCAGTGCCCATCCATGCCACCTATCAGTGCCACCTATATGTGTGCATCAGTGCCACCCATAAGTACCCGTCAGTGCCGCCTATGAGTGCCCATCAGTGCCACCTGAGTGCCCATCAGTGCCGCATACCAGTGCCACCTATCAATGCCCATCAGTGCCACCTATCAGTGCCCATCAGTGCCGCCTATCAGTGCCCATCATCAGTGCCACCTCATCGGTGCCCCCTAATTGGTGCCACCTCATCGGTGCCCATCAGTGCCGCCTTATCAGTGCCCATTAGTGCCGCCTTATCAGTGCCCGTCATTGAAGAAGAAAACGCACTTATTTACAAAAAAAATTAACAGTGACAAAGAAAAACTTGTTTTGTTGCTAAATTTTCGGTCTTTTTTTGTTTGTTGCGCAAAAAATAAAAATCGCAGAGGTGATCAAATACCACCAAAAGAAAGCTCTATTTGTTGGAACAAAATGATAAAAAATTTGTTTGGGTACAGTGTAGCATGACCGCGCAATTGTCATTCAAATTGAGACATCGCTGAAAGCTGAAAATTGGCTTGGGCGGGAAGGTGTCTAAGTGTCTGGTATTAAAGTGGTTAAAAGAGATTTTCAAGAGCACATATTACTCTTTGGGGGTAGGCCCGATATGCCCCCAGTGTGGCGAACCTACTGATGGACATGTAGGAAGAGGAACATATCTATGCCAATGATATCCCCCAAATCAAGATGTATAGGAGATACATCGACGATCTGCTAATACTCACTCACGTTTTCAGCAAAGTGGGATCACAATAAGATAGAATACCTGGATTTGGAAATCTTCAAGGGAACAGGAGAGCTGTGCACAAAAACTTTTTTTAAAACCACGGATCGTAACGGGTACATTCCCTCTTCCAGCTGTCATCATCCAAAATGGAAGGGGAATGTACCAAAAGGGCAACTACTGAGGATCCGGCGAAATTGTGACAAGATTGAAGATTTCAACATACAGTCGACAGTCCTAATCAAGAGATTTGAGGAAAAAGGGTATGCACGGGATAATTTGGTTAAATTACAATCAGAAATAGCCAAAATGGATAGACAGACATTGCTTGTGAATAAACCCAAAGGGCAGACAGAGAAGATGAAAACAACTTTCATAACAGGATTCAATACCCAATACAGATCAGTAGAACGGATCATCAAAAAATATTGGCCCATCTTAAAGGAAGATAGAATCCTGGCCAAAATCCTCCCCACAAAACCTAGCTTTGTCTATAGGAGAGCGCCCAACCTTCGCAGTCATCTAGTGCACAATGTCATTGATCCCCCGAAGAAAATAAAAATATTCACTGAAATGAAAGGGTTTTACAGGTGTCAGCGATGTCTCCCCTGCAGGGTTAGCAAGAAACAACCGAGGAAAAGGGAATTTTTTAAATCGACGGTAGACCACAGGCAATACCAAATTAAGCAGCTCATTACCTGCCAAAGCACTCATGTTACATACATCATTGAGTGTCCATGCCATCTTCAGTATATAGGGAGGACCACCCGCCCCCTGTTTGTTAGAATTAGGGAACATATCAATAATATTCGTAAAGGGTTCCCTAAACATAGTTTATCGCGGCATTTCGACGAAGTCCATCATAGAGACCCATCCGGGCTCATCTTCTATGGAATAGATCACATAGATGATCACTGGAGAGGGGGCAACAAGACCACTCTCATCTCCCAAAATGAAACCAGCTGGATCTATAGGTTGGGGTCCCTTGCTCCTAGGGGCCTCAACCTGGAGATTGACCTAAACTGCTTTATAGCTAACCCTTAAGATGAAGCCCGTTATCCTCTTGGCTTCAAACTGCTAATGTAGTGTGATGAGGGGGTCCAGACACACTTATAGTGGTTTGGATACTGCTTGCAATGTACACGAGTTATAACAGCCAAAGGGCCTACCTTGCATATAGGAGAATAGTTATAAAAACCTGAGCCCATACCCACCAATACAACAGTGGGATCCTGCCCATAAGGAGGAGGGGGGGATATGTATTATACGCTTTCAGGCTTAGCATCCATATACGTGTACATGTGCCTATGGAGGTACATATGGGTGTGTATACAGTTATGGCCTTGAGAGGAATTTAGTCCAAACCCTCGTGTATAAACAGGACAGTGGTTGGGCTATTAGATTGCTGATGTAAATCACCCTGATTCTTTAATCAAAAATTGACATAAGGGACATATATATATATATGTATAGATGCCTACTAACTCTGTGTATGAAATATGTTCTGGGATTTACTTTTATTTTTATTTTTGTTTTCCCTCGATGCTCTTAGTTTAACAGGGTAATAGCTGGGTTTGCCCGTTTATGTTCATGACGGCTGCAATTCCCTTAGCCACCACACAAACCGGGTTTTTTGTAACCCGGCTAACAAGGTGGAATTCTCAACTGACATATGTATACATGTCTATTTACTTAAGTTTGACTATACGCCTGGAGTTTAATTTGCTCGCTGGCCCATGTATGTGACAGCCGCAACCAATCCAGCTACTACAAAAATGGATATTACATCTCACAAATCGGGTTATAGATCTGGTTATTCCAATAGGTTCTATCTGGCATACCCATTTGCGATACCATTAACTAAATATTTTTATTGCTATCTTTTTATTGCTACCGCCGCATCTGTTCCAGTGTCTTGAAAAATCCCACCACTGTATGGGGTATGCATGTTGCACAATGGGCACATATGTATAGATGCTTACTCACCACGTCTGCAGCATAGTCTGCTTATTCCACCTACCCTTAGTTTTACAGGTAATAGCTGGGTTTGGTCGCTTGGATAAATCTCATCACTGGATGAGGTATGTCTGTTGTGCACTAGGCACATATGTACAGATGCCTATCCATTATGTCTGCAGCTTAGTCTGCATATCTGATACGCTTACTCTCCGTTTTACAGGTAATAGCTGTGTTTGGTAGTCCATGTTTGTACATAGCTGTGGATTCTTCCCAGTCTGTAGCTACTATATATATATAGTTCACAGGTAATAGCTATGTTTGTAATGGTTGAGTTTTTTTCTCCAGCCTGTAACTACTATATATATATATATATACAAATATAAAAACATCTTTAGGATAGACTACACACCGTATCTCATAAACTGCTTCATAGAACTGACTACCTCAATAGGCTCTTTATTTTTATTTTTATTCTTACCCCGGTCTATTATTCTTATTTTTTCTATTGTCTAATGCTGGATTGTTAACAAAATGCCTGATTTGCCTAATTACCTTATAAAATTTGTAAATTAACTGACACCTCCATGCCTTTCTGTGTAGGGCTAGCGGAGATGCATGACCATATGAATTGGTTCCTATTAACTAGATTTGTTTACCATCACCTACTAAAGAATACCCCCACACGTTAATTAATAGCGCCCCACGGGAATGATGGGTCCTCATTTATTTCCCCGTTCCCGGTATAAGGGACATAATAATCCCTCAACTAACATAGGTGGGTGGGGATTCCATAGACATGGCTTGATCTGGCCAATCACCAGGGTCTACGGCACCTCCGCAGCCTTAATAAACCATGATGGGGAGTGACATGACGTCGCCTTTGAAAACGTCTGACGACGAAACGCGTAAGGCGTGTTGACGTCACTTCCGGTGTCGGATTTTAGAGGCTTGGAGCGCAGCTGGAGCGCAAGCCGTCAACCAGCCCTATACCCCTCCGTATACAAGTGTTGTCTTACTATTTTGTAATGCTACGGTGGATATAGGAGTATCTTGCATGATACCCTGTTTTTTACTGTGTTTTGTTTTTAATAACTTTTTAATAAACACCAACTTCTTTTGCATCTGGTAATACACATGGGACCTCCGTTTTTTCTTGCTTTTCTGTGAGGAATATCCCCTCTGGGGATTGCTGCTGGATTTCCCAATCCATCGTACCAAGGAGATCTGGATTGATTGGAAAGGATTGACCGGCTAGGACAGCTTCCAATGGGGAACCTGAGGAGCACCTGACACCGACAAATTGCAAAGCTGGTCACCCCTGTAGGGGTATCTACATCTGGTGAGTGAGAGAGCAAGAGGGGATAGCACAAAGTCACCGCCATCTTCTGGAGCACAAAAGTCACCTTGTTTGAATCACCTTTTTGAATCACCACAGGAAGCTATATCGATATATAGTCACCAGTTATAATTTTTGTCATTTTACTGCGGAAGTTTACTTTATTGCAGGAATTTATTTTGGACTGGACTTTCACATTAACTTTGTGTTTTTTTGGGTTTTTTGGTCTTTTTTATGCTTTATGTTTTTTGATTTTTTGTTTTTGTTTTTGCTTTATTTTCACTTTACACACATACATTTAAGCCCTTATATGGGACACTTTTAAATCAATTTATTTTTGTTGTGGTATTTGTCAATATGGTTCACTGCCATACATAATAGGTTGTAGTGTTTCACCTATAGCACGGTCACTTACAGGTGGCAACACACCGGTTTTTCTTTATTAATTTTTAATAAATTACTAGTTATTTAGGCGGATTATTGGATCACGTTTTGAACCTGCACGGGAGCAGAGGACCTGGATTTTTATCCCGCCCCTCTCACTTAGCATTAGGTACTGGATCACTTAGCCTATAACCATCCCTTGTCACTGCTAATATTATTATTACGTGTCTGCAGGCAGATAGGAGTTTTGCCTTTATTAAGGTAACACATGGTATTTTTATCCATTCACATTTCTTATTTTAACAGACCTATTTTAATTAAGCAAAAGGGGAGCGCCAATCGTCCTTTAATTTACAATTTCCATACCAAATTTACCCTCCAGGGGGTTAAATTTTTCTGGACGGGCTGCACACCTTATGCTGGTTATCCTAAGCGCGGAGCTGTCTTCTAGCTTTATTTTACTCTTTGGGGGTAGTAAAGCTATACATTATTTTACAAAAGCTTCGGATCTGGTTGGCATTCATGCTTTTACATTCATGTAATCCCAAGTGATCAGACTTGCATAGAAAAAAAAAAGGAAATTAAAACAGGTTTTAGGAGAAACTTTAAATATTTGGTAACTACAGTATAGCACCGAAATTCCTAAATTTTTTTGTCCGCTTAACAGGTATCAGCAGGGGGAAAGATGCTTTATGCATACAGCTTTGTCAAGACAGAGCTTAAGACATAATCATTAAATATTGCGGTGTGGATCATGCATGCATAATCTCCACTCTGAAAAATGTATCTTTTATCCAAGTAGTTTATCAACACATACATGCCATAAGTAATACTTTATATACGTATTTTGCTGTAAGTAAACACCCCAGGGGGAGTAATGGTAATTGGCCAGGTAAATCTCCTACAGTAAATGGCTGATGGTGGTGCCAACCCTTAAGTTTGCTGTTGCTGTTCTGTTTGGTTTTATACTAGTCCCTTATGCCATCATCCAGACTTTACATATTTAGGCGGAACTAGCTTAGCTCACTGTACAGTATGTTTACAAACAATTAGGCCAGGTTGCCTCTTCTAGTCCATTGTTCCCCTCTTACATTTAAAAGAACGTACAGAGAATACTTAAAACTGCAATGATGTCCACATCTGGAGATTAATCATGTTTGACTATTTAATATCAAGCAGTTCCATAACGTTTTTAGGTGTCTGTGAGTATATTGACATTGACAGTTCTGCATGACTGTACTATTGAAAATTGAAAATAAAGAATTTAAATAAGTGAAAACCTACCACATTCTTCGGCAGGGCCATTGTTCTTAATTCTTGCCTGTTGGTTTGTTCTGAAGATAGGCTTCCAGTTGATGGAATCAGCAAAGCAAAGATTTTTGTTATGTTTAATTACAACATCACCATCACTCACTTCTTTTAGTGACCGCAATCCCAGAGATGTTATTTTTTGGTTTATTATCAGAAGAGACACATTTCCACTAGAATATAAGGAATACAAAAGCTGTTACATTAAAGTTTATCATAGGCAAAACATAGGGAATATATCATAGGGAAAAAAACACTTTAAAGAGAGTGAATCTCCCAGTGTTGACACAGACAGCAATTAAAGTGGAAGTAAACCCCCCTATCGTTTTCAGCCAAGGAAGCTGCCATCTTTGCCTCTGTTTAATCTTCAACTGCCACGGTGCTGCACATGTGATCCGTTATGACACCAGCCATTGGATGGTTTGACTGTTTGGTTGAGAGCACAGCCAATGTGCAGTTAGCATTCCCGGCATGCCTTTTTTTTTTAAGCTGTTAAATCGATGGGTTTACTTCCGCTTTAAGCAGTTGTAACCCCTCATCATTTTATCCAAAATGAAATAAAAAACATGGTTTTGGCTTTAGACAGAATTATTTTGTGCATTAAAGGGGTTGGAAACCCTTACCTATACCCAGTGAAGTGACTAGCCTGAGGTGATACACAGATGAAATAAATCCTCCTAGGGGGTGTGCCTTGCGGTGCATGGACTAGGACGTGCTGAGGACTCTCTACACCAAACCTCCTGTCTAAAATCCTGATATTTCCATTCTGTTGCAGTGCATCCACCGCTGCTTACCTGCCCTGTGTACAGCACTTCTTCAACTACCCTCCGGTGTCTCAAATGGCTCCCAGAGACATGTTCAGAAGGGGGTAAAAAACTTAACACAGGACCCGACCATGCGGTCCGAGATGGCGTCTGCTCATTCCGGTCGGCTAAATAGGCAGCTCAAACGCTGTTCTCCAAGACACTGGGCAAAGATACTCCTGCCAAACTGACTACTGCACATGTAGAGGCTCCTATGGATCCTCTTGATGAGGAGGAGGAGACTGATTCTGCCTGGTTAAAGGACCCTGCTGAGCTTCAATGGAACACAGTGAGTACCCCTGCTATCCTAGCCTCAGGCAGTAATCCCAGCATCCTTGACACTCAAGACCCTAAGCCTACTCTCAGAGAGATCTTTGCTGCAATCACCTCCTGTAATACTAACCTGTCTAGTCTCACTACTAAATTTAAAGGAGTGAAAATAGAAGTTGCATTGATTAGACAGGACATGCAAAAATTAAGAGATTGCACAGCTGCACTGGAGGGCCGTATGAGTACTGTTGAAGATGATGTTGCCCCATTGTAGCATGAAGTATGGCAGGTTCAGTCCCTAACCTCCAGCCATGCTGCACATCTGGAAGACATGGAGAACAGGCTTAGGAGAAATAATGTGCAGGCAGTGGGCATCCTGGAAAAAAAAACAAAGGAATGAATCCTGTGGTGCTCATCAAATGCTGGCCTGTGAAAGCTTTTGGCCGGGAAGCGTTTTCTCCTATGTTTGTAGTTGAGAGGGCTCATCAGGTGCCTGGGAGGTCTCCACACCCTGGGGAACCACCACGGCCAAAATTTCAAATTACAGGACTTTAAAGACTGTGATTCTGTACTTTACCATGCTAGAACCAAAGGCGAAGCAATGAAGGTGGATAATGTTTCGGATTTCATTTTACCCTGATTTCTCTGCTGATTTGCACGCAAGCAGGCAAAATACCTGCATGTCTTTGGATTGTGGGAGGAAACCGGAGTACCCGGAGGAAACCCACGCAGGCACAGGGAGAACATGCAAACTCCAGGCAGGAAGTGTCGTGGTTGGGATTCGAACCAGCGACCCTTCTTACTGCTAGGTGAGAGTGCTAACCACTACACCACTGTGCCGCCCACATCACTATGCCAGTGATGGCGAACCTTGGCACCCCAGATGTTTTGGAACTATATTTCCCATGATGCTCATGCACTCTGCAGTGTAGTTGAGCATCATGGGAAATGTAGTTTCAAAACATCTGGGGTGCCAAGGTTCGCCATCACTGTCCTATGCAATGCTATATCCTGGTAGATTGAGAGTAACGGCGAATGATCACACCCATGTCTTTGAAAACCCTGCTGCGGCATCGGATTGGCTGGATCGAGAGGAGCATACCCTGCGGAAGCCCATGAACACCTGAAACACAGGAACCTGGCTACCTTCCTTTTTGCACCTGTTGGTGGAATGCAAGTTACATGTATTTGTTATATTACCTATACCTCTTTAAAGCAGTAAGTTTACATACAGTTACTGTATTTGACATAATTTTTCCTCACATGGAACTGTCAAGTCCCTCAAATTCATGGGATAAAAGAGACTGTCCTGCGTGGACGCACTGTTCATGTTTGGCCCCTTTTGTTTTGGGGCCTATGTGTGTTTTTTTTCTTTTTTGTTTTACTTAGTTCTCTGGCCCCCGATGTGAGATGTGATAGCCTCCAGTGGGCCTCAGAATGGTTTTTGGAAGTGTGTACCTACTGCATCCTATTATTGACAGCCTCCCATTCTGATATTCAGACCCAATGTATCCATACTTTAGAGGTCCCCTGTGACCTACCCCTTTTTATGGAACACTGGCACAATATTGTCCCCACCTCCCTTGTCACAACTACGTCTTTCATTTGCACATTTTTGTTTTTTACTGCCACGAGGCAGGTTCACTGTGTCTATTCTTATTGCTAAGTTGTTATCATGGCGGTAGAATGTAATCTAATATCATGGACGGTGAGGGGCCTGGGTGATGCAGTGAAAAGTCATGCACTTTTCTCTATACTTAAATCATACCGCTCTGCGGTGGTGTGCATGCAGGAAGCACATACCCAATCCAATACTTTATCTACGCTGAAAAACTCTGGTTATCAGGTGTAGTTTCACTCCACTCACACCGCTTATTCCAGAGGAGTTAGTATTTTAATTTCTAACAATGTGTCTTTTGCTTTAATACATTCTCGTGCTGATGACCAAGGTCACTATATATTACTTATTAGTAAACTGGCTGGTATGATGTGTATTATAGCAAATATCTATGTCCCTCCACCCTTTTCCTCAGACAGTTTAAATTGTTTAGCTCAATTTATGGCTCCATATCCTGATATACCCATTTGGGTTCTGGGGGATTTTAATAATCTCCTAGATTAGAGAATAGACAAGTTCTCACCTCATATCGGGTGCCCTGGGGGCCCTAGTAGTGCTACCTCATTTGCAAGGCTGATTTTTGAAATTGGTTTGAGGGATGTGGGAAGGCACAGATATCCAGATAAGAGATGTTACTCAGGCTATTCTGCCACGCATAGAGCATTATCACGCATTGATTTCTGTTTGTGTAGGCCAGTGGCTATGCCCAGAGTTACTCTAATTGAATATGTCCCACGGAGCATTTCTGACCATTCTCTTCTTCGGACACTGATCTCTGTTCTGGGTACCCCTGGGGAGAGACTGTGGAAAATAAACCACTTCTGGCTCCAGTTATTCCCTGCTAATGATCCCGTGCCTAGGGCCCTTACAACCTTTATCCTCTGTAACAGGGGTACTGCGACACCGGGTATTGTCTGGGACACCCTTAAGGCGCACCTCTGGGGACTCCTTATAAAACGAAACTCTAAATATATATAAATCCGCCACTAGAGAATGGGAAACCTGTTTTTTGCTGAGGCAAAGAAAGCTGAGAAACTTTATATTTCTAACCCCGCACCGGCTTCTGAATGGAGATGGTTGGTAGCCCAGATCCTTTATTAACAGGTTGTTTCCACCGCTGCTGGAAAAAAAAAGATTTTTTATGCAACAACATTACTTTGAGGAGGGGGAAAATACAGGGCACTTATTGGCTGTGATCTCTTGGGCACAATGGGCTAAGTAGCAAATAGATGCTATTCAGAGCCCCACGGGGGAAATTATCATGCCTTGGACCGAGTGGCATCTGTGTTTAGCGGCTATTTTAAAGCTGTGTATACCTCTAAGGTCTCTCTCACAGATGAGGAACTGGTGCACTTTTTGGACCTCTTCCAACTCTATCCACGGGAGGCTGTAACCTATTAAATGCTCCTATTACATTGGAGGAACTTACTGAGGATTTTGCCTCTATGGCTAACAGTATGTCCCCAGGCACAGACGGTCTACCAGCTGAGGTTTATAAAAGATATAGTGAGCCCCCCTTCCTATTCTTCTATATACCTTGAATGCTGCTGTAAGATCTGGGGGTCTCCCCCAATCTATGAACGAGTCAGTCATAGTAGTAATACTTAAACCTGGAAAGAACCCGTTGCTATCAGATGCTTATAGGCCTATCTCCCTTATAAACTCAGACATTAAGATGTTGGGCAGGGTCCTTGCCACACGGTTGGCGTAAGTTGTCTCAGATCTGGTGCATTTTGACCAGTCCAGCTTTATACCGGCTAGGTCTACTGCGCTAAATATACATTGTTTATTCTTAAATATCCAGTTGATAATCCTGGACATTATCCTGGAAATACGGCGGTGTTCTCCCTCGACGCTGCCAAGGCCTTTGACATCGTTGAGTGGAAGCACCTTTGGGTGGTTTTGAGGAAGTTCCGGGTGGGGAAATTCTCTCTCCTGGGTGCAGTTATTATATGCGTTATTATATGTGTATTATCACACACGCTTGTGGCTAAATACCCAGCCTTTAAGAAATGGAGCGATAATCCCAGTGTCTTCCCAGGTATTATCCTTCAAAGGTACGTATTGTCAGTTGATCCCCATAAACGTGCCTTTAAGAAATGGAGCGATAATCCCAGTGTCTTCCCAGGTATTATCCTTCAAAGGTACGTATTGTCAGTTGATCCCCATAAACGTGCCCCAGGACGACATCAGGTGTGACGAAACGCATAGGGAAGAGCGATGTGCTGACGTCACCACGTTCACACAGGTCATAGAGTGATGGGCTGCAATCGAGAGCCAGACAGTTTATACTGCAACTTTTTATCATTTTAATTGTAAGTGCAATACTTTTCTTTATCTAATAAAATCGCTTAAGATTTTTACACTATGGAAGCTTTTATTTCTTTATGGGGATCAACTGGCAATACGTGCCTTTGAAGGCTAATACCTGGGAAGAGGCTGGGATTATCGCTCCATTTCTTAAAGGTCCGTGCTGGGTATTAAGCCACAAGCGTGTGTGATCTCCTGTAATAGGAGATAATTTGGAATCGGTAAGCGGCAGTGTGTGTAGAGGTGGAGGTTATATCTTTCTCAATCACGACTCTTGGGTGCATCATGTGTCAGTTTCACATCTGAGAATTATCTTAATTCAGTGGACTATATAACAGTTTTAATAGGCCATGATGTGCATAAAGTAAAGGCCAATACCCCTGGGGGATGCTTGGGGTTAAGATAGACACTTATAAAACGATGTATGCATGTGAAAAAGTAAACGTTTATTCAAATGATGTACACAGTGAACAAGGAAATGCTCAGAAAGGCATGGTATGTTTGCAATGAAAATACAATCAGTTGATACAGTTTATAACATGTCAAAGGAGCAAAAACATACAAAGCATTATGACAAAGGTATAAACTTGCTTGGTACATAGGATAAGGAAGATGCCAACATGTTTCGGACTGTGGTCCTTTATCAAGGCAATTTGTATCCTTAGAAACTCATCTAGATAGATGAAGGGTCATAAAATTAGTCTCAACATATCAATACATTATATTTGCACTAGAGAAAATCTATATTGCTGGAGGGGAGGAGATTTATCTCAAGGATAGAAAATACAATGAAGTACTCACATGTCCAGCCAAGGCTCAATTGTTTGTCATGTGGGGAAGCCACTGAGCGTGGGATCCGGAGGATCAGGGGTGTGTGCACTAAAAGCAAAGTGTACTTAGACACTGAGGTAAGGAGACCTGCTGGGAACCCCCTCAGAATACAAGGTCCAACATACAGGGTTTGGGGCTAAAAGCCCACGTCCTGTATTAAACACAGTGGGTCAGCCGATGTATCACTATAAAATAGAGTAAAAATGGGAATAGTCAAAGCCAAGGAAAACAAAGTAAAAGTATCTGGCTACAGAAAAGTAGGCCTTGTATTTACCTGAGTATAATTTGTGAGTGGAGGATGAGAGGTCAACTCTGGTCAGTCAGCAGCAAGAGACTGAAGCCAGAGTATGGGAGATTTATATGTAGTCAAATAATGGACAACAGCTGAGGGTGGGTGTGTGTCAACCATCCTGAAGCCTCAGTGCTGATTAGCTGCTGTGTTGCTGGGAGGCGGGCGCCAGAAGGCGCTGTGGTAACCTCCCAATGTGGACCTCTGACGGGGCGGTGCCGGGCGCGGCCGCGTCATGACGGCGCGGCCGCGTCCGGCGTCGTGACGTCACCGACGCGGGACAGACGGTCACCAGCTTCCTGGTGCGCTCCATCGTGGAGCGCAAACAGGAAGCAGACCAGAAAGCTGGTCTGGATGGAAGGCGAGGGGGTGACGCGTGCGCAGTGGAGCAAATGCGCACGCACACCTAGTCTTACCCGCGCCGGGTATTCAAAGTAGAGGGGGAAGACAAATGCAGGTGGAATGTTAATGGGTTGGTCCACGAAGGACATGTGATCACATATTGAGCAATGGGGGACAGGCAGGCTTGTTGTAATAGACAGCCTAGTGATGTAAATGACTTGTATAATATTGGAGAGAAGGGGGGAGAAACATGTAACAATTTGATGCACAGTATATAATACATAGATGAAAAACATGTGTCAATGGTACATAGTGAAAAACATATATAGATACATATACAGTATGGAGTACATAGACATATGTTCCTATATGCCATATAGAGGCATCCAATCCACAGGGTAAAAAATACAGGCAATGTAGAATGGGTGTGGGTGCTTGAACGTGGGGGACCGTAGTTAAAGGTCGAGTTCACAGACTCCGGTCTCAAAGCCCTCAAGGTAAGGTTTGAAATTGAAGGCCTCGTTGAGGCCAGGGGGTAGAGTGGCATTTAGGTGGAAAATCCAACGAAGTTCGCTCTGAAGGAGCGCTTTGTTGTAATCACCCCCTCGATTAGGGGGGGGAATATGGTCTAGAGCTCTAAACGAGATCTTGGGAATAGTGTCAGAATGGACAATGGAAGTGTGTCGTCCCAAAGGTAGATCGGGATCTCTTTGGTTTATACTGGTAACGTGTCCATAGATTCGTTTCCAGAATGGTAGTTTGGTCTTACCCACGTAAAAGCACCCACATTCACATTCCAAAAGATAAACAATGCCAACAGAGCGACAGTTTACATAATGTTTAGGAAAGAGGCGTTGGCCATTGGGTAGAAGGTTGTGTAGATTGGATTTGGGTAGGTATTTGCAATAGTTGCAATTGCCACATGGGAAGGTGCCCTTAAGCTGTTTCTGGGATTTATTACTACTCTTGTATTCACTAGTAATAAGTTTGTCACGGAGAGACGGGGGAACGTCGATAAGTGATCAAAGGTTTGGGCGGAACAAAGGGGGAAAGGGCTCTGTCTGTGGAGATAATGTGCCAGTGTTTAAGTAGTATTTGAGTAATTTCATTGTGTTGTTGACAGTAGTTTGTAATGATTCTAAGGGGTGGTTGTGTGGAGGGCCCAGATGGTTTAGGAATAAGCAAAACGGAGCGTGGTTTGGATTTCGCTTTTTTGTAAGCGTTCTTTAAAACGCTGTTTTGATAGCCACGTGCGCGAAGTCTGTCCCTCAATACGGAGGCCTCGTGTTCAAAGGAGGTATCCGTGGAACAATTACGTCGGGCACGTAAATATTGGGCAAAGGGGATGGATTTAAGTAGGGGTTGGGGGTGAAAACTGGAGGCTGCAAGAATGGTGTTGCCTGCAGTTGGTTTACGAAAGAGTTGGCTTTGTAGTTGACCATGTCTATCCTTGCTAAGGGTAAGGTCAAGGAAAGAAATGGAATTGTAGCTGTATGTCATTGTGAATTTAAGATTAAGTGAATTCGAAGTATTGAGGTATAGAAGGAAATGATGTAGGGTATCTATAGGGCCCTGCCACAGAATCAAAATGTCATCTATATAGCGGCGGAAAGACGCTATGTGTTTGGTATAGATGCTGGCAGCATCAGTGATGAATAAATTTCGTTCCCACTCCCCCAGGTACAGATTGGCGTACGCCGGTGCATAGCAAGTGCCCATGGCGACGCCCTGTACCTGGAGGTAGTGGGAACCATTGAAAGAGAAAAAGTTATGGGTCAGAATAAATTTGAGTGCTCTAATAATGAAGAGCGATAACTCATGGGAATAAAGGTTGGCATTGAACAAGGTATGTTGAATAGCAGTGAGTCCTAAAGTATGAGGAATAGAACTATAAAGGGCCTCGACGTCGATGGCAACCAGGACAGTGTTGGCATCGACGTGGAGGTCCGAGAGATCTTGGAGTAGGTGTGTAGTATCACGTATATATGAGGGTAGGGCCTGTACTAAGGGTTGGAGTAATTTGTCTATGTAGCGACTAAGATTGTCAGTAAGGCATCCGCGTCCGGAGACAATAGGTCTACCTGGTGGTCTGGGAAGGTTTTTGTGTACCTTGGGTAAAGCATAAAAGGTAGCTTCTCTCGGAAATTTAGTTCTGACGTAGTCAGCAGTAGATTTGTCAATAATATGTTGTCTGAGGGCATCATCAACAAGAGTATATAATTCCTGTTGGAACAACCTGATTGATGTACTGGGAATTATGGCATACCATTCGCGGTTGCGTAGTATGTTAAGACACATGTCAAGATAGTCTAATTTGTTGAGAACAACAATGTTTCCACCCTTATCCGCCGGTTTGATCACTATAAGAGGGTTGGTTTTTAAATTTTGTAAGGCCAGGTGTTGGTTGTAAGTAAAGTTTTTTTGTTTGGGGTGGGTGGGATGGATTTGCAAATGTCGAATTTCGTTAGTCACTGACTGTAAAAATAGTGCAGCACGTGGGTTGGTGCTGGGTGAAGGAAAAAAACTTGATTTTTTCTTGAGCGAGGTGTGGTGTAGAGAATATGAGTTGGAAGGAGGAATGTCGTCCTCAAGGTTGTTGAGCACATTATCAAGATCAATGGTGTCAATCAAGTCTGGTGGGTTGTTTTCCTCCAGTAATTCAATGAGCTGCTGAAGGGCAGTAGTCTCAGTGGCAGTGTGCAAGGCATTGTCAGGAAAAGGGTTGGGGGTGTACATACTGTGTAGGAGTAACTTACGGATAAAGAGATGTATATCTTTAATAGCTGTGAACTTGTCAAGCTGTGAAGTTGGACAGAAAGTAAGTCCCTTCTCAAGGACTGAGATTTCATGTCTAGTGAGTGTGTGAGAAGAAAGGTTGATAATGTTATTGGAGGGTATTTCTAACGTGTTGGTCGTTTGGTTTTTGGGTTGAGAGAAGTGGATTGGTGATGTGTCTGCAGTGAAGTTCGCATTTTGTCTAAAAAATCTGCACGTTGAGATGCAGATGGAAGTGAGTGCGATCTATGTGTCTTGGCGTTAGAGGGGGCCACCGGCGAGTCCCCCGAGGGGGAGGCGCCGGGGGTCCCCTCCACGTCAGACACATCGTCACTCGAAAAATTTGGTGTGCGTCCACGTTTGGGCTTACGTAGCCCCAAAGGGAGATTGGGTTGGTGGGGTACGTGAATAGAGGTATAGGTCTTGTCAGTGGAAGAACGAGGATTCGGTGGCCGAGGGCCGGAGCGTGTAGAATTGTCGGAGCGATTTGTGCGATTTGTATCGCTCCATTTGTATGCACGTTCCTCATGAAAGGCTTTCCTGTCGCGAAAGAATTTTTTATCCTTTTGCGCAAGAATGTCATGGTTGAATTTGTCAAAACGGGTTTTTAACTGCTCATCAAGTGAGAGATATAAAGGGTGTGTCTGAAATTGCTCGAGCTGTGTATTAATCAGTTCAAGTTTAATATCTAAAGCAGTCATTTGGGACTCATATTCAGTAATCAGTAATTTCATAAGTTCATTAGAACAATTTTTCAGGACATTTTCCCAGGAGGCCTTGAAGTCTGGGCGAATGTCCTGAAAGGTGGGGAAGATTTGTACCCGGAGGCCAAAGGGATTAATACCATGGGCAATATATTCTTTAAAAGATTTTATGTGCCAGAAGAGGGAGGCCTTCTTTTGGACGGTGTGGGTAAAGTTGAGAAAGGTGTACTTGAGTTGTGACTGAACATACTCATTAGACTCAAAGTGGTGCATGGTGTTGGACATGCGTGTGTCCCATTCATCTCCAAGGTACAAGGCCATGATTGAAACTGGGTATAAGATATGTGATGGAATTCACAATGATAGATACCTGTGCAAATGTATGATATATAGAGCAAGGTTGGGTATGTGGTATAAATAATATAAGATATATAATGTGTATGGTAGAGAGTACCTAAGTAGAAGGTACAAAAGATAAGTAAAGTATTAAATGAAGTGTCACCTAGACTTGCCCGGGTGGGGATTTGGATGGGGTAACCATCAATGTAAGAGAAAATTGTTTTGGTGGGCAAGTAGGTGGAACATCAAATGGTCTATCGCATCCCAAAATATATATAACAGTTTTAATAGGCCATGATGTGCATAAAGTAAAGGCCAATACCCCTGGGGGATGCTTGGGGTTAAGATAGACACTTATAAAACGATGTATGCATGTGAAAAAGTAAACGTTTATTCAAATGATGTACACAGTGAACAAGGAAATGCTCAGAAAGGCATGGTATGTTTGCAATGAAAATACAATCAGTTGATACAGTTTATAACATGTCAAAGGAGCAAAAACATACAAAGCATTATGACAAAGGTATAAACTTGCTTGGTACATAGGATAAGGAAGATGCCAACATGTTTCGGACTGTGGTCCTTTATCAAGGCAATTTGTATCCTTAGAAACTCATCTAGATAGATGAAGGGTCATAAAATTAGTCTCAACATATCAATACATTATATTTGCACTAGAGAAAATCTATATTGCTGGAGGGGAGGAGATTTATCTCAAGGATAGAAAATACAATGAAGTACTCACATGTCCAGCCAAGGCTCAATTGTTTGTCATGTGGGGAAGCCACTGAGCGTGGGATCCGGAGGATCAGGGGTGTGTGCACTAAAAGCAAAGTGTACTTAGACACTGAGGTAAGGAGACCTGCTGGGAACCCCCTCAGAATACAAGGTCCAACATACAGGGTTTGGGGCTAAAAGCCCACGTCCTGTATTAAACACAGTGGGTCAGCCGATGTATCACTATAAAATAGAGTAAAAATGGGAATAGTCAAAGCCAAGGAAAACAAAGTAAAAGTATCTGGCTACAGAAAAGTAGGCCTTGTATTTACCTGAGTATAATTTGTGAGTGGAGGATGAGAGGTCAACTCTGGTCAGTCAGCAGCAAGAGACTGAAGCCAGAGTATGGGAGATTTATATGTAGTTAGATAATGGACAACAGCTGAGGGTGGGTGTATGTCAACCATCCTGAAGCCTCAGTGCTGATTAGCTGCTGTGTTGCTGGGAGGCGGGCGCCAGAGGGCGCTGTGGTAGCCTCCCAATGTGGACCTCTGACGGGGCGGTGCCGGGCGCGGCCGCGTCATAGCGGCGCGGCCGCGTCCGGCGTCGTGACGTCACCGACGCGGGACAGACGGTCACCAGCTTCCTGATGCGCTCCATGGTGGAGCGCAAACAGGAAGCAGACCAGAAGGCTGGTCTAGATGGAAGGCGAGGGGGTGACGCGTGCGCAGTAGAGCAAATGCGCACGCGCACCTAGTCTTACCCGCGCCGGGTATTCAAAATAGAGGGAGAGGACAAATGCAGGCGGAATGTTAGTGGGTTGGTCCACGTAGGACATGTGATCACACATTGAGCAATGGGGGACAGGCAGGCTTGTTGCAATGAACAGCCTAATAATGTAAATGGCTTGTATAACATTGGAGAGAAGGGGAGAAAACATGTAACAGTTTGATGCACAGTATATAATACATAGATGAAATACATGTGTCAATGGTACATAGTAAGAAACATATATAGATACATATACAGTATGGAGTACATAAACATATGTTCCTATATGCTATATAGAGGCATCCAATCCACAGAGTAAAGAATACAGGCAATGTAAAATGGGTGTGGGTGCTTAAACGTGGGGGACTGTGGTTAGAGGTCTAGTTCACAGACTCCGGTCTCGAAGCCCTCAAGATAAGGTTTAAAATTAAAGGCCTCGTTGAGGCCAGGGGGTAAAGTGGCATTTAGGTGGAAAATCCAACGAAGTTCGCTCTGGAGGAGCGCTTTGTTGTAATCACCCCCTCGGTTAGGGGGGGGAATATGGTCTAGAGCTCTAAACGAGATCTTGGGAATAGTGTCAGGATGGACAATGGAAGTGTGTCGTCCCAAAGGTAGATCAGGGTCTCTTTGGTTTATACTGGTGACGTGTCCATAGATTCGTTTCCAGAATGGTAGTTTCGTCTTGCCCACGTAAAAGCACCCACATTCACATTCCAAAAGATAAACAATGCCAACAGAACGACAGTTTACATAGTGTTTAGGAAAGAGGCGTTGGCCATTGGGTAAGAGGTTGTGTAGATTGGATTTGGGTAGGTATTTGCAGTAGTTGCAATTGCCACATGGGAAGGTGCCCTTAAGCTGTTTCTGGGATTTATTACTACTCTTGTATTCACTAGTAATAAGTTTGTCACGGAGAGATGGGGCACGTCGATAAGTGATCAAAGGTTTGGGCGGAACAAAGGGGGAAAGGGCTCTCTCTGTGGAAATAATGTGCCAGTGTTTAAGTAGTATTTGAGTAATTTCATTGTGTTGTTGACAGTAGTTTGTAATG
The DNA here is from genome assembly GCA_028564925.1 of Lithobates sylvaticus. Lineage (NCBI taxonomy): Eukaryota > Metazoa > Chordata > Amphibia > Anura > Ranidae > Lithobates > Lithobates sylvaticus. The sequence goes on along the minus strand of CM053030.1, from coordinate 381,181,916 downwards.
ATTCTGAGGGGTGGTTGTGTGGAGGGCCCAGATGGTTTAGGAATAAGCAGAACGGAGCGTGGTTTGGATTTCGCTTTTTTGTAAGCGTTCTTTAAAACGCTGTTTTGATAGCCACGTGCGCGAAGTCTGTCCCTCAATACGGAGGCCTCGTGTTCAAAGGAGGTATCCGTGGAACAATTACGTCGGGCACGTAAATATTGGGCAAAGGGGATGGATTTGAGTAGGGGTTGGGGGTGAAAACTGGAGGCTGCAAGGATGGTGTTGCCTGCAGTTGGTTTACGAAAGAGTTGGCTTTGTAGTTGACCATGTCTATCCTTGCTAAGAGTAAGATCAAGGAAAGAAATGGAATTGTAGCTGTATGTCATTGTGAATTTAAGATTAAGTGAATTCGAAGTATTGAGGTATAGAAGAAAATGATGTAGGGTATCAATAGGGCCCTGCCACAGAATCAAAATGTCATCTATATAGCGGCGGAAAGACGCTATGTGTTTGGTATAGATGCTGGCAGCATCAGTGATGAATACATTTCGTTCCCACTCCCCCAGGTACAGATTGGCGTACGCCGGTGCACAGCAAGTGCCCATGGCGACGCCCTGTACCTGGAGGTAGTGGGAACCATTGAAAGAGAAAAAATTATGGGTCAGAATAAATTTGAGTGCTCTGATAATGAAGAGCGATAACTCATGGGGATAAAGGTTGGCATTGAACAAGGTATGTTGAATGGCAGTAAGTCCTACAGTATGAGGAATAGAACTATAAAGGGCCTCGACGTCGATGGCAACCAGGACAGTGTTGGCATCGACGTGGAGGTCCGAGAGATTTCTCGGACCTCCACGTCGATGCCAACACTGTCCTGGTTGCCATCGACGTCGAGGCCCTTTATAGTTCTATTCCTCATACTTTAGGACTTACTGCCATTCAACATACCTTGTTCAATGCCAACCTTTATCCCCATGAGTTATCGCTCTTCATTATCAGAGCACTCAAATTTATTCTGACCCATAATTTTTTCTCTTTCAATGGTTCCCACTACCTCCAGGTACAGGGCGTCGCCATGGGCACTTGCTGTGCACCGGCGTACGCCAATCTGTACCTGGGGGAGTGGGAACGAAATGTATTCATCACTGATGCTGCCAGCATCTATACCAAACACATAGCGTCTTTCCGCCGCTATATAGATGACATTTTGATTCTGTGGCAGGGCCCTATTGATACCCTACATCATTTTCTTCTATACCTCAATACTTCGAATTCACTTAATCTTAAATTCACAATGACATACAGCTACAATTCCATTTCTTTCCTTGATCTTACTCTTAGCAAGGATAGACATGGTCAACTACAAAGCCAACTCTTTTGTAAACCAACTGCAGGCAACACCATCCTTGCAGCCTCCAGTTTTCACCCCCAACCCCTACTCAAATCCATCCCCTTTGCCCAATATTTACGTGCCCGACGTAATTGTTCCACGGATACCTCCTTTGAACACGAGGCCTCCGTATTGAGGGACAGACTTCGCGCACGTGGCTATCAAAACAGCGTTTTAAAGAACGCTTACAAAAAAGCGAAATCCAAACCACGCTCCGTTCTGCTTATTCCTAAACCATCTGGGCCCTCCACACAACCACCCCTCAGAATCATTACAAACTACTGTCAACAACACAATGAAATTACTCAAATACTACTTAAACACTGGCACATTATTTCCACAGAGAGAGCCCTTTCCCCCTTTGTTCCGCCCAAACCTTTGATCACTTATCGACGTGCCCCATCTCTCCGTGACAAACTTATTACTAGTGAATACAAGAGTAGTAATAAATCCCAGAAACAGCTTAAGGGCACCTTCCCATGTGGCAATTGCAACTACTGCAAATACCTACCCAAATCCAATCTACACAACCTCTTACCCAATGGCCAACGCCTCTTTCCTAAACACTATGTAAACTGTCGTTCTGTTGGCATTGTTTATCTTTTGGAATGTGAATGTGGGTGCTATTTTACGTGGGCAAGACGAAACTACCATTCTGGAAACGAATCTATGGACACGTCACCAGTATAAACCAAAGAGACCCTGATCTACCTTTGGGACGACACACTTCCATTGTCCATACTGTGCATCAAACTGTTACATGTTTTCTCCCCCCTTCTCTCCAATGTTATACAAGCCATTTACATTATTAGGCTGTCCATTGCAACAAGCCTGCCTGTCCCCCATTGCTCATTCCGCCCGCCTCCCAGCAACACAGCAGCTAATCAGCACTGAGGCTTCAGGATGGTTGACATCACACCCACCCTCAGCTGTTGCTAATCAGCACTGAGGCTTCAGGATGGTTGACATACACCCACCCTCAGCTGTTGTCCATTATCTGACTACATATAAATCTCCCACACTCTGGCTTCAGTCTCTTGCTGCTGACTGACCAGAGTTGACCTCCCATCCTCCACTCACAAATTATACTCAGGTAAATACAAGGCCTACTTTTCTGTAGCCAGACATTTTTACTCTGTTTTTCTTGGCTTTGACTATTCCCATTTTTACTCTATTTTATAGTGATACATCGGCTGACTCACTGTGTTTAATACAGGACGTGGGCTTTTAGCCCCAAACCCTGTACGTTGGACCTTGTATTCTGAGGGGGTTTTCCAGCAGGCTTTCCTTACCCCAGTGTCTAAGTACACTCTGCTTTTAGTGCATACACCCCTGATCCTCCGGATCCCACGCTCAGTGGCTTCCCCACATGACAAACAATTGAGCCTTGGCTGGACATGTGAGTACTTCACTGTATTTTCTATCCTTGAGATAAATCTCCTCCCCTCCAGCAATATAGATTTTCTCTAGTGCAAATATAATGTATTGATATGTTGAGACTAATTTTATGACCTTTCATCTATCTAGATGAGTTTCTAAGGATACAAATTGCCTTGATAAAGGACCACAGTCCGAAACATGTTGGCATCTTCCTTATCCTATGTACCAAGCAAGTTTATACCTTTGTCATAATGCTTTGTATGTTTTTGCTTCTTTGACATGCTATAAACTGTATCAACTGATTGTATTCTCATTGCAAACATACCATGCCTTTCTGAGCATTTCCTTGTTCACTATGTACATTATTTGAATAAACGTTTACTTCTTCACATGCATACATCGTTTTATAAGTGTCTATCTTAACCCTAAGCATCCCCCAGGGGTATTGGCCTTTACTTTATGCATATCATGGCCTATTAAAACTGTTATATATATTTTGGGATGCGATAGACCATTTGATGTTCCACCCACTTGCCCACCAAAACAATTTTCTCTTACATTGATGGTTACCCCATCCAAATCCCCACCCGGGCAAGTCTAGGTGACACCTCATTTAATACTTTACTTATCTCTTGTACCTTCTACTTAGGTACTTTCTACCATACACATTATATATCTTATATTATTTATACCATATACCCAACCTTGCTCTTCATATCATACATTTGCACAGGTATCTATCATTGTGAATTCCATCACATATCTTATACCCAGTTTCAATCATGGCTTTGTACCTTGGAGATGAATGGGACACACGCATGTCCAACACCATGCACCACTTTGAGTCTAATGAGTATGTTCAGTCACAACTCAAGTACACTTTTCTCAACCTTACCCACACCGTCCAAAAGAAGGCCTCCCTCTTCTGGCACATAAAATCTTTTAAAGAATATATTGCCCATGGTATTAATCCCTTTGGCCTCCGGGTACAAATCTTTCCCACCTTTCAGGACATTCGCCTAGACTTCAAGGCCTCCTGGGAAAATGTCCTGAAAAATTGTTCTAATGAACTTATGAAATTACTGATTACTGAATATGAGTCTCAAATGACTGCTCTAGATATTAAACTTGAACTGATTAATACACAGCTCGAGCAATTTCAGACACACCCTTTATATCTCTCACTTGATGAGCAGTTAAAAACCCGTTTTGACAAATTTAACCATGACATTCTTGCGCAAAAGGATAAAAAATTCTTTCGCGACAAGAAAGCCTTTCATGAGGAACGTGCATACAAATGGAGCGATACAAATCGCACAAATCGCTCCGACAATTCTACACGCTCCGGCCCCCGGCCACCGAATCCTCGTTCTTCAACTGACAAGACTTATACCTCCATTCACGTACCCCACCAACCCAATCTCCCTTTGGGGCTACGTAAGCCCAAACGTGGACGCACACCAAATTTTTCGAGTGACGATGTGTCTGACGTGGAGGGGACCCCCGGCGCCTCCCCTTCTGGGGACTCGCCGGTGGCCCCCTCTAACGCCAAGACACATAGATCGCACTCACTCCCATCTGCATCTCAACGTGCAGATTTTTTAGACAAAATGCGAACTTCACTGCAGACACATCACCAATCCACTTCTCTCAACCCAAAAACCAAACGACCAACACGCTAGAAATACCCTCCAACAACATTATCAACCTTTCCTCTCACATACTCACTAGACATGAAATTTCAGTCCTTGAGAAGGGACTTACTTTCTGTCCAACTTCACAGCTTGACAAGTTCACAGCTATCAAAGATATACATCTTTTTATCCGTAAGTTACTTTTACACAGTATGTACACCCCCAACCCTTTTCCTGACAATGCCTTGCACACTGCCACTGAGACTACTGCCCTTCAGCAGCTCATTGAATTACTGGAGGAAAACAACCCACCAGATTTGATTGACACCATTGACCTTGATAATGTGCTCAATAACCTTGAGGACGACATTCCTCCTCCCAACTCATATTCTCTACACCACACCTCGCTCAAGAAAAAATCAAGTTTTTTTCCTTCACCCAGCACCAACCCACGTGCTGCACTATTTTTACAGTCAGTGACTAACGAAATTCGACATTTGCAAATCCATCCCACCCACCCCAAACAAAAAAACTTCACTTACAACCAACACCTGGCCTTACAAAATTTAAAAACCAACCCTCTTATAGTGATTAAACCGGCGGACAAGGGTGGAAACATTGTTGTTCTCAACAAATTAGACTATCTTGACATGTGTCTGAACATACTACGCAACCGCGAATGGTATGCCATAATTCCCAGTACATCAATCAGGTTGTTCCAACAGGAATTATATACTCTTGTTGATGATGCCCTCAGACAACATATTATTGACAAATCTACTGCTGACTACGTCAGAACTAAATTTCCGAGAGAAGCTACCTTTTATGCTTTACCCAAGGTACACAAAAACCTTCCCAGACCACCAGGTAGACCTATCGTCTCCGGACGTGGATGCCTTACTGATAATCTTAGTCGCTACATAGACAAATTACTCCAACCCTTAGTACAGGCCTTACCCTCATATATACGTGATACTACACACCTACTTCAAGATCTCTCGGACCTCCACGTCGATGCCAACACTGTCCTGGTTGCCATCGACGTCGAGGCCCTTTATAGTTCTATTCCTCATACTTTAGGACTCACTGCCATTCAACATACCTTGTTCAATGCCAACCTTTATCCCCATGAGTTATCGCTCTTCATTATCAGAGCACTCAAATTTATTCTGACCCATAATTTTTTCTCTTTCAATGGTTCCCACTACCTCCAGGTACAGGGCGTCGCCATGGGCACTTGCTGTGCACCGGCGTACGCCAATCTGTACCTGGGGGAGTGGGAACGAAATTTATTCATCACTGATGCTGCCAGCATCTATACCAAACACATAGCGTCTTTCCGCCGCTATATAGATGACATTTTGATTCTGTGGCAGGGCCCTATTGATACCCTACATCATTTTCTTCTATACCTCAATACTTCGAATTCACTTAATCTTAAATTCACAATGACATACAGCTACAATTCCATTTCTTTCCTTGATCTTACTCTTAGCAAGGATAGACATGGTCAACTACAAAGCCAACTCTTTCGTAAACCAACTGCAGGCAACACCATTCTTGCAGCCTCCAGTTTTCACCCCCAACCCCTACTCAAATCCATCCCCTTTGCCCAATATTTACGTGCCCGACGTAATTGTTCCACGGATACCTCCTTTGAACACGAGGCCTCCGTATTGAGGGACAGACTTCGCGCACGTGGCTATCAAAACAGCGTTTTAAAGAACGCTTACAAAAAAGCGAAATCCAAACCACGCTCCGTTCTGCTTATTCCTAAACCATCTGGGCCCTCCACACAACCACCCCTCAGAATCATTACAAACTACTGTCAACAACACAATGAAATTACTCAAATACTACTTAAACACTGGCACATTATTTCCACAGACAGAGCCCTTTCCCCCTTTGTTCCGCCCAAACCTTTGATCACTTATCGACGTGCCCCATCTCTCCGTGACAAACTTATTACTAGTGAATACAAGAGTAGTAATAAATCCCAGAAACAGCTTAAGGGCACCTTCCCATGTGGCAATTGCAACTACTGCAAATACCTACCCAAATCCAATCTACACAACCTTTTACCCAATGGCCAACGCCTCTTTCCTAAACACTATGTAAACTGTCGTTCTGTTGGCATTGTTTATCTTTTGGAATGTGAATGTGGGTGCTTTTACGTGGGCAAGACGAAACTACCATTCTGGAAACGAATCTATGGACACGTTACCAGTATAAACCAAAGAGACCCTGATCTACCTTTGGGACGACACACTTCCATTGTCCATTCTGACACTATTCCCAAGATCTCGTTTAGAGCTCTAGACCATATCCCCCCCCCCCCCCCCTAACCGAGGGGGTGATTACAACAAAGCGCTCCTCCAGAGCGAACTTCGTTGGATTTTCCACCTAAATGCCACTTTACCCCCTGGCCTCAACGAGGCCTTTAATTTTAAACCTTACCTTGAGGGCTTCGAGACCGGAGTCTGTGAACTAGACCTCTAACCACAGTCCCCCACGTTTAAGCACCCACACCCATTTTACATTGCCTGTATTCTTTACTCTGTGGATTGGATGCCTCTATATAGCATATAGGAACATATGTTTATGTACTCCATACTGTATATGTATCTATATATGTTTTTTACTATGTACCATTGACACATGTATTTCATCTATGTATTATATACTGTGCATCAAATTGTTACATGTTTCTCCCCCCTTCTCTCCAATGTTATACAAGCCATTTACATTATTAGGCTGTCTATTGCAACAAGCCTGCCTGTCCCCCATTGCTCAATGTGTGATCACATGTCCTTCGTGGACCAACCCACTAACATTCCGCCTGCATTTGTCCTCTCCCTCTATTTTGAATACCCGGCGCGGGTAAGACTAGGTGCGCGTGCGCATTTGCTCTACTGCGCACGCGTCACCCCCTCGCCTTCCATCTAGACCAGCCTTCTGGTCTGCTTCCTGTTTGCGCTCCACCATGGAGCGCACCAGGAAGCTGGTGACCGTCTGTCCCGCGTCGGTGACGTCACGACGCCGGACGCGGCCGCGCCGCTATGACGCGGCCGCGCCCGGCACCGCCCCGTCAGAGGTCCACATTGGGAGGTTATCACAGCGCCCTCTGGCGCCCGCCTCCCAGCAACACAGCAGCTAATCAGCACTGAGGCTTCAGGATGGTTGACATACACCCACCCTCAGCTGTTGTCCATTATCTGACTACATATAAATCTCCCACACTCTGGCTTCAGTCTCTTGCTGCTGACTGACCAGAGTTGACCTCTCATCCTCCACTCACAAATTATACTCAGGTAAATACAAGGCCTACTTTTCTGTAGCCAGATACTTTTACTTTGTTTTTCTTGGCTTTGACTATTTCCATTTTACTCTATTTTATAGTGATACACCGGCTGACTCACTGTGTTTAATACAGGACGTGGGCTTTTAGCCCTAATCCCTGTATGTTGGACCTTGTATTCTGAGGGGGTTTTCCAGCAGGCTTTCTTTACCCCAGTGTCTAAGTACACTCTGCTTTTAGTGCACACACCCCTGATCCTCCGGATCCCACGCTCAGTGGCTTCCCCACATGACAAACAATTGAGCCTTGGCTGGACATGTGAGTACTTCACTGTATTTTCTATCCTTGAGATAAATCTCCTCCCCTCCAGCAATATAGATTTTCTCTAGTGCAAATATAATGTATTGATATGTTGAGACTAATTTTATGACCTTTCATCTATCTAGATGAGTTTCTAAGGATACAAATTGCCTTGATAAAGGACCACAGTCCGAAACATGTTGGCATCTTCCTTATCCTATGTACCAAGCAAGTTTATACCTTTGTCATAATGCTTTGTATGTTTTTGCTTCTTTGACATGCTATAAACTGTATCAACTGATTGTATTCTCATTGCAAACATACCATGCCTTTCTGAGCATTTCCTTGTTCACTATGTACATTATTTGAATAAACGTTTACTTCTTCACATGCATACATCGTTTTATAAGTGTCTATCTTAACCCTAAGCATCCCCCAGGGGTATTGGCCTTTACTTTATGCATATCATGGCCTATTAAAACTGTTATACATATTTTGGGATGCGATAGACCATTTGATGTTCCACCTACTTGCCCACCAAAAGAGGGTCCACCTCTCTTGAGCCCTCCAAAACCTAGGGTTAGTGCCTGTCATGAGAGTGGAGTAATACATGGATATAAGTTTCGTCTGGTCCGGGTCTCCCAGAAGTTTTTCCAGGTCAGGTGTCTTAATAGGACTAAGCAGAGAACCAAACTGAGTGTGTATATCATGTCTGAGTTGGAAATAGTAAAATAGGTATGTCGATGGGATGTCAAAGTCTGTCTGTAGTTGAGAAAAGGATTTAAAACCCTGGGGGGTATATAGATGACATAGGTATTTCACTCCCTTTGATATCTTTCTGATGGGGTCAGGTATAGAGCATAACTCCTTAAGGTTAGGGTTGAACCACAAGGGACTGTTGGGGGAGGTCTGCTGTGAATCAGTGGACATTTTCGCAAACTACAGTTCGGAATAGGGTGAGGGAGGTTTGGATTATTGACATGCCTGGTCCAGGTGGTGTACATCCCCTATAGACAATATTGTGGAGTGTCTCAAATGAGGAAACTATGGCTCCCTCAGTAGTGGTGCAGGCATTATCAGGGTTAGGGTGGAGCCAATCATGAATGTTAACCAGCGGGGGTGCTAGGTAGTAAAGGTAGAAGTTAGGGAATGCCAGACCTGCCATATGTGAGGGGACGCGCATAGTTTCCAGCGCAACTCTAGGGGACTGCCCGTTCCAAAGGAACACAATACAGATGGAGTCAATGCTTTTAAAAATGGATTTGGGAATTTTGCAAGGTGAATTAGCCATAACATACAGTAGTTTAGGTAAGTAAATCGTTTAAAGGACATTGGTTCTCCCCATGAGAACCAGGGCAGATCTTTCCAGTGAACATAGGCTTAAGCATAATCATTGGGTCTACATTCTCTTTTAAACTTTAGTTGTTTGATTTGCAGCTGTATGGACAGAACTGCCCAGAAAGCTTGGGCACAGAAGGAATCAGAGGATCATAGTAAGTGAATCACTGTCATTTAAAGACAATCACCATTGGGTTTTTGAGAGAATATGCATTTCCATCCCCTATTTATCATAAATATACAGCTATACTAAATAAAACCCTTTAAATTTGCTCCCTTACTTATCTTAACCTACTCTTGGAGTTAGAGGAGATTGGTCACCTGAAATTGAATAGTCCTTAATAGCTTTCAACTGTCCCTTATTTGGAGACTGTCCCTCTTTTGGACTCACGTTCCCTTTGTTCTGTTTTGCTCCACAGTTATCCCTCTTTTTAATCTGATGCATAGAGCTCTAAAAAATACACTATTTACCTACCAAACGTGTTATACTGTGCTAAAACTGTAATCCAACCTTTATAGTATTGCATGTATTACTTTGAAAAGCCATAATATCCTATGAAGTAAAAGTAGGGGTTACAAAAGCACTTGTGGGTTTACATACCTCCCATCTTTTTGAGATGTGAACAAGGGACAACTATTAGAAAAGGTATGTAGGCATAGGGCACACCCCCTTAAAGGAGAAATGTACAAAAAAATTATTAGTTAAACCCACAAGTGCTTTTTTTACCATGACTATTCCGTGACTTTTGAAATTTACAAATGTAGCAATTTAAAAAATGGATGAAAGGTTTAGCACTGGGAAATACTTTTTGAAAAATAAAAAGTGCATTTTATATACAACTATATAGATCAGACCAAAATGAGGGGGGGAGAGGGACAGAGGGACATTGTTTAAAATCAGGGACAGTCCCTCCAAATCAGGGACAGTTGGGAGCTATGGGTTTAAACAATCATTTTTGCATAATAGTTCATTATGATCTGCAAAAGGGGGTCCAGCAGGGCTGTGTCTTTGCACACATACTGTAGAAAGGTGTCCTTTTCTCATCTCAGAGAGTTGGGAGATATGGTCCTTGCTCTGCTATCTGCCTGAGCCCAACCCCATGCTTATAGCAAACAATGCCTCCTGAGTGTATATAACAGCATCATAATAACAAAGCCCTTTTGTCAAGAGGAATGTAAAAAAACAACAGGACTCTGTGTATAATGCTGTTAAGGGTACTTAAGAGCTAGAAGACATCAAATGTAAATGTATGTTCAAGCATTTGGCAGGGCAGTTACAGCCAGTTCTTAGAGGTCTTCTCACTTGCTTGCATGAGTCATTCTAAGTCACACTGCTGCGACTTGAAAGTCGTGTGATTTTGCCGCAATGTTACCACGATTTGGCCGCGATTTCAGGGAATGCCTGTGTAAACTTGAGGTCTATGGACCTCAACTCGCATCAAAGCCGGACCAAAGTAGTACAGGAACAACTTTGAAGTCGGTGCGATTTGAAGTCGTACAGATATGAATGGTACTCATTGGAAATCATGGGGCACGACTTGTCATGAAACTTTGCAGTCCCAAGTCGCAGAACAAGCTGCACAAGTGTGAAAGGGGCCTCAGATAAACTTAGTATGTGGCATGCACTAATTATTAACAGATATCTGCTATTAAATGAGTTTTCATTCTTCAGATACCTTATTCTTTACATTTACTGTACTTACTATAATTTTGTTCTGCCCCTGATTATTTCAAGGTTTTCAAAAATACTGAGGTCAGCGTAAATTTCTGGCCACCACTGTATTACTAAAAATCCTGCAAAAGAAAAAGGGTCTAATTTAATAATTTTGGCAGTAGAGTAGAGTGGTTATTTTTTAGATTCATGTTGCGTGATCTCCATCTAGCAATCAGTCAGCACCATATTAGTTCAAGCGAGCAATAAGCAGCAATTGCACCCCTTGCTGTGTCTATCCCATCTAACTTTTTTTTACAAAGAGAATGGCAAAAATGAAGATTCTGCTATAGGGAAACAGGACCACAATATGATAAACTGTGCTATGAAGGAGCAAAATCACCCTCCATGTTGTTCCTTGTGGCCACATCACTGGTAAATGCATAAGCTGCTAACATCAACCAGTTATTGCTATAAAGACAGATACAAAATTAAAAAATTGGTTGTTATCAATTCGATTTACTTCCCTAATATGTTCATGTTTGGATAAAGTCTCTTTTTCAGTCACAATTTTTATTTTTAATATACACAGGGCCAGCGCCAGCAATAGACAGGTCAGGCAGCTGCCTAGGGCGTCAGGGTAGAGGGGGGGGGCGGCAAAATCCGGATCCCCAGGAACTTGCTGGGGATTCGGATTCTTATTACCTGTCCCTCCAGCAGGCAAACTAAAACTTGCACCCTGCGCCCCATAGAAGAGAGGGTGCAGCATGGAAGCATTCGTTTGCCTGCTGTTTAGTAGGCAGGCTGTTGTCAGTGTGATAGATGTCGGAGAGCAGCTGTCAGAGCGGATCCAATGAGGCAGAAAAAGGCGGAGCGGTGGGCGGATTCCCATGTGTGCAGAAAGGCGGGAGGAGGCGGGGCAATTGCTGCCAGGCAGCATAGAGGTGTGCGCTGGCTGTGCACACTGAAGTCAGGCCAGTGGAGGAGGAGTTTAGGATGGAGGAGAGTCCCGCTCTTTGCAGCAGCTGCTGCCGCGGCTGCTACCAATGATTCAGTGAGATCTTGTCATGCCTGCCCCAATGACAGCTAACACCCTGATTGCTGCAGATTCCTCCACTGACAGCAGGAGGAGAAGCAGCAGGACTGGGAGGAACTGCCGAGATCTGAGGGGTTGGAAAACATAAGGTGTGTGTGATGGTGGAGGGAAGGGGGTATCTGGTGTGTGGTAGGGGAGCTGTGATCAGAGTGAAGAGATCTGAGGGGTGTGTAGTGTAATCAGAGAGGGAGGTATCTAGGGGTATTATGTAATCAGGGTGGGAGAATCTGGGGAGGTGTGTTATGGGAGAAGTAGATGTGTGTCTGTGTGTGTGTGTGGGGGGGGGGTGGTTTATCAGAGTGAAGAGATCTGGGGGGTTATCAGACTAGGGGTATCTGAGGGAGTGGTGATTAGGCTGATGGGTGGGATATCTAGGGGTGTCATCAGAGTGGGGGGTTATCTAGGGGTGTGATCAGAGTGGAGGGTATCTGGGGTGTAATCAGGGTAGGGGTATCTGGGCAGGTGTGATCAGGGTGGGGGTATCTAGGGGTGTGATCAGAGTGGGGGAATCTGGGGAGGTGTGATCAGGATTGGGGGTTATCTAGGGGTGTGATCAGAGTGGGGGGTATCTGAGGGTGTAATTAGGGTACCAGTATCTGGGCAGGTGTGATCAAGGTGGGGGGTATCTGGTGAGGTGTGATCGGGTGGGTTATCTAGGGGTGTGATCAGGGTGGGGGGTTATCTAGGGGTGTAATCAGAGTGGGGGTATCTAGGAGTGTAATCAGGGTAGGCATATATGGAGAGGTGTGATCAGGGTGGGGGAGTTGGGTCTAAGATGCTAGGAGACTAGTTTCTAGTGAGAACTGCTAATGCAGAACTGTGCCCTTTCCTATATATCAGACTTTGCTGTCAAATGTCAGGTCCAGGTCTCAAATGGTAGCCAGGAACCAGTCGATGTTGTTCATGATCATGTGATCACCACGACAACCAATCATGATTAACTTGCACTCAGTACATAAACCTCTTAAGCATGCAGATGCCACTGCAGCCTGAAGATGGCAGTGTGCCTCAGCATAATACTGCCATCATCAGATACAATCACAGTATTAAAAATAATAATTAATTAATTAATTTAAAAAATATATTTTTCTGATTTTAGTTAAGCCTATAATAAAACAACTGAACGGGATATTTAATAAAACAGTGCACCAATTCAATATCTTATATGCCTTTAAAAACAATGTAATCATTATTCAGATAAGCAAATTAGTTATAGAATTATTATAAAGTAAACCAACACATACTGACTCTGCTAAATTTGTTCTGTGCACCAAGGCTTCACATGAAAGCATTTAAATCATTCCTTCTTTTTTTTTTTTTTTTAGGGAAAAAAGAAGGGGGAAAGAAAAACTTTTTTTTTTTTTTTTTTTTTTTTATTATATTGGATGATTAGGAGGGGTATAGGGGGGAGGTCCCCTTTTAAATACCTTTCTCACTTTTTTTTTCCCTTTTTTTGGGGTCCACTAAGTAATACCCACTAAGTGAGTGAGACATCACTAGGCACAATACACATCGTACACGGAGGAGTACTAGGTAGGGCAGGGAAAGATACAGGGTAATACATTTTTCCATAATATAATACAATATCACTCTTTTTTTTTTTTTTTTTTTTTCTGGGATTACACCACAAAGTAATTGGAAAACAGAGTTTCACATGGGGGGAGGGAGGGGGGGTATAGGGGAAATAAGGGGGAAGAGAGGGGAGTATATATGTACAGCTCCTTCCTTTTCCCCCTTTCTTTCTTGGTTTTTTTTTTTGTGGAGAGGGGTCTCTTTTGTTTTGTTTGGGGTTTTTTCTTTTTTTTTTTGGTTTGTTTTTGGGGAATATAAACACACTGAATCACATTAGAATAAGTAATGACACTAAAAGAAGAGAAAGGGGGTTTTCTGTGCACTTTGAGAAAGGTAATATCCCCTCCTGAGTAAGTTAAAAAAAAATTATTTTTTTCCCTCTTCTTCCCCTCCCCATGATGTAGGATATATGTAAACCTGTGGGGAGTATGAATTGTGAATAATAAGTAGTATGGAATTAGGTACTGGAAATGAAAAAGCAGAATGTGGAGATTCAGTTTATGTATTTATTAATTTTGTTAGGTAATTAGTTATTCATTTACTATTTATGTATTTATTTAGTTATGGTTTTTTTTTTTTTTTTTTTTTTATATATATTGCTTTCCTTGGTGAATTTATTTATGTATGTATTTATTTTCAGAGGTGGTAGTTATATGGAGATGCGGAGGAAATAGAACCCCTAATCCCTACTATTGATCCATGTAGGAGGGGGGGTAAAGAATGTGGAGGGAGGGGGTTGGAGGGTGGAGCCTGGGGGAGGGAGGAGGGGAGAAGGTAGAGGCGAAAACATACGAATGTCAGGAAGAGGACAAGATGTCAGGAAACCATATGAAATCATATGTATATGGAAGTTAGGGGGAAGAAAGTCCCCCCCCTTTTTTGCTTTGTCTCTCTGTCTTTTCTCTTTTCCCTTTTTCCCCTCTCCCCTTTCCTTTTAGTGTTCTTATTGTCCCGCACCCCCCGTCCCTTCATCCGCTCATTGTTCTTCCCCACTTCCTCACTTAGGCCTGAGGGACAGATTGAGGTAATCCTCACCCTCGCCTCGACCTTCTACCCCTGTAATAGTTATCCCCTTCGGAAGAGTGGAGGGTTAGATCCTTTAAACAGGTCTTATATCAGTAAGCAGAGGGTAGTTTAGGGTGGAGACGGGGAGCGGGAGGAGGGGGGAGGAGGGTGGAGAGGAGGGGAGAAGGGGGAGTGGGAAGAGAGGGGGTAAGTGGAAAACATAACGAGGCAAGAAGGCAGAGGAAATAAAATAGGAGGACAGACGGGTGGGGGGAGGAGCAGAGCTCCCCATTAGATTCAGGTAAATCCCCCATTTAGGTTTGAACCCACAAGAACCAAGAATAGTGGTTCATAAGTGGGGATTTTCAATTTTTTTTTCCTAAGGGATTTAGAGGGTGGGGAGGGAACAAGGGAGGGAAGGGGTTTAGAATTTTTTTTTTTTTTTTTCTCTTTTTTTTTGTTGTTTTTTCTTTTTTTCTTTTTTGTGCCACTGTCTCTCGGCGAGAATGGAAGAGATAAAAGTGATTACTCTAAATGCGAAGGGACTAAATGTCCCGGAAAAAAGAAGGATGCTGCTTAATGAATTGAGAAGGTCTAAGACGGATGTGGCATTCGTGCAGGAGACCCACTTCAAAGTAGGGGGACTCCCCTTTTTACAGAATAGATTTTTTCCGTGTGCATACCATGCCCCCAATCAGAAAGCAAGATCTAAAGGTGTATCGGTCTTGATATCAAATCGGGTGCCATGGAGTCTTATGGGTAAAATTGAAGATATAAATGGTCGGTATCTCTTCTTAAAGGGCCACTTAGCAAATATAAAAGTAACTTTGGCCACAGTGTATGTGCCGAACGTACGTCAAGATGTCTTTTTGCGGAAAGTTTTATTAGAGCTGGAGGGGTTTGCGGAGGGAAAGTTAATCCTAGGGGGGGATTTGAATATCCCATTGGACCCTGGGGTGGACACCTCCTCTGGGAGTTCATCAATTCCAAGGGGCACTAGGAGGAATATTGTACAGAAGCTACAGGAACTGAGGCTAGTAGACGCATGGAGACTCCTTCATGGAGGAGAAAGAGATTATACTTTCTTTTCTAACCCCCACCAAGTATATTCGCGCATAGATTTATTTTTGATCCCACACCATTTGCTTTCTTCAGTACGGGAGATATCCATAGGAAGTATAACGTGGTCAGACCACGCCCCAGTAATGATGCGCCTCGCCGTGTCGTGCTCGGCTCCCTCCCCGGAGTGGCGGTGGCGATTAAATGAAAGTCTGCTGCAAAATCAGGAAATCAGAGAAGATGTAGCTAAGGAAATTAAAACATATTTCCAGATAAATGACACTCCGGGGGGTGACCCTGGCACGATATGGGAGGCGCATAAAGCAGTGATACGGGGGATCTTAATTAAACATGGATCCAGACTGAAGAAAGAGAGAGAAAAACAGATAAAAGGGTTGCTAGAAGAAATACAGGCGTTAGAACAACAGCATAAGAAGACACAGGCACCGCCGGTAGGGAGGGAATTGGCGCATTTGAGACGACAGGTTACGGATATCCTCCGGTATAAGGCAAAGGCAGCGATACAAGTAGGCAAAAAATCAACATATGAATTAGGAGACAAATGCAGTAAACTACTTGCCGGGAAATTGAAGGAAAGAAGTAGAACAACATATATACCTAAAATAAAAGGAGGGAAGGGACAAATAATTTCACTGCCAAGAGATATAGCCCAGAGGTTTGGTGAATACTACTCTTCCCTATATAATTTGAACCCGGCATTAGCACCCTCGACAAAGTTGGAGGAATACCTCAGTTCCGCAAGGTTGCCGCGACTAACATCGGAAATGCGGCAGAATTTAGAGAAACCTATTTCAAGTGAGGAGGTAAACATGGCGCTGAGAACAGTGAAAGCGGGGAAAGCCCCAGGACCTGACGGATTTTCAACACAGTATTATAAGGAATTCTTTGCAATTCTGGGTACCCAGATGACAAAGGTTTTTAATGCAGTGGGACACACCGCCGCATTCCGGCCGGAGACATTATTGGCACATATATCAGTGATACCAAAGGAGGGGAAAGACCCGGCAGAGTGCGGTAGTTATCGACCCATCTCATTATTAAATGTCGATCTAAAACTTTTTACTAAGGTACTGGCCCTCCGATTACAAATCTTGCTCCCCCAGCTAGTAAACATGGACCAAGTAGGGTTTATCCCGACCCGTGAGGCGAGGGATAATACTATCAAGGTACTTAACTTGGTCCAATACGCAAATAAAACAAATACCCCATGTGTATTTCTAAGCACGGATGCAGAAAAAGCATTCGACAGAATAAATTGGAAATTTATGCTAGAGGTGCTTAAACACATGGGTATGGGAGACCATATGATAAAATGGATAGCCGGAGTATATACCAAACCTCAAGCAGCGGTTAAGGTGAACGGATTAATATCAAAATCTTTTGGGATTACAAATGGCACGCGCCAGGGGTGCCCGATGTCACCTTTATTGTTCGCCCTAACATTAGAGCCGCTACTCAATAAGATTCGACAAAACCCAGACATCCAAGGAGTAACGGTGGAGGAAAAGAACTATAAGGTCTCTGCGTATGCAGACGACCTGTTGTTTTCTATCTCGAAGCCACAAGTGTCACTTCCTAACCTGATGAAGGAATTTGAGATCTATGGAGAGCTATCAAACCTAAAAATTAATTATGCTAAATCGGAAGCGATGGGGGTGAGATTGACACCGTCAATACGAAACTCCATACAGCCAAATTTTAATTTTAAATGGGTATCTAAGACATTGAGTTATCTGGGCACCCATATACCATCTAATATAGGAAATACTTTTACAGTTAATTTCTTACCACTACTGAAAACTGTAAGGGCATTATTAGACAAGTGGCAGCACGGACTATATTCATGGTTCGGTCGCTGTAATACTATTAAAATGTGCATCTTGCCAAAATTCCTATATTTATTTCAGGCGCTGCCTATTGCCATCCCAAGAGATTTTTTCCGACAAATACAAGCTTTATTTACAAAATTTATATGGTCAAAGAAAAAACCGAGGCTTAGTAGAGGGCTTATGACGATGCCTAAGAGATACGGGGGAGTGGCGGTTCCCGATGTATTGGGGTATTATCAAGCGGCCCACTTAGGGAGAGTAGTGGATTGGAGTAGACATGAAGAATTCAAACAGTGGGTAGGTCTGGAGCAACGGCAGAGTGTAATACCCTTATACAGAGCACCTTGGTGTTATGCAGTGCTCCCATCCCCTCTTAAGCAACATCCTATTATAGGCCCCACACTTCGAATCGGCGCTAAGATATGTCGGGACCCCAGGTACTCCTCAGATAATTCGCCTTTGTACCCCATATTGGGTAATCCAAGCTTCCAACCGGGAATGGAAAAGGGAGCATTTAAAAAATTGGAGGAGAAGGGACTCTCTCAAGTATCGCACTTTATCTGCCGAGGGGGTTGGCCAACAATAATAGAATTGATGAAGAAAGGAGGACAATATGAGTTGAGTTTGTGGCAGGCGTTACAAGTAAACCATTTTTTGAGAACGCTGGGGCAACCAAAAAACTACCAACGCCAATTGACCAAATTCGAATTATACTGTGATGAAAAAGAACCACTCCACCGGGTGATTTCGAAGATGTATTCGCTTTTGAATACACCGAGGGAGGGGTTTATGATACCATCCATTAGTAAATGGGAAAGAGATTTGAATAAAACCTTTACTACAACTCAGCGCCAAAATATCATATATTGGGCACTGAACTCGTCAATTAATACGAGGACACAGGAATTAAATTATAAAATATTGACCCGATGGTATTATACCCCAACGAAGATGAATAAATTCTCGAGGGAAATCTCAGATAGGTGCTGGCGGTGCAGTAGAGAGGAAGGAACCATGCTACATATTTTTTGGGCCTGCCCGAAAGTGAGGGCATACTGGGAGGAAGTTCAGGAACTCTCCCAAAAACTTACCGATATTTTGGTGCCGGAAGATCCTGCCTTTTTTTTGCTCCATCTCTCAAAGATTCCAACAAAGGTATATAAAAGGTCTGTGCTTCGTCATTTGGTTAACGCGGCTAAGGCCTGTATTACTCTGCATTGGAGGGATACCAGACCGCCATCCATAGCAAGATGGTTAAATAAGGTTAGAGAGATTGGAGCTATGGAAGATTTGGTTTATTCGGCACAAAATAGGAAAGAACAATATGAGCAAACATGGGCAATATGGGACCGATTTGTACAGTCAGAGGAAGGGAAAAAAAAGATGGAAGAGAGAAGGGAGGAGTAAAGAAGTGGGGGAGGGAAGAATGAGAGAAGATGAGAAGGGAGAAAGCAGAAAGAAGGTAAATAGGAAAGGAAAAAAAAAAAAAAAAAAAAGGGGGGGAAAAAGCTAGAATAATCACATCTCGCTGAGGGACAGGGGGACGGAAATGGAAAAAATGGAAATTTTTTATTTTATAGGGAGGGGTTTTTGGGGTTAGGGTTTTTCAGGGGAATAAAGAAAAAGGGAAGAATAGAGAATAAGATAACTAATGTGCAAAATGGTACTTATTACCGGGGAGGTAAACATTAAGGACTTAAAGACGAAATAGGTCGGTAAAAAGATGGAAGTTCGCCAAACCAATATAGGTGATAAGTAAACATTAGTAAATAAATATGTGATTGTTGATGTGGAAATATGGTGTGAATATGTAATGTCTAGTACCTTTCGACAAAAATAAATAAAGAATTAAAAAAAAAAAAAAAACATTAAATAAATGTGTCAGAAACCATGAATCAGACTGAGACAGAAGTACAGTTAAATCACACTTGTTTAATAATAATAAAATTTTTAAAAAAAAGGTAAACAGAGTAAAGCGTAGTCAAAACATAGCCAGAGTTCAGGAACCGGAACGGATAGTCAGACAAGCCAAAAGTCAGGGAGCCAGAGATGAGCGTAGTAGAACAGCAAGCAGGATCTGGAGCCAGAAGGAATGTCAGCCAAGCAAGTCTTTAACAGGAACACAGGAGAGCGTCTCTAGAGATGTGACCAAGGCGAAGGCAGAGATCATCTGGACTGGACGGCTTAAGTAGGCAGGACTGACGAGCAGGATATCATCAACAGGTGAGTCACTGTGGAGAGATATGGGAGCTGGCAATTAGCCGACAGCTGAGCGGCCAGCTCAGAGTAAGGAAGGGCTGAGCCCAGCCCTGACAGTACCCCCCTCCTCAATGACCCCCCCCCTCGGAGGACCACCAGGCTTGAGGGGAAAACGTCTATGGAAATCACGGAGGAGGACAGGGGCATGTACGTCCGAGGATGAGACCCAAGAGCGTTCCTCCGGACCGTACCCTTTCCAATGCACCAGGTACTGTATGCGCCCACGGAACCCTACGGGAGTCAACAATGGACTGTACTTCATACTCCTCATGGTTCTCAACCTGTACAGGGTGAGGACGAGGCACCGAGGTGGTAAAGCGGTTGCAGACCAAAGGTTTTAATAAGGAGCCATTAAATACATAAAAAATATGCATATTAGAAGGAAGGTCTAATGCGTAAGCCACTGGGTTAATCCTGCGAAGAATACGGAAAGGCCCAATAAACCGAGGTGCGAACTACAGAGCAGGAACACGAAGTCGGAGGTTGCGAGATGACAGCCAGACCCTGTCCCCAACCTCGTAGGAAGGCACAGGCAAGAGTCTGTGGTCAGCATGGAGTCTGTACCTATAATTAGCATGTCGCAAAGCCTCCTGATCTTGTGCCCAAGTGGAACGAAGACCATGGAGATGCTCCTCTAATGCAGGAATACTCTGCGGAACAAATGAGTCAGGCAACATGGAAGGTTGGAAACCATAGTTCGCCATAAACGGGGACAATAGGGAAGCAGAATTCAAGGCACTATTGTGAGCAAACTCCGCCCATGGTATAAGGTCGAAAAAGTTGTTATGATGGTCAGAAATATAGCAATGTAGGAATTGCTCCAAGGACCGATTGGCTTGTTCTGCAGCCCTATTAGACTGCGGGTGATACGCAGAGGAGAAAGCAAGCTGAATTCCCAACTGTGCACAAAAGGTTTGCCAGAACCGGGTCACAAACTGACTACCCATGTCCGAGACAATCACCTTGGGTAGCCCATGTAAGTGAAAGATCTCCCGAGCAAAAATGGAAGCCAGTTCCTTAGAAGTGGGCAACTTCTTAAGTGGAATACAATGGGACATTTTTGAGAACCGGTCAACCACCATAAGGATAACTGTGTTGCCCTGGGTGCTGGGTAACTCCACAATGAAATCCATAGACAGGTGGGTCCAGGGCCTCTCTCCATTGGGTATGGGTTGTAGGAGGCCCACTGGAAGGTGTCGTGGAGTCTTACTCTGAGCACACACGGAACAGGCAGCTACGAAGGCGGTTACATCAGCACGTAGACTAGGCCACCAGAATTGTTGGGAAATGGCCCAAAAGAGTTGATTCTTCCCAGGGTGGCCAGCAGCCTTGGGAGAATGGTAAGTCTGGAGCACGGCAGTACGGAGACTCTCTGGGATAAAGCAGCGGTCACAAGGTTTCTCAGAAGTAGCATGGACCTGAGCAGAAAGAATTTTGTCACCCAAAGGAGAAGTGAGACTGGTGCGAACCGTAGCCAGAATACAATCAGGAGGAATCACAGGAACCCGGAACCGACTCCATCTTGGAAGTGGAGGAAAATTGTTGTGACAAAGCGTCAGCCCTTACATTCTTAGTACCGGTTAAGAATGAGGCAATCTAATTGAAACTAGACAAGAAAAATTAGCCCATCGCGTCCTTCTGGGAGAGAGGCGTTTAGCCTCAGACAAGAATGTGAGATTCTTATGGTCAGTAAGAATGAGAACCGGCACAGTGGTGCCTTTGAGGAGATGTCTCCATTCTTTCAGGGCTAAAATGATTGCTAACAGCTCTCTGTCACCAATCTCGTAATTGCACTCCGCAGGTCACAATTTCTTTGAAAAGTAGCCACAAGGATGCATAGTGCTCTTAGAGGTAGGACGTTGAGACAGAAGGGTGCCAACTCCAGTCTCAGAAGCATCAACCTCAAGGATAAAAGGTAACGTAGGATCAGGATGTGCCAACACAGGAGCAGAAACAAAGGCAGCCTTGAGACTCTTAAAGGCTTTAATGGACTGAGACCAACTCTGTGGGTTACCGTCCTTTCTGGTCATATCAGTCAAGGGCTTGACCAGAGACAAGAAGTTACAAATAAACTTCCAATAATAGTTGGCAAAGCCAAGAAAACGTTGCAGAGGACATAAACCCACAGGTCGGGGCCACTGTAGGACTGCTGAAAGTTTCTCTGGGTCCATCTAAAAACCAGCAGTGGAAATGACATAACCCAGGAATTTAACCTGTTCACGATGGAATTCGCACTTCTCCAATTTACAATAGATTGTTCTCTCTTAGTTTCTGAAGCACATGACAGACATTTGTGTGGTGGCTTTCCAGGGACTTGGAAAATATGAGGATATCATCACGATAAACCACCACACATAACTTCAACAAATCTCGGAGGACATCGTTAATAAATTCCTGGAAAACTGCCGGGGCGTTACAAAGGCCAAAAGGCATTACGAGGTACTCATAATGGCCTGTTCTGGTATTAAACGCAGTTTTCCACTCGTCGCCCTCCTTAATCCTCACGAGATTGTATGCCCCTCTCAAATCAAGCTTCGTGAAAACCGTTGCTCTCTTGAGGCGGTCAAATAACTCCGTAATCAATGGAATCGGATAGGCATTCTTAATCGTAAACAGGATTGAGACCCTTATAATCAATACAAGGTCTCAGTTCACCACTCTTCTTCACAAAGAAGAAACCAGCACTAGCAGGAGACAAGGATTTGCTGATGAAACCTCGAGAAAGTGCGTCTGAAACATACTCCTCCATGGCCTTATCCTCCAAGACCGACAAAGGTTAAACCCGACCACGAGAGGGTATGGCACCAGATTGAAGGTCAATTGCGCAATCATACGACTGGGGTGGAGGCAAACTACCGGCTTGACCCTTGTCAAAGACATCACTAAAATCGCGGTACTCCTCCGGCAGGGAGGAGAGTGAAGAGGTGCACAGGACCTTCTGAGTCATGGGTGGAGACCTCTGTATTGCTCCCATGGTTCAGAGAAGCAGGATCTCCCAGTCTATGGATAGTGTAGGACTCACAATGTCTAGGTGTTTTAAATTATCCTTGCAGGAGTTAAATGTCTTTTTTGCATGTGTGCGTTGTAATATTTTGTTTAAAACAGAACCTCAGCACGGAGCCAATCAAAATAGGGGTTGTGCCAAGGATAACCAATAACCAGCAGAAACGTAGGTGAGGAAACGACTTGGAATTGGATTATGTCATGGTGAAGAGCCCCTACAGCCATGGACAACAGAACAGTCTCATGAGTCACATGGGCAGGCTGTAGAGGTCTTCCGTCAAGAGCCTCAATGGCAAGTGGAGTGTAATGCAGCTGCAGCGGAATTGAGTGCTTGGATAGCACCAATGCTATCAATGATCAGGCCTGCAGCACAGGTTGTGCCAGAGCAGCCACAGTGGGAGATTCCAGGTGAGCTGTGCGACTTAGGAGCGTTTGTAACGACATGGCAAACTGATCCATGCAGTGATCCTGCATTGACTGATTGACTGCATCTTCTGAATTCGTGGCCTTCGCCTACTGTCAGAAACCATGAATCAGACTGAGACAGAAGTACAATTAAATCACACTTGTTAAATAATAATAAAAAAAGGTAAACAGAGTAAACGTGGTCAAAACATAGCCAGAGTAAACGTAGTCAAAACATAGCCAGAGATCAGGAACCGGAACGGATAGTCAGACAAGCCAAAACATCATGGAGCCAGAGATGAGTGTAGTAGAACAGCAAGCAGGATCTGGAGCCAGAAGGTATGTCAGCCAAGCAAGTCTTTAACAGGAACACAGGAGAGCATCTCCAGAAATGTGACCAAGGCGAAGGCAGAGATCATCTGGACTGGACGGCTTAAGTAGGCAGGACTGACGAGCAGAATATCATCAACAGGTGAGACACTGTGGAGAGATAGGAGTTGGCAATTAGCCGACAGCTGAGCGGCCAGCTTTGAGAAGAAAGGGCTGAGCCCAGCTCTGACACCTAGGACCGCATGACCTGCTGGTACAATGTTATTACTGCAGCTTTCTATTTGATTATATATGAGTGTATTACTGTCTCCTTTTTATATATGGGATTTAATAAATGCTACACTGAGAGTGGTATGCTCTCTTTTTTTTGTGCTTTGTCTATCCATGCTCATCAGTAAACCCCAGAGAGCCCTCAATTAATATTTTGTTGAATTTATATACCGGAAAGATTCTCCCCATTGGTCATCCTGCAGAGTACTTAGAAAAATGTGGTATCCAAGTACTTGTATGTGAGTACATTATCTTATTGTTTTCATTTTTCACGATATTTCATACATACTACCCTTACATAGCTGTGTTTTTTTTCTTTTTTAACCATTTGCCGACCGCCACATGTACATATACGTCGGCAGAATGGCACGGACAGGCATATGGGCGTACATGTACGTCCCTTTGAATTTACCGCCGTGCTAGTCGGGTCACGAGTCCCGGGGACTCGATCGACGTGGGGATACCCGCGCTCGTCTCACAGAGAGTCAGAACGGGGAGATTCTGAAGTAAACAAGCATCTCCCCGTTCTGCCTAGTGACACTGTCACTGATCAGCTCTCCCTGTAATCGGGAGAGCTGATCAGTGTAGTGTAACACACAGCCCCTCACCCCTACAGTTAGAACACATCCCTAGCACACACTTAACCCTTCCCTAGCGCCCTAGTGGTTAACCCCTTCACTGCCAGTGTCATTTTTACAGTAATCAGTGCAATTTTATCACACCGATTACTGTAAAAATGTGTCAAAAATGTCCGATGTGTCCGCCATAATGTTGCAGTCACAATAAAAATAGCTGATTGCCGCCATTACTAGTAAAAAAAAACGTATTAATAAAAATGCCATAAAACTATCCCCTACTTTGTAAACGCTATAACTTTTGAGCAAACCAATCAATCACTTATATGTATATGTAGAAGAATACGTATCGGCCTAAACTGAGCAAAAAAAACATTTTTTTATTCATTTTTGCGGGATATTTATTATAGCAAAAAGTTGAAAATAATGTTTGTTTTCCAAAAATGGATCACTGTGGTGTCATTATCATAAGGATTTATCCCACCAACTTCAAATACTGAAACATATCATCATATTATTCGATCAATTATCCTGATTCATCAATTGGGACTATTCTAGCGTGGCTTCTCTTATCTATTCTACTTGTTGTGTATCTCACATTAAGCTGCTGCTTTTTTTATTTTTTTGTTGACACACTAGCGCGGTTCTAACCCCTTTTATAGGAATGTCACGTTACTGCCCCAAGAAATGGCTGAATAAAAAAATTTCAAATACTTTCTTTATCTTTATAACTGACAAAAAATGTTTGTATGTACCCAGTTTTCGCCACTGGTAGGATATATATGCTTCCTTGTACAATGGTGCAGTTTTCAAAATCATCAATATTTGTGGAATTTATGGAAAAAATCGACTGTAATTTTCCATGTCCAATACCATCACATATCACATCTGAAAAAAAAGTGGTTTATTACTCTACAGCTGATAAGAATCCATATGGTTCAGCGACAATACATTTTATACATTTTCTGTACTCATTATCTACACAAAATAGCGATAACCATCTTACTTTAAGTTAAACTCTAGCCTGAAAGTTTTATTTTGGACAGAGCAGAAAAGGGTTAGAACCTCCATCAGGTTTTTATTTCTGCCTCTGGCCCCAATTCGGGAGATTACCCTCACCTGACGGAAGGTCTGCACAACCTCAAACATAGCAGTGAACCCTTTTTAAGTCTAAACGGTGCATCTTGTTTTTTTTTTTTTCTAGTCTTTTTTGGGGGTAATTCATTTAGCGGTACCCCCGAAGGGGCCAGCAATATTTGAGGTCCCTTAGGTATTTTTCCAGAATTGCCCCGCAGCCAGGCATAGTCAATCTTTTGTCTCAAGGAACAGTCTAGTTGTGTGCTTTTCTGATGCTTTAATGAAGAACTTAAATTTGGATAGGAGTAGGGTAACTATGGGATAGTCCAGTAACCTTGAGGACCCTAATCACATGTGAGGGGGAAAAAAAGTATTTGATCCCCTGCTGATTTTGTACGTTTGCCCACTGACAAAGAATTGATCAGTCTATAATTTTAATGGTGGGTTTATTTTAACAGTTAGAGACAGAACAACAACCAAAAAATACAGAAAAGGGCATTTCAAAAAAGTTATAAATTGATTTGCATTTTAATGAGTAAAATAAGTATTTGACCCCTTCGCAAAACATGACTTGGTACTTGGTGGCAAAACCCTTGTTGGCAATCACATAGGTCAGACGTTTCTTGTAGTTGGCCACCAGGTTTGCACACATCTCAGAAGGGATTTTGTCTCACTCCTCGTTGCAGATCCGCTCCAAGTCATTAAGGTTTCGGGGCTGACCTTTGGTAACTCGAACCTTCAATTCCCTCCACATATTTTCTATGGGATTAAGGTCTGGAGACTGGCTAGGCCACTCCAGGGCCTTAATGTGCTTCTTCTTGAGTCCCTCGTTTGTTGCCTTGGCTATGTGTTTTGGGTAATTGTCATGTTGGAATACCCATCCACAACCCATTTTCAATGCCCTGGTTGAGGGTAAGGAGGTTCTTACCCAAGATTTGATGATGCATGGCCCTGTTCATCGTCCTTTTGATGCAGTAAAGTTGTCCTGTCCCCTTAGCAGAAAAACACCCCCATAGCATAATGTTTCCACCTCCATGTTTGACGGTGGGGATGGTGTTCTTGGGGTCATAGGCAGCATCACTTCTCCTCCAAACATGGTGAATTGAGGCCAAAGAGCTTGATTTTGGTCTCATCTGACCACAACACTTTTACCCAGTTCTCCTCTGAATCATTCAGATGTTCATTATAAAACTTCAGACGGGCCTATACATGTGATTTCTAGAGCAGGGGGATCTTGCGGGCGCTGCAGGATTTCAGTCCTTCACTGCATAGTGTGTTACCAATTGTTTTCTTGGTGACTAAGATCCCAGCTGCCTTGAGATCATTGACAAGATTCTCCCATGTAGTCCTGGGCTGATTCCCCACCGTTCCCATAATCATTAAAACTCCACAAGGTGAGATCTTGCATGGAGCCCCAGACTGAGGGAGATTGACAGTTATTTTGTGTTTCTTCCATTTGCGAATAATCGCACCAACTGTTGTCACCCTCTCACCAAGCTGCTTGGCGATGGTCTTGTAGCCCATTCCAGCCTTGTGTAGGTCTACAATCTTGTCCCTGACATCCTTGGACAGCTCTTTGGTCTTGGCCATGGTGGAGAGATTGGAATCTGATTGCTTGGTTGCTTCTGTGGACAGGTGTCTTTTATACAGGTAACAAGCTGAGATTAGGAGCACTCCTAATCTCAGCTCGTTACCTGTATAGAAGACAGCTGGGAGCCATAACTTGTGCTGATTGATAGGGGATCAAATACTTATTTCACTCATTAAAATACAAATCAATTTATAACTTTTTTGAAATACATATTTTTGGTAAAAAAAATCACAATAAGCGATTATTGATTGGTTTGCGCAGAAGTTATAGTGTTTACAAGGGGATAGTTTTATAGCATTTTTATTAATAATTTTTTTTTTATTAGTAATGGCGGCGATCATCGATTTTTATTGTGACTGCGACATTATGGCGGACACATCGGACATTTTTGACACATTTTTGGGACCATTGTCATTTATACAGCAATCAATGCTATTTAAATGCATTGATTCCTGTATAAATGACACTGGCAGTAAAGGGGTTAACCACTAGATGCTGTTTATTTCCGTATCTCCCCGTTCAGCCTTCCCATGAGACAATCGCGGGTGTCCCCGCGGCGATCGAGTCCGCGGGACCCGCGACTGGCCTCACAGGGATCCCGACCGGCGCGGGAGCATTTTAAAAGGCACTTATATATACGCCCTTATGTCTGTCCATGCCATTCTGCCAACGAACATCGTCGTGCGCCGGTCGGGAAGCGGTTAATGAACGCATGTTTGATTGTTCTACCCTATTTTCATGATACCATCAACGTCGTTGCGCGACGTACAACGTTTAATTGTACACTGTATTATTCTGAAAAATCAATAAAATATATTGAAGAAAAAAAAAAATCATCCAATCCCTCAGTGACGCTCAACTGTAACTTGCAAGTCTGTGTCAGAGACTTTACCAAGCATCCCACCGGCTGCTAGGCCTAGTGAGAGAGACATATCCGGGGGGTGGAACAATGATATTCTCTGGATTCTTCTAATATTTTCACCCTGCAATTTAAGTACCTGAACTCACCCCTAACCCTCTACCCTTTATTGACAGACTTTGTCTTTTTTCCAAATAAATAACCCAAAAGAGGATTCAGTGTCAGTTTCAACATTTCTTTGGGCCACTTTCCACGGGATCCCCAAGACGGAGAAGCAAGCAGGTGAGGTAAGGGTAAGCCCAAATCAAACCAGCAGCTCCATTTGGGGGTTAGTGCTACATATATATTTACCAGGTATTTAGCAGTTTTTCTGGATTGCAATTTTTTGGGGATAAATGCATCATAAATGTATTACCTTTAGTACACATTCCATCACACTTTTTACATCCGCGGACACCATTTTCTTCCACCTCATATGTACCGGATTGGCATGTCTTAACACAAGACCCAAGATCTGTTGCTAGGTAATTATCTATTAAAATGAATAGATAAATAAATGCACACATATAAAAATAGTTATAGCATTTAAATGTTTGTAAACACATAACACATAGGAAAAGGCTCAAATGGATGGTTCATTATGAGCACTGATGCTGAGAAACCTGGCCTGGGTATCAAAGTGTCAACAAAACCTCTGGCTATAAGAAGGTTGAGCCTAATGGCGGAAAAATGTGAAGAAACTCCACTAACTATAATGCCGCGTACACACGGTCGGAATTCTCGTCGGAAAAAGCTCTGATGGTTTTCCCGTCAGAATTCCAATGGAATTTCGCTCAAACTGTCTTGCCTACACACGGTCACACCCAATTCCGACGGTTAATAACACTGCGACATAAAACACGTTTGACTGCACTATAAAAGGGAAGTTTAATGCTTCCGAGCATGCGTCCACATGTTTCCGAGCATGCGTCGGAATTTTGCGTGTCGGAATTGCATACACACGATCGGAAAATCTGAAAGAAAGGTTTTCCGTCTGAAAAATTAAGGCTCTCAATCCAAAGTCCGTCAGAAATGCCGACAGAAAAAGACCGATGGGCATACACACGGTCGGAAAATCCAATGAAAAGCTCCCATCGGACTGTTTCCATCGGAAATTCCGACCGTGTATACGCGGCATTAGAGTGCACTGGATTGCTCCCAGTCTGTGTTGCATTCATCATTTACTAATGCTGCCAAAAAATAAATTTTATAACCCATCACTAAACAAAGCCTTTTAACTAAAAGGATATCACACAAGTTCAATTTTTACGCAATGCTGAGGAATGATTAGGTTTAAAGAAAAAAAAATAGCTTTCTTAGGCCCCTTTCACACTGGGGCGTTTTTCATGCGGTGCAGCGCTAAAAATAGCGCCTGTTCAGCGCATGAAAAAATCCGGCCCCTTTAACTCCAGTGTGAAAGCCAGCGGGCTTTCACACTGGAGCGGTGCGCTAGCAGGATGACAAAAAAAGTCCTGCTAGCAGCATCTTTGGAGCGGGATAGGAGCCATGTATTCACCGCTCCTATACCGCTCCTACCCATTGATTAGAATGAGACACCGCGGTGAAACTGCGGCAATACCGCCGCAAAGCGCCGCTACGGCGGCACTCTGCGGGGGGTCTTTAACCCCTTTTCGGCCACTCGCGGGGGTTAAAACCGCACCGCGAGCGGCCGAAAACCGCGGTTAAAACGACGGTAAAGCAGCGCTAAATATAGCGCTGCTTTACTGTCACCGCGGCTCCCCGCCCCAGTGTGAAAGGGGCCTAATTCTTTTTTTTTCTAATAAAGTTTATTAAGCAAAGTATAGGACTCATTCATTTGTCCTTGCAGTTGGTGAGTGTTGTAAAAATAAATGGTTAAGCTACATATTTACCACAGCCAAATTACCTTTCTGAAAGTGTTACTAAACCCAGGACCCTGCATTCACTATATCTGGTCTCCCACAGTACACAGAACATGGAAATACAATTATTTTAGTAAATATAAACTGCTAAATACCTTTTCTCATCAGCAGTATATAGCAGTCTTGTGACTTCTATCAGTGTTTGTTTAAAGCTTGTAGAAGGAATTTGTATTCTCCTCTGACTGTCCTGCATGACCCCTGACCCTCTGTCTGGACAGTGCCAATTGGCCCTGTGCTGATCACATGCACCCTCCCAAGAAAAAGAAAAATCTCTAGAAATACCCACCAAACTGAGCATGTGCAGAGTGACTCCAAAGGCTCTGTCTTATCAGGAGATGGATGGACAGTGGAAGAAGGGGAGGATCAGAGAAGACAGGATCAAACAGCCTTTTCACACAATGTGGAGGATTAACCCCTTAGGTTCCACAGGCGCAGGCAGTAGAACAGCATGCTTTACTGCTGGGGGTGGCAAGCCATTGATTGTGAGGGGCCAACAGGTGGATTGTGACCACGACTCTGCCTCCCCCAGCCTCTGCCATTCTCCTGTTAGTTACAGAGCGGAGAGTGGGAGGCAGGAGCCGTATTGAGGGCGGGGGTGGGAGAGGCTGAGTGATTGGTTGCTAGGCGGTCATAGCAACCAATCACCAGCTTGCTATTATGAACTCTGGCAGCCCCCAATCCTGCCTTCCACCCAGCGCTATCCTATCTCCTGATCTCTTCTGCTCTGGTGAACACATGCTGGCAGGTAACTGCTACCTACACAGTGTTGTGTGTATGGGGGGGGGGGGTGAGGGTGCACTGTTGGAGGGGGGACCAAGGGCACTATAGGGGGCTTGATGTGAAGTTGATCAGACAACTGTTATGGGGAGTACAGGACACTACTGGGGGGGGGGGGCAGAGGACAGTGGGGGGGAGGCATGTGAATGTGAAGCGGGCAGATAACACTGCTTTGCGGGGTTACAGAACACTACTGTGGGGGGAGGGGGCAGAGGAGACTGCAATGGGGGGGTGATGTGAAGGGGCATAGGACACTGCGTTGGGGGGGTACAGAACACTACTGTGGGGGGCAGAAACACTGCTATTGGGGCAGAGGACAGTACAGTGGGGGGGGGGGGGTAATGTGAAGGGGGCATAGGACACAGCATTGGGGGTACAGGACACTACTGTTACAGTGGAGGGGTGATGTGAAGGGGCAGAGGACACAGCATTGGGGATACAGAACACTAATGTGGGGGGGGGGCAGAGGACACTACAGTAGGGGAGGTGATGTGAAGGGGGCAGAGGACACTGTGTTGGGGGGGGGGGGGTGCAGAACACTACTGAGGGGGAAGGGGGGAAGAGGACACTGCTATGGGGGGCAAAGGACACTACAGTGGGGAGGGTGATGTGAAGGGGACAGAAGACACTACTGTGATGCTGACTTTTTATTGGAAGCTTACCTTCCTCCATGTTGTCCAGGTAGATCTTAACCCTTGAAAGATCGCCTACCCCTGCTTTACTGCATATACAGACTGATTTTACTGTTGTGGGTTTAGTAACACTTTAGACTACAGAGGCAGCCAGAACCATGGCAAAGATTATTCCCCTTGTTGTGTTCAATGAACAATACCGCCACTGAACTTGACCCATTCATATGAATAGGACTGCACGGAAATTTTGAGCCAAATGCTAGGCTCGCAAATATGGCATGGTGTTTTCATTCAAAAACCCCTTAAGGTTGTAAAAAAAAAAAAATGTAGGAGGCAGCAGTAATTACCTCATGAATGCCTGTCAACCATGCCTGAACCCCACTCTCTGAAAAGTGATCGCTCTACAGACTGCAACACAGATGTAAACGAGATCTTACACTTTATCCATTCCCACGATACAAAATAAAAGGAGTGTGAAATAATCATGGTACAATAGAAGAAGTATGTACAGGATAGAATCATTTTGGATTTTGTTTCAAAAAGATATACAAAGGAACAGAAGATTGCAAAACAAAAACAGTAGTTCCGTGCAGATATAAAAAAGAAAAACGATTGAGTCAAAGAAATTGCATAGTAAAGGAGGCTGTCGGCAAACTATTGTGTTGGGTCACTCATAAAGGGAAACCTGTTAAGGTGATTGAAGTGTGTGTATTGCCCTGTACACACGAAAAGATTTTCCAACAACAAATGTTCGATGGGCGCTTGTTGTCGGAAATTCCGACCGTGTGTAAGCTCCATCGGACATTTTCCGTCGGAATTTCCGACAAACAAATTTTGAGATCTGGATCTCAAATTTTCCGACAACAAAATCCGTTGTCGGAAATTCCAATCGTGTGTACACAATTCCGACGCACAAAATTCCACACATGCTCGGAATCAAGCAGAAGAGCCGCACTGGTTATTGAACTACAGTTTTCTCGGTTCGTTGTACGTGTTGTACGTCACTGCATTCTTGACGTTCGGAATTTCCGACAACATTTGTGTGACCGTGTATGCAAGACAAGTTTGAGCCAACATCCCTCGGAAATAAATCCAGGATTTTGTTGTCGGAAAAATCGTATCTACAGGGCATAAGTCTGTAGGTGTTGCGGTGGATGAAAGCTTCAGAATGATGTCTAGCATTCGCATGAGGCTGGCCTGAGATCTCCGAAACTTAGTTGGGCATCCTTAGGCCTTGTAATTAATTCTATAAAGAGGGTGTTATTACACTTGGTTAACCACTTCAGCCCCTGGAGGAATTTACCCCCTTCCTGACCAGGCCATTTTTTGCGATACGGCACTGCTTTAACTGACAATTGCGCAGTCATGCGACACTGTACCCAAACAAAATGTATGTCCTTTTTTCCCTATAAATAGAGCTTTCTTTTGGTGGTATTTGATCACCTCTGCGGGTTTTAATTTTTTGCGCTTTTAAACAAATAAATCAACAATTTTGAAAAAAAACAATATTTTGTACTTTTTGCGATAATAAATATCCCAAAAATTAAAAAAATTATAATTTCACAAAAATCGCAATAAGCGTATATTGATTGGTTTGCGCAAACGTTATAGCATCTACAAAATAGGGAATAGATTTATGGCATTTTTCATGGCGGTGATCATCGATTTTTATCATGACTGCGACATTGCTGCGGACAGATCGGACACTTTTTTGGGACCATTCACATTTATACAGCGATCAGAGCTAAAAATAGCCACTGATTACTGTATAAATGTCATTGGCAGGGAAGGGGTTAACACTAGGGGCGATCAATGGGTTAACTGTGTTCCCTAGGTGTGTTCTAACTGTGGGGGAGCTTGGACTGACTAGGGGAGGAGACCGATAGGTGTTCCTACTCAGTAGGAGCACACGATCTGTCTTCTCTCCCCAGAGAAAACGGGATTTGTGTGTTTAAACACACAGATCCTGGTTCTTGCTCTGTCATGAGCGATTGCAGGTGCCCGGTGATCATTGCGCCCACCGTTGACATATCGATTTTGCTTAAATTAAAAGTAATCCGAGTGGTAACTAGATTACTTTTACAGGAGGTGGTACTTTTACCGTCGCTGCCGCCGCTTTGCCGGGCTCTCCGATCGTGAATAAAAAGGTGCGACCGGCGCCATTCAGTGCTGGGCACACAGTGAGAGGAACAAATGTTGTTTTCTGATCTGTGTCTTATCAGCTGCATTGGAGGCCAGAGGAGATATTTGAGGTCTAATAGACCCCAGATCTCTCGATAAAAAGGACCTGTCACATTTCATGCTATTACAAGATATGTTGCTCATCCCTTGTAATAGCAATAAAGTTGATAAAAAAAAAATAAAAAAAAAGTTAAAAAGGTACAGTGTTAAAAAAAATGTAAATAAAAAACTAATAAAATAAAAAAAAAATGTAAAATGCAAATGCGAACTCGCAAAGATCCTGCATGAATATGTAAACGGCGATCGCCCCACACGTGTGAGATATTGCTGCGAATGTCAGAGCGAGATCAATAATTTTAGCACTAGACCCCCTGTCTAAAGGCTTTTAAAGCGTTGCCTATGGAGATTTTTAGGTAGCGTAATTTGGCAATATTCCACAGTCGGATGAAATTTTAACACCGTTTGGTATCCATTTGCTCGGCGTAACATCATCTTTTATATTTTACCAAACAATTGGGTATTACATTGTTTTTTTGTGTATTAAAGTGTATTTTTCCAAAAATTTGGCACTTGAAAAACCGCTGTGCAAATATAGTGTGACATAAAAACATGCAACACCCACCATTATTTTTTCTAGGGCCTCTGCTGAAAAACAAAATATGCAATGGTTGGTGCTTCTAAGCTGTTACTATATGTAATTTTTTGATGTAATAACAATCATCAATATGCCCACAAACTGACAGTTCTTTTATGGGAGCTGTTGGATTGCGATGGAACAAAATTGGGACTGAATCACAAAAAAATCTGTACAGTTGGCATGAATTTATACCTAAATTTGTAAAATAGCTTTTATTTACATACAACTCACAGTAATTTGCACTGTGATACACTGATATGCTGCAGATTACTGATGTTTGCGTTCCACGCTGGCTGCAGCTGCTTCCTTCTTGGACACGTCATTTCCGGGCTTGACCTCAGTGACGCCTTCCTCCTTGCCGCTCACCAGCCTCTCTTCCTTTGGATACAGTCAGCTGTGGGTAATAAAGACACTACAAATTGGGCATAGTTGGGTTAACATTACCACACTAGCTATAAAGCTGACTAGGGCACTGATAGATTACTGTGTCAGACCAGGCGAATCCAATCATGGGATGCCGACCATGGATGCCACAGGGGAAGCCGAATCAGTGTATAGAGTGCCGCACCCGCTGGTAAATGAAGATAGTATCACTCTTGCTGGCGATGTAACAGCTTAGAAGCACCAACCATTGCATATTTTGTTTTTCAGCAGAGGCCCTAGTGGGTGTTGCATGTTTTTATGTCACACTATATTTGCACAGCGGTTTTTCACATCGCCAGCAAGAATGATACCATCTTCGTTTACCAGCGGGCGCGGCACTCTATACACTAATTCGGCTTCCCCTGTGGCATCCATGGTTGGCATCCCATGATTGGATTCACCCGGTCTGACACAGTAATCTATCAGTGCCCTAGTCAGCTTTATAGCTAGTGTGGTAACGTTAACCCAACTATGCCCAATTTGTACTGTCTTAATTACCTTTTTTTACAATAAAATGCCAGCAGTTGTTTGACAGCACATGTGGTTTATTGCAGTCACCACTCAATACTTTCAGTTCAGCTTCTGAGCGCTGTCAGCCCCAATTGTCTTTAGCATTTCAGCATCTGATCCCATGCTATCAGACAGCAGCAGGATTTAACTGTGCTCATACTACATCTTGGGTGAATTTTCTGTCATCAGCGCCAGGAACTTTTTTCTTCATTGCAACATGTCCGTGTATAACAGAGTTTCACAACAATACAACTCACATTAATCTGCAGCATATCAGTGTATCACAGAGCTACACAGCACTACGACTCACAGTAATTCTGTGAGCATATCAAATTTTAAGGGTGGGTTAAGGGGCTGCTTTGTGGGGGGGGGGGGTAAAGGGGCTGCTTTGTGGGGGGTTAAGGGGCTTCTTTTTTAGGGGGTTAATGGGCTTCTTTGTGGGGGGTTAAGGGGCTTCTTTGTGGGGTATAGGGGCAAAAAATATAACAGTATTAACTGTAATAAATATAAAATTTAGGAAATATTCTACATACTGTATACTCCATAACTCACCACTGGACCGGTCCACCAAACACCCACTGTCTGTCCTCAGTCCTCCTGTCAGTCCTGTCTATGCCTTAGCCACAGCCCTAGAAGATCGAGCCTGCCCTGCGTTTGATGGAGTGCGCTGATGTCTGATGTCGTTTTGCAAACCATGGTCACACGAGGGATGTTCTTCCGGAGGAGACCCTCCACCTTTTCATACTCATGCGGCAGTATGATATGGGGAAATGCCGCCCATAACACGCCACAAACGGATGACACACAAAACTGCTGGAGAAAAAAACTTGGGCATCAAATTGCCGCCCCTCTCAAAGTGCTGCCTGGGTCCAATGGACCCAGGGGGACCCAGGGTATGGCAAGCCCTGAAAGTACTGCGGTTGTGTGAGTTCATCTCTTGCAGACATAACTGTGAAAAAGTAGGAATTAGAGTTGCTAATTTGGAGAGAGCTGTTTCTACTTACAATATCGCAGTCATTTGTTTTTACCAAATCATGTGCTAGCAAAACTTCTGTCTTATTTGAAGTTTCCATTGCACATGATTGTGTATTTAACGGCACCATAACTCTCCCTTATTTACTTGCATTTACTTTGCTAAGTGAACTTTCACTTTGCTGGATGATCAGCTCTAATCTTTTAGTAAATCAACCTCACTGTGTTGCACTTGACTATGGTATTAACTACGGCTTATACTGTTACCAATAACCCCATCCCTCCCACTAATGACCACACAACACATGGGTGGAGTGAATTGGCCATAACAGCCATTTTATTAACCAATATAGAAATCTCCATAATTAGCATAATAATAACATAATAACCTTTTTAAATATATATCTACTTCCAGTTTTATCACCACAACGGGGCACAAGGTCCAATAGGCATAACCCAAAACTGTACCTGCTAGTCACTTCTCAGGCCTCAAGTCGCTAAAGCCTCAGACTCAGCGACAACTAGCAGGTACCCATATACCAACTGGGAGCCGTACCTCAGATGGGTCCCTAAACCATGCCTTTTAGGTGCCTATATGACCTAACAAGCTCCTTACCCCCCACGGCTCCTTGTGACAACTGGCCCCTCCTCTTCCACTTCCTGCCCAAACTATACCGCTCGTCCCCGCAACTCAGCCAGCCCCCATCTGCCTATACTTTCCTGCTGCTATGCCCCGTTAACCCCTGTCATGCTGGCCCTTCACCGATACCTGTGGCATTACTCCGGGCCTCTCTTTACTGAGCACAGTTATAAAGAATTGCAAGGACTCAAAGTCCAAGTACAGATCAGTGCAGCTCTTGGGCTTAGTTTGGGACTGTGGCTGTCATTGACACTTTTTTCATCTTTCAACCCTACTAAATGTACTTGGCAGGACTCGTTTCATACTTTTTTTTAAATTAGGTCATGAGATTTGGACAGTTTACATAAATAAAAAATTGTGCTGGGTGGTGTTATTGAATATTTTAATTGAGAAGAAACAATTCCTTCATCTACATTTCTTTGCTGATTAAAGATTAATTTTACCTGATCTCAGAATGTTACTTACCCGGACATTTAGAAACACAGGAATACCCAAAACTGAACCTTCCTCTAGGATTGCTTTCCAATTTGTGAATGTTTTGGTTATATACATAAGGTGGAGGGCAGGTCTCTCTACATGTGTCACCATCACGGAATCTGCTGCAAACCTTTAAGGGAAAAAAATTGATTGTAAGATAGTTTAAAGAATAAGTAAACCCAACATTTCGTATTCCTGATATGTGCTTGAGGTACCATGTACTTATATGAAAAAATATCCTGTTCTCTTTTTATTGCTGTCTTTGTGTGAAATCCCTGGTGTTCCTGCCAGTCCATCTGCTTTCCTATTAAAAAATAACCATACTAGGCATGAGAACAGGGCTGTCTTAATGAGAGGGCACAAAGGGGAACTGCCCAGGGGCCCCAGCTGCATGGGGGGCCCCTGCACTTTCCCCAAAGCAGCTGGTCCTTGAGCCCATGTTACCCCAAAATTGTGGGCCCCATGATGGCACTGACAGTAATGGATACACAGGGGAGGCAGGCTGGCAGCGGTGCTTCATGCTGTGCAGAAGGATACCTAGTATTTTCACAGCCAGCAGGGAGGGGCAGGGCCGGAGCGGCAGTGATGCTCTGACCCTGCCCCATGCAGCTTGAATGCTTGAGGCTCGGAGGCTGCGGGGTAGGAGCTGGAGTGGGAGTTGCTCAGTCAGCAGCACTGAGAGCCCACCTGCCGAAGTAGCATTGTGGATGGTGTCATGGTGAGCCCAGCTGTCCAGCACTGTTTGCACCGAAAGGCTTGGAATGCCTGAAGGGATGCTCCCTCCTCCACCCCTCCTTCTGCCTGGTTGATTGGTATAGGTGAGTGCAGTGCTGGAGGTGGGCACAGAGCCAAAAGTTTACATGCATTGTATTTCCACTGGAAAAGGGGGTACTACATGGATGGAAAATGGTGCTGGGGGATATCAAGGGTGTATGGGGGAAAACAATGCTGAGGGGGGATCTTGGGTGTATAGGGGGTAGCAATGCTTGGGTGGCTATAGAGCTAGAGGTATCAGGGATGTAGAGAGAAAACAGTGTAGGGGTATCAGGGATGTCGTCGAGTCACAATACAAGGGGTATCTTATGGTATATGGTTACATTGCTCAGGTCAGAGTTCTGGGGGGATATTTAGGGTGTAGAGGGGTCAGAGTTCTGGGGGGATATCTGGGATGTAGAGGGGTCAGAGTGCTGGGGGGATATCTGGGATGTAGAGGGGCCAGAGTGCTGGGGGATACCTGGGGTGTAGAGGGGTCAGAGTGCTGGGGGGATATCTGGGGTGTAGAGGGGTCAGAGTGCTGGGGGGATATCTGGGGTGTAGAGGGGTCAGAGTGCTGGGGAGGCATCAATCTAGCAGATTTTTTATATGCACAGGACAGCTTTGTTACTTTATGTATGTAGTATTTCCCCACTGTTTATTTGCTGTACAGAATGTTCATGTAGTTAATGCGGAGCTCCACCCAAAAGGATAAGCTCCGCATGTCTGCCTTATACCTACTTGATGTCTGTTTACCTGCACTGTCTCCATTGTAGGGGCCCCTAGAGCATTACTTTGCCCAGGGGCCCTTGATGCTATTAAGACGGCCCTGCATGAGAGCAAAGCATGGTCAGTTCTCTAGCTGTGCTGGGAACTCATCCTACTCTCCTCCAATGATCAGAGATGTCCAGACATGCCCCCCTTCCCCGCACACAGCCATTCAGTGGGAAGACCAGTGTGCTGCTGTTTCTCCTCCCCCAGCTCTCTGAACTCCTTATGCATCTGAGAATAGAGGGGATGTGATCACTTATAAAAAAAAGGGAAAACAAGTATTTATAATGTTTGTAGATCTATACACAAATGTTTTGGCTTTCATTTCTATTTTAACCTCTTGGTGCCGGCCGCATGCAAATATGCGGCCTCTTGGTGGGTGGGCCTTGGCGCTGAGCAGCCGCATATTTGCATGCATTAGTGCAAAACACAGCTGTGCCGAGGGTACACGCCTTGCGTGCTCCTGGCACAGTTACTGGTGGCTATCAGAAAGCTCCTGATAGCTGATGGGGAGCTTTCCGATCATGTGTATGCCGTGACAGCCAATCACGGTGGTCACATGGTCATAAACCCAGCCCCACCTCCCGGCATCCTAAACCCCTTAAAGGGCCATGAGGCACTGGCTCCAAGGGGTTAAACAGAATTGGCTGAGGGGAACATTCCAGCCTAAAAGCGCATGGGTTGCGATTCAACCTGCGCTCTTTCTGGCAAACTAATGATATAGTATTTTTTCATACTGTTTTCTTAAGATCTATTTCAGTAAATGTAGGCCTTGCAGGCCAATGTTTCGATAATTACTGTATGTTATCTTTATTCTGTTTAAAACCTCAATAAACGTATTGAAAGTAAATGTTTGTTATCATGCAGTTATGCATTTTTGATAACTTTGTTTTACACAAATCTAGCCAACAAACACCAGCGTTATCAGTAAATAAGCAGACATATAATAGAAGAAACTCATAAATGATGTCTCACCTAAATATTTACTAAGGTGTAATCTATATCAGTTAAAATTAAAAGAGCCATACAACATTTCTTTTTAAAGGAAGCGTTCAACCAAGTATATTATATTTATGATATGAACAGTGTTTGGTAAAACACTGAGACTTGCCATCTCCAAGAACTTGGGTTATTTTTCAGCGACTCCGGTGGAAAACTCTTGACATAATTCCCAACTTTGATCTTCCAACATGAAGTCTCTCACTTTCCCTACTGTTTTCTCATTAATGTAAAGTAAACAGAATCAGGGAAAGTGAGCCCTCCTTGTGATTGCTTTAGCAGAAAGACTAAACTTTACAGATGTCAAAGTATAAAAAAAAACTAAAACTTTACAGATGCAGATATCTTTGGTCGACCCTTCACTGTCAAAATAGTGTAAGATTATACACATTACCAGGCAATCAGTATCTTTGGGTCCTGTACAACCGGCTATGCATTGGTTGTGACAGCAATCGCTGGGCAGTGGTCCCCTGCACCGTCCAGGACACTCCCGAGCACAGTTGAGCTTTGTAACTGAAAGAAATTAAATTTTAAATAACAAACAATAAAAATAAATATTAGCAGCTCAAGATATCATGATAAACACAATGGGGTTGACTTAAAATAGTAGAAGCTATTTATTTACAAAGTGCATGTTAGTAAATCAGGTGAACCTGTGTTCACTTTGATACCCAATCATATGTGAGGTAAATAAAAAAAACAGGATTTATATTAGGATGATATGGAACACTAAAAAAGGGAAATCCTTTCTACAAGGAGGGGACTTTAGAGGCTTTGTACCACATTAGAGGCAACACAATTGAATAAAAGAAAAGTTTTATTTTTCAAACCCATTTAAAGATAAGTAATGGGGCCTAACATGACTACCCCAATAAAGTTACAATCGGTACCACATACAATGTATTAAAAATATATTGGGTAAATAAAGTACAAATAGATACTTGGTAGATTCTGCTGGTCTATTCCAATGAGTTTTGCGGTCTACAGCTGCTTCATCAGGGATACCGCTGAAACATCGCCACATATATTAGGCTTGCACAAACCGCTAAACTCCGAAGGAACGTCACACACACACAGGGCTTACCTGCCAACCCCTCGACAAAACCGTGGTGTTTGGGGCACTGGACCACCCAGAGGAGAGACTGGGACCACAACCAGCCAAACCGCAACAACACAAATTGAGTATGATAGCTCGACAGAGCAAGATGCGCAGCAGCACATATACTAGGAAATGACTAATTTAAGCGAGCACAGCTTCACCTAATTTACTAAGCTAAATGAACAGAACCTACTCCTTTAGCACATAAATCCATTTGTTTATCGGTGATGCATATAAAAGGACAATTAAGCATTGCTTTTATCTACATAATGGGGAATCATTATGTAGTTTACTAGCAATAAGTGATAGACATAAGGTATTAGACTAGATTATACTAGTTTGTAGATTGCATTTGTTCAACATTTATATATAATAAGCTTCAATAAATATTATTTACAGCATCCACTAAGGCACATGTGTCAAAACCAAGGCTCAGGGCCCTCCAGGCCATTTCATGTGGCCCTCGCATCTCTCCTGCAGCCCCGGCATCCTCCGCACTCACCTTGTCTCAGCAGTCGGCATCAGAGAGGAGGATAGGACTCCTCCACCAGATCCTGCACTTCTCCCTGCAGCCACGGAAAGGCTCGTCTTGGCCCCCTCTCCTTCTAAGCAGTCAGTAGCAGAGAGGAGGCCAGAACTCCTCTGCCAGGTCAGGCACCTCTCTGGGCAGCTGAAGCACCCCCTTGTCTTCACCTCCCCTAATCTCAGCATTTAGCAGACTCTGACAGCTGACTCCAGCCCTCCTCTGGTCCTCTTACAGGCACTGCACTTTCTTCTTCCCAGCTTTTGAAAATCTTGTCCTACAGATACAACCAGCCCTTTGAGGGCAACCATAATGCTGATAAGGCCTGTGATGAATTTGAGCTTGACACCCCTGCACTAAGGGATCCACACTTATCAACTCTCTGCAAGATGTGTCCTCATAGTGATCTGGGTAGCACTAAACACAGAGGGTCTCGCATGGATAACCCATATGAATTTTGAATGCTAACTTGCAGGGGTTACTAGCAAATAATGTACTTTCCATTTTTACTCCAAAAAACATTTATTTGATGTTTTTATTGAGAAGTGAGCATTACTTTGTTCTTCTTTCTTTTATCTTCATCGAATTGGCTTGTGATTTTCACAAAAATTCCACTTACAGGGAGACATTCAAGCAGTGTAGGCACAACCCAAGCAGACTACCACATATGCGAATCAGGGTTACTGACTCTGGTATAAGAAGCTTTTCTGGTGACTCCTGTGAACACCTTATGTTACTACAATACATATACCTTTATTTTCATGACAAGTAACAGCTTTACATAAATTGCCATTGTTATAGGAAATAAGATATTTAGAAATGAACTTACGTATTTGGCAGTTCTCTGGACCAGGTCCCCAGCAGGATCCATTGCAAGCTTCCATGTCACATTTAAAACCTGCAGTTTTAAAAAACAGCAAATAAGTGCTGATCTTCTCTACCATGACAAGATTAGGGATCTTAAAGGAGACAATTTATTCAATCCAAACTACTGGTAATATTTGTATATGTAAAGTAATAATTTAGCTGAGTATCATTGTAGTTATACCCCCTAAAAGGGCCCTATGGTGGAAGGCAACACATCATATTAAAGCAGCTCTATCCATTCTCTCCTTATCATGCAAAAATGATATATGATAGGAAGGGTGATTTATTCAAAATCTGCAAATGTACAACCATTGACCAAACCAGCCCAATGCTGTACTCAATATGAAATGTGAAAACTTATTGGCTTGTCCACTCCAGCTTAAAGTATATCTAAAGCCAAACTTTTTTTCATTTTTTTTCTTTTGGGTCCCGTTATAGAGATTTAACTTCACTTTCTGTCCTGGAGACAAAAAACAGAATAGAAACTCTATATAAAGTCAAAGTAAAGTTTCTCTTAGGCTCGATTCACACTAATGCGTTTTTTGATGCATTTTGCAGAAATGCAGGGAAATTTTTTAACATGGGTTCCTATGGAACATGTTCACATCAATGCATTTTTGTGCCTCTGGGTTTTTGGAAAGGGTCGGGGACTTTTTTTTCATGCAAAATGCAGCGTTTTGCATGTAATAGAAGTCAATGGAATCGCATCCAAAACGCAAGTTTACCGCGATTTTGCAGCGATTTGCGTTTTGTGTTTTTTTTTGCACATCATATACCAGGCTGTACATTAAACACAGGGCTCTGCACATCATATACCAGGCTGCACATTAAACACAGGGCTCTGCTTCCCATATTGCACTGTGCAATATGTTAATACAGTGTCATTTTTTTTTTTTAAAGGGACATGTTTAACCTCCCTTGCGGTATGATTCTGTCTGGAATTTTGTGCTGAAAGCGGTACAATTATTTTGCATGGAAATTTAGCGTTTTTATATTGTAGGCATGCAATTCTTATGAATAACTCACTTAAATCTGTCCAAACCAGAGTCTAGTAGACATCCCGGGTATGATAAAGTTTGAAACACAAAATCATAAATTATAATAAAATAAAAATATATATAAAAATTATTCAATAATGTAATCAAATCAAAAAGTTTTTTTTTTTTTTTTACACTGTATATAGCTGGTTGCTAAGCAACCACAGTGTAAAAAAAATGTAAAAAAAAAAAAAAAAAAACGCAAAACGCGGCAAAATCACTGTAAAAACGCGTGTCCAAAAACGCAGCAAGCATCGCAAAAAGCACAAAAAAAATGCTCAAATGTGAATCGAGCTTTAGGCCTGGTTCACACCTATGCATTTTCTAGTGCGTTTTCAGTTTTGCAGAAACACACCACAGTCCATATAATATGGTTTGTTATGGATGTAGTTCACATCTGTGCATTTTATGGAAAGGGCAAGGGATTTTTTCCTGGTTTTTGGTTCAATAGACTTCAATGGATGAAAAGCATGTATTGAAAAACGCAAAATGCACCTGCACAAATGTGAATCAGGCTGGATTCACACCTATGCAGTTTTAGTGCTTTTTGCAGTGGCGGCTGGTGAAGTTTTAGGATGGGGGGGGTTCAAGACCCCGCCCCTCCACATTTGCCCCCTCCCATTTCTCATAAGCCACACCCCTTATAAAATCCACATCATATACCAGGCTGTACATTATACACAGGGCTCCGTACATCATACACCAGGCTGTATATTATACACAGGGCTCTGCACATCATATACCAGGCTGCACATT
This sequence comes from Lithobates sylvaticus, assembly GCA_028564925.1. Taxonomy (NCBI): domain Eukaryota; kingdom Metazoa; phylum Chordata; class Amphibia; order Anura; family Ranidae; genus Lithobates; species Lithobates sylvaticus. The sequence goes on along the minus strand of CM053030.1, from coordinate 381,138,001 downwards.
AAACACAGGGCTCCGCACATCATACACCAGGCTGTACATTATACACAGGGCTCTGCACATCATATACCAGGCTGTACATTATACACCGGGCTCTGCACATTATACAGCAGGCTGTACATTATACACCGGGCTCTGCACATCATATACCAGGCTGTACATTATACACCGGGCTCTGCACATCATATACCAGGCTGTACATTATACACCGGGCTCTGCACATCATACAGCAGGCTGCACATTATACACCGGGCTCTGCACATCATATACCAGGCTGTACATTATACACCAGGCTCTGCACATCATATACCAGAGAGAGAGAATTTATTTTGGACCTATTGAGATACGCCATGACCCATAACTATTTTTGGTTCGGTGGCACTCATTACCTCCAAAAATAGAGGAGTCGCCATGGGCGCAAAGTTTGCGCCAAGCATGGCTAATTTGTTCATGGCCAAGTGGGAGGAGGATGTCGTCTATACCAACAGGAGACCAGAACTGGTCTTCTGGGGTCAGTATATAGACGATGTCCTCCCCCTTTGGGATGGTGATCAAACATCACTCAATGACTTTATGCAGTATCTCAATAATAACAGTTTGGGAATTGTTTTACAGTATGAGAGTAGTACGGAAAAAATTATTTTTTTAGATTTGAATATACAAGTCATAGACGGTGTTTTCAATACTACTACCTTCTTTAAGGATACAGATAGAAATGGCTATATTGGACTTGGGAGTTGTCATCATCCCTCCTGGTTGAAATCTGTGCCCAAGAGCCAATTTCTTCGTTTACGACGAAACTGCACCCTTAAAGAAGACTTCCTTACACAATCGGAGACTTTGAAACAAAAGTTTGTTGAACAGGGTTATTTACCTAGCGATTTAAATATAGTTATTGATCAGGTGGCTGATATGGATCGAAATAACATTCTTCATAGGAAAAAGAACCCAACAAGTAACAAAATTGATTGTAACTTTTCAATGGTCACTACCTATTCACACCAACATCGTGATATTAAAAAAAATTTCACCAAGCATTGGGGAGTCCTCAAGAATGACAAGGTTCTAGGTCCGGTGCTTCCGAACAGGCCACAGGTCATATTTAGAGGTGTTCCCCCTTTGAAACTCCAGGTTGCACCTAATATTTTAGATGCTCCAAATAGAGTGTAATTTTTCCAAAAATCTAAAGGTTATCACCCTTGTCGATATTGCAATGTTTGTAATGTCAATAAAGACAAGAGTAGGAAGATTTGTCACTTTATGAAGATATATCAATACCTTCATCACCTGTACTTCATTAAATGTGGTATATCTTCTAATTTGTCCTTGCGGCCTACAATATGTAGGCCGCACGACACGAGTGATGCATGTTAGGGTGAGTGAACACATCGCAATTATTAAGAAAGGATTTCCTAAGCATACCATGTCGAGACACTATCTGGAGTTTCATAATCAAAATCCTAATGGGACGATTTTTATAGGGATCGATAGATTCAATCCTCATTGGCGTGGCAGCATGGCCAAACGAGAAATATCCAAGCTCGAGACTCGTTGGATCTATGACCTAAAATGTTACACCCCTTTCGGCATGAATGTCGATTGGGATGTAAATTGTTTTATTAATAACAGTTAATATTCGTACTTTGATTTTAATATTTTTTATCATTTTAGTTTCATCTTGAGCAGTTACTAGTGGGCAGTGCCCGCTCTATTAAATCTTAACAAGTTTGAGTTATTACCCATAGTTGTATATATGCAACAATATTTTATTAATAATATGCACGAACAGAGAGCCTCCTTTTTTCCTCTCTGTGGTGTAGATGTTCTATTATATGCACATTTTATATATTTTTATTTTTCAACATATAAGTTAATATTAATGCGTATTTATATGGACAGATGTCGCTTACGTCTGTTCACAAAAAAAAAATATAGGGCGTTTTTTAATGCTTGCCTAAATATATATTTTTGAAATGATTATATTTTTTATGTCCCATATATATTTTTGTTAATGATATTGCAATATTGGGCTGCTTTTTATGACCATATGCGCTCTTTTTTCAGTTGTGCTGTGCTGTTTTTGTTTTGCCTGGTGTCCCCCGCTGGTTAAGCATTTCAGCTTCCTGTAATTGGAACGCACTTGTCATCGAGCGCTGCGTCATTTCCGGCTGTCACTGCCGGATATGACACTGTGCTCCTTCTGGTTGTTCTCATCGTCACTGTGGAGCGCAGTTCTTACCGCACATGCGCTGCCGGCTGAGCGTACACCGGAACGAGCACAGTGCGTGCCGTGGTTTTGGCGCGCACGCCGGTGGAACACATGCCGTACTGCGAATGCGCGGATAGGGTTTTTTTGTAGCATTTACTTTTAGAGTTTCCTTTTCCGGTCCCAATAGCGCTCTCTGCGCATGGGCATTCATTTTAACAGCTGTTTAGCTTTCTAATCAGGTCAAGCTGTCCTATCACCAGGCAGCTTTACCTAGGAGTAACACTATATATACCAGCGTACTTGCAGCATCGGCCATGCCTCTGAGGATATCCACCATTGGATGAAACATGCTGGCCGATGCAAGTACGCGGATCTGTTTGTTTTTAGGGATGAGCCGAACACCCCCGGGTATCGGTTCGCACCAGAACCTTCGAACGGACCGAAAGTTCGCGCAAATTTTCGAACCCTATTCGTTACAATGGACGCGAACGTTCGAAACTCAAAATTGCTAATTAAAACGGCCAATATGCATGTTAATGTCATAAAACAGGTTCGGGGACCCGGGTCCTGCCCCAGGGGACATAAATCAATGCAAAAAGAACTTTTAAAAAAAACTAACAAAAAGTTTTTTTTTCGGGAGCAGTCATTTTAATGATGCATAAAGTGAAAAAAAAAAAAAAAGTGAAATATTCCTTTAAATATGGTACCTGGGGGGTGTCTAAAGTATGCCTGTGAAGTGGCATGTGTTTCCCGTGTTTAGAACTGTCCCTGCACAAAATGACATTTGTAAAGGAAAAAAAGAAGCCATTTAAAACCACTTGCGGCTTTAATGTCATGTCTTGTCCTGGCCATATGGCTGAAAATCCTTGAGAAAAATGGCATGGCTACCCCATCACCCCCCCCCCCCCCCAGCCCCTTTGGGTCTTGTATGGATATTAAGGGGGACCCCGCACCCAAAATAAAACCCTATACCTACAACCCTATATACTCTGAACAGCAGTATATAGGCGGTGCAAACAAGAGAGGGACTGTAGGTTTGTTCTTAAGTAGAATCTGAACAGGTACATTATGAAGTGTAGCTCCATCCCAAAAAAATCTATTTTTAAGCTTTTTGGAGAACATAGGGAGGGGTTATCACCCCTGTAACATTTGCTGCCTTTGCACATCTGTTCAGAACATTTCACCTCACTTTCCGTCCCAATGACAAATGTTTTTGGAAAAGTGGGGTTTTAATTGAAACAAGGATTAGTGATAAAGCATCAGTAGAGAGGAGATACCTTTTTCCCAAATTAAATCTAACAGGATCGAATTTCCCTTCCTAGGGGTAGATTTCCTCTCACTTCCTGTTTTCCGTTTGTAAGTTGGATGTTTGAAAGTAGGGGCCTGCCGTATATACTCTGCAGAAATTTGCCCCATTAGATGTTGGTGTAGCCACAACACTGTAAGCCCTCACAGTTACTCTTGGTGGGCACAGGAATGGGCCCTGCTGTGAGTTATTAGATCAAGATTTGTAATTGCCTGCACCTGTTGAACAGGGCAGAAAAATTGGGCCTTTGGTGGTGGTGGTGGTGGACGGTGTTGCCACAAGACTGTAAGCCCTCACAGTTAGTCTTGGTGGGCGCAGGAATGGGCCCTGCTGTTAGTTATTAGATCAAGATTTGTAATTTCATGCACCTGTTGAACAGGGCAGAAAAATTGGGCCTTTTGGTGGTGGTGGTGGTGGACGGTGTTGCCACAAGACTGTAAGCCCTCACAGTTACTCTTGGTGGGCGCAGGAATGGGCCCTGCTGTGAGTTATTAGATCAAGATTTGTAATTGCATGCACCTGTTGAACAGGGCAGAAAAATTGGGCCTTTGGTGGTGGTGGTGGACGGTGTTGCCACAAGACTGTAAGCCTTCACAGTTACTCTTGGTGGGCGCAGGAATGGGCCCTGCTGTGAACTATTAGATCAAGATTTGTAATTACACGCCCCTGTTAAACAGGGACTGAAAAATTGGGCCTTAGGCACTGGTGCTGGTGCCACAACACTGCAACCCATCACAGATACTGTACTCTGAGCACAGCAATGAGACCTGTTGCAAGCATTGCATAAAAAATTGTAATTACACGCCCCTGTTAAACAGGGGCTGAAAAATTGTGCCTTAGGCACTGGTGCTGGTGCCACAACACTGCAACCCCTCACAGATACTGTACTTGGAGCACAGCAGTCAGACGTGTTGCGAAGCATTGCTTAAAAAATTGTAATTACACGCCCCTGTTAAACAGGGGCTGAAAAATTGTGCCTTAGGCATTGGTGCTGGTGCCACAACACTGCAACCCCTCACAGATACTGTACTCTGAGCACAGCAATGAGACCTGTTGCAAAGCATTGCCTAAAAAATTGTAATTACACGCCCCTGTTAAACAGGGGCTGAAAAATTGTGCCTTAGGCACTGGTGCTGGTGCCACAACACTGCAACCCCTCACAGATACTGTACTTGGAGCACAGCAGTCAGACCTGTTGCGAAGCATTGCTTAAAAAATTGTAATTACACGCCCCTGTTAAACAGGGGCTGAAAAATTGTGCCTTAGGTATTGGTGCTGGTGCCACAACATTGCAACCCCTCACAGATACTGTACTTGGAGCACAGCAGTCAGACCTGTTGCGAAGCATTTTTTTTTTAAAAAAAATTGTAATTACACGCCCCTGTTATACAGGGGCTTAAAAATTGTGCCTTAGGCACTGGTGTGGTGGCACCAAGAAACAAAAATGTTCTTCCAAGCTATCAAGGAATGGATCATTGAGGAGAAGCAAGAGGATAGTCAGTGAACATAACAGGACAGTCACTCAGCATAGGCAGTCTTGAAGGGATGTGACATTATAAATTATTCAGTTATATCCGCTTCAGGTGCCTGGTAGCTGGTGGTGATCCAAGACTGATTAATTTTTATGAAGGTCAGTCGATCAACCGAGTCGGTGGACAGGCACACCCTGTGATCGGTGACAAATCCTCCAGCAGCACTGAATGTGCGTTCGGAAAGAACGCTGGATGCAGGACAGGCCAGTAGCTCAATTGCATACTGTGCAAGCTCTGGCCAGTGATCCATCCTCAAGACCCAGTAAGCCAGAGGATTTTCGGTGGGAAAGGTGTCCAAGTCTGACCTTGCCCCTAGGTATTCCTGCACCATGTATATCAGACGCTGGCGATGGTTGCTGGAACCGATCATACCTTGGGGCTGCAGACTAAAAAATTGTCTGAACGCATCGGTCAGACGTCCACCTTCCCCACCGCTCCTTCTGCTACTGACCGAAGCCTCAGCAACTCGTCGTCCAGGACCAGGAGTTTGTAACCTCCCCGTTTCTGGGAACGCGTTGCACAGACCTTTCTGCAAGGCCTCCCTGAGATGTCTCATCCTCTGCTCCCTCTGCGACGGCAAGATAAGGTCCGCAACCTTACCCTTGTACCGTGGATCAAGGAGAGTGGCCAGCCAGTAATGGTCCCTCTCCTTGATCCGAAGAATACGAGGATCCTTCCGCAGGCTTTGCAGGATCAGGGAGGCCATGTAACGTAGGTTAGCTGAGGCATTCGGTCCGGAGTCTTCTGGGTCACTGAGGACGACATGATCGCCAGCCACCTCCTCCCAGCCACGTACAAGTCCACTGGTTTGTTGGGACTGTACATCATCCCAAAAGACTGCTGCTGCTGATGCTGAGTGCCAGGCTCCACCTCCATGCTCACACAATCCTCCTCCTCCTCTCTCTCTCATCCTCTTCCTGTGTGATGGGTGGGACAGAAGGAACACTGTCTGGATAAAGGGGGCCTTGAGAGGCAAGGAAGTCCTCCTCTTCCTGCCTCTGTTCTGCCTCAAGTGCCCTGTCCATTATCCCACGCAGCGTATGCTCCAACAGGTGGACAAGAGGTACAGTGTCACTGATGCATGCACTGTCACTGCTCACCATCCTCGTGGCCTCCTCAAATGGTGAGAGGACAGTGCATGCATCCCTGATCATGCTCCACTGGCGTGGGAAAAAAAGCCAAGCTCCCCTGACCCTGTCCTGGTGCCGTAGTCGCAAAGGTACTCATTGATGGCCCTCTGCTGCGTGTGCAGTCGCTGCAGCATGGCCAACGTTGAGTTCCACCTGGTGGGCATGTCACATATTAGGCGGTTCTTGGGCAGGTTCAACTCCTTTTGCAGCTCAGCCAGCCGAGCACTGGCATTATACGATCGGCGGAAATGCACACAGACTTTCCTGGCCTGCCTCAGGACATCCTGTAAGCCTGGGTACCTGCCCAAGAACCGCTGCACCACCAGGTTGAGGACGTGAGCCATACAGGGCACATGGGTGAGCTGCCCCTGTCGCAGGGCGGAGAGGAGGTTGGTGCCATTGTCAGAAACCACCATTCCTGGCTTAAGCTGGCTTGGCGTCAACCACCTCTCGGCCTGCCCCTGCAGAGCTGCCAGAACCTCTGCCCCAGTGTGGCTCCTGTCCTCCAAACACACCAGCGCAAGCACGGCATGGCATCTTTTTGCCTGCGTACTCGCGTAGCCCCTTGTACGCCTACGGAGCACCGCTGGTTCCGAGGACAGAGCACTCGAAGAGGCCATGGAGAAAGAAGAAGAGGAGGTGGTGGAGGAGAGAGGTGTGTCACAACCAGTAGTAGCATTTTGGAGGCGTGGTGGCGGAACAACCTCCAACACTACTGCACCTTGTCCTGCATCCCTCCCAGCTGCCAATAGAGTGACCCAATGGGCCGTGAAAGACAGATAACGTCCCTGTCCATGCCTGCTGGACCATGAGTCAGCGGTAATATGCACCTTACCGCTGACCGCCCTGTCCAGCGAGGCATGGACATTGCCTTCCACATGCCGGTAGAGAGACGGAATCGCCTTCCGTGAGAAAAAGTGGCGTTTGGGAACCTGCCACTGAGGAACTGCACATTGAACAAACTCACGGAAGGGGGCCGAGTCTACCAACTGAAAAGGCAGCAGTTGAAGTGCTAGCAATTTAGCCAAGCTAACATTCAACCGCTGGGCATGTGGATGGCTGGGAATATACTTCTTTCGACGGTCCAGCAGCTGGGGCAGGGAAATTTGCCTGCTACAATCGGACGTCGGTGTACTGCAAGTACTTGGTTGTGACACACCTAATTCTACACCTTCAGTCCTCTCAGAGCAGCTTTCAGAGAGGACTGAAGATATAGTGGGGATGGAGATCCCAGCTGATGAGGAGCAAGGAGAGGTCCGCTTTGTTCTTTGGTGTGGGTCTTTAATGTGCGCTTGCCAACGAGCTGCATGGCAGGTCGACATATGTCTGGTCATGCTTGTGGTGCCCAAGCGGCTGATGTTTTGGCCACGCGAGATACGCTTGAGACAAATATTCCAAATAGCAATGGTGCGATCTGATGCACTCGTCTCAAAAAAGGCCCACACCAAAGAACTTTTGTGATAACGTGCAGAGGCAGCGCCCTGCACAGGCGGAGCTCTGCGGTGTGATTCAGTTGGTGTGCTGGCCTCTAGCTGGCCTCCGGAGGGCATCCTGCCTCGTTGGACATGTGCCGCCGCATCCTCCTCCTCCTCCTCCTATCTCCCTTCAGGCACCCACGTGGAGTCAGTGACCTCATCATCCCCTCCCTCTTCACCACTAGAGCAAACATGGCAGTAAGCTGCAGCTGTTGGAACATGACTGCCAGATTGCTGTCCTTCAGCACCCCCTCTCTCTGCGCGCACACTACTGCCTTCCTCAAGCTGGGTATCATCATCCGAGCCTTCAAATCGTTGGGCATCCTCCTGGAGCATGTACCCAACACTGTGCTCAAACAGTTCGGGGGACTCCTCAGGAGGACATGGTGGGTCTAGGGAAGGGGTGCCTGATGATGCTATTGAGTACGCGTTGGCAGCTGCTCTGCCAGTACCCTAAGCCTGGGTGAGAGAGGATGAGGAGGATGAGGAGGGCTTGGTCATCCATTCTACCAAGCCTTCGGCATGATGCGGCTCAACATGTCCAGCTGCCGAAAACAAAGACAGGCGTGTCCCATGGCCACGTGCTGATGATGATGCACGACCACGTCCACGACCAGCACTGTTGTCTCTAGAAACAGAGCCTGCTTGCCCTGTGTTCTTGCCTCGGGACTGTCTGCCTCTCCTTGGCGGTCTTCCAGCCATTGTAGTGGGTAGTGTATATTGTGCTGGAGTCACACAGCACACACACTAACTCCTGCAGATGGATGCCTTAGATGACAGCAACAGGGCCCTATGGCAGATAGAGGCTGCCTTAGATGACAAGAACTGGGCTGACACACACACACACTAGCTCCTATGTGTGCTGACACACACACACACACACTAGCTCCTATGTGTGCTGACACACACACACACACACACACTAGCTCCTATGTGTGCTGACACAAACACACTATAGCTCCTATGTGTGCTGACAACACACTATAGCTCCTATGTGTGCTGACAACACACTATAGCTCCTATGTGTGCTGACAACACACTATAGCTCCTATGTGTGCTGACACAAACACACTAGCTCCTATGTGTGCTGACACAAACACACTATAGCTCCTATGTGTGCTGACAACACACTATAGCTCCTATGTGTGCTGACAACACACTATAGCTCCTATGTGTGCTGACAAAAAAATATAGCTCCTATGTGTGCTGACAACACACTATAGCTCCTATGTGTGCTGACACAAACACACTATAGCTCCTATGTGTGCTGACAACACACTATAGCTCCTATGTGTGCTGACAACACACTATAGCTCCTATGTGTGCTGACAAAAAAATATAGCTCCTATGTGTGCTGACAAACACACTATAGCTCCTATGTGTGCTGACACAAACACACTATAGCTCCTATGTGTGCTGACACAAACACACTATAGCTCCTATGTGTGCTGACACAAACACACTATAGCTCCTACGTGTGCTGACAACACACTATAGCTCCTATGTGTGCTGACACAGACACACTATAGCTCCTATGTGTGCTGACAACACACTATAGCTCCTATGTGTGCTGACAACACACTATAGCTCCTATGTGTGCTGACAACACACAAAAACACACTATAGCTCCTATGTGTGCTCACAACACACTATAGCTCCTATGTGTGCTGACACAAACACACTATAGCTCCTATGTGTGCTGACAACACACTATAGCTCCTATGTGTGCTGACAACACACTATAGCTCCTATGTGTGCTGACAACACACTATAGCTCCTATGTGTGCTTACACAAACACACTATAGCTCCTTTGTGTGCTGACAACACACTATAGCTCCTATGTGTGCTGACAACACACTATAGCTCCTATTTGTGCTGACAAAAACACACTATAGCTCCTATGTGTGCTGACAACACACTATAGCTCCTATGTGTGCTGACACAAACACACTATAGCTCCTATGTGTGCTGACACAAAGACACTATAGCTCCTATGTGTGCTGACACAAACACACTATAGCTCCTATGTGTGCTGACACAAACACACTATAGCTCCTATGTGTGCTCAAAACAAATATAGCTCTATGTGTGCTCACAACACACTATAGGTCCTATGTGTGCTGACACAAACACACTATAGCTCCTATGTGTGCTGACACAAACACACTATAGTCCTATGTGTGCTGACACAAACACACTATAGGTCCTATGTGTGCTGACAAAAAAATATAGCTCCTATGTGTGCTCACAACACACTATAGGTCCTATGTGTGCTGACACAAACACACTATAGGTCCTATGTGTGCTGACACAAACACACTATAGGTCCTATGTGTGCTGACACAAAACACTATAGCTCCTATATGTGTGCTGACACAAAAACACTATAGGTCCGATGTGTGCTCACAACACACTATAGGTCCTATGTGTGCTGACACAAACACACTATAGGTCCTATGTGTGCTGACACAAACACACTATAGGTCCTATGTGTGCTGACACAAACACACTATAGGTCCTATGTGTGCTGACACAAACACACTATAGGTCCTATGTGTGCTGACAAAAAAATATAGGTCCGATGTGTGCTCACAACACACTATAGGTCCTATGTGTGCTGACACAAACATACTATAGGTCCTATGTGTGCTGACAAAAAAATATAGGTCCTATGTGTGCTGACAACACACACACTAGCTCCTATGTGTGCTGACACAAACACAATATGGCTCCTATAAATCCCTGCCTGGGATGGGACAGAAGGTTGGGACAGAAAGTTGGGGTGCAATGCTGTTCTAACAGCACTGCGATTGGTGCTACTGCAATGCTGTACTAACAGAACACACACACCAGACTAATCCCCAGCAGCAGATAATGTCACACTTAGCACAGCAGTGCAATCAACAGCAATGATCAGTATTGAATGAATCAGCAATGTTTTAGCAAAGAAGAAATCAATCAGCAGACTGCCTATTCACTCTTCTAAAAGCCGGAACACATGTGCCCTGGGCCGACGGCGTGGCGGCCTTTTATAGAGTGGGGCGTGTACTAAAGCCCCTGAGCTTTAATTGGCTACAGGCGTCCTGCCTGTAGCCAATTATTGCTCTCCTCGATGCCGGCGCTGTGATTGGCCAAGCATGCGGGGTCACAGTGCATGCTTGGCCAATCATCAGCCAGCAATGCACTGCGCCGGCCGCAATGCATTGCGGGCCGCTCGCATCACACGAATGTGATGCGAACGGCCCAAATAGTTCTGGGCTCGCCGAGCGGGCGAACGCCCGGTGCTCGATTCGAACGTGGGGTCGAATCGAGCACCGGGCCCATCCCCCTTTGAAACTCCAGGTTGCACCTAATATTTTAGATGCTCCAAATAGAGTGTCATTTTTCCAAAAATCAAAAGGTTATCACCCTTGTCGATATTGCAATGTTTGTAATGTCAATAAAGACAAGAGTAGGAAGATTTGTCACTTTAAATCATATACCACTGGTAGGGTGTTTGATATCAATACCTTCATCACCTGTACTTCATTAAATGTGGTATATCTTCTAATTTGTCCTTGCGGCCTACAATATGTAGGCCGCACGACACGAGCGATGCATGTTAGGGTGAGTGAACACATCGCAATTATTAAGAAAGGATTTCCTAAGCATACCGTGTCGAGACACTATCTGGAGTTTCATAATCAGAATTCTAATGGGACGATTTTTATAGGGATCGATAGATTCAATCCTCATTGGCGTGGCAGCATGGCCAAACGAGAAATATCCAAGCTCGAGACTCGTTGGATCTATGACCTAAAATGTTACACCCCTTTCGACTTGAATGTCGATTGGGATGTAAATTGTTTTATTAACAACAGTTAATATTCGTACTTTGATTTTAATATTTTTTATCATTTTAGTTTCATCTTGAGCGGTTACTAGTGGGCAGTGACCGCTCTATTAAATCTTAACAAGTTTGAGTTATTACCCATAGTTCTATATATGCAACAATATTTTATTAATAATATGCACGAACAGAGAGCCTCCTTTTTTCCTCTCTGTGGTGTAGATGTTCTATTATATGCACATTTTATATATTTTTATTTTTCAACATATAAGTTAATATTAATGCGTATTTATATGGACAGATGTCGCTTACGTCTGTTCACATCAAAAAACATATAGGGCGTTTTTTAATGCTTTCTTAAATATATATTTTTGAAATGATTATATTTTTTATGTCCCATATATATTGTTGTTAATGATATTGCAATATTGGGCTGCTTTTTATGACCATATGCGCTCTTTTTTCAGTTGTGCTGTGCTGTTTTTGTTTTGCCTGGTGTCCCCCGCTGGTTAAGCATTTCAGCTTCCTGTAATTGGAACGCACTTGTCATCGAGCGCTGCGTCGTTTCCGGCTGTCTCTGCCGGATATGACGCTGTGCTCCTTCTGGTTGTTCTCATCGTCACTGTGGAGCGCAGTTCTTACCGCGCATGCGCTGCCGGCTGAGCGTACACCGAAACGAGCACAGTGCGCGCTGTGGTTTTGGCACGCACGCCGGTGGACCGCATGCCGTACTGCGCATGCGCAGAGAGTTTTTTTTTGTAGTATTTACTTTTAGAGTTTCCTTTTCCGGTCCCAATAGTGCTCTCTGCGCATGGGCATTAATTTTAACAGCTGTTTAGCTTTCTAATCAGGTCAAGCTGTCCTATCACCAGGCAGCTTTACCTAGGAGTCACACTATATATACCAGCATACTTGCAGCATCGGCCATGCCTCTGAGGATATCCACCATTGGATGAAACATGTCAGGCTGGCCGATGCAAGTACGCAAATCTGTTTGTTTTTATAGATGCCCTGATGTCTCTTTATTGATGTAAGTAGACTATATACAAATAAAATTTTGAGTTTACCTTTACGGGCTTCACTATTGGCTGTTTCCTTCCTTTACCCCGTGGGAGATTCCTTTAGCACATTTTCATCTATCTGGTTCTGTGAATCCTGCTATTAACAACCTATTGAAGGATTTTGGATCCGGTCTCCATTTATCGCATTCATCAAATCGCATCAACCTCCGGCATTATATGACAACATCGCTCATTTACAACTTGGTTCTGGTAAGCAGATCGAGATCACAAGTTTTTGGATTGTTCACCTCTTTTGTTCCTATTTGTGCACTGAACTTGGGTGGAACACTTTGTTTCATATTATCAATTATGTCGTTGTTTTGTTTGATTGATCAGGTTTGAAGATGGACTATCACACTTTTGGATAAATTTCCAATCTTTTTTTCACATCACATACTTCAAGTGCTACACTCTGGATTTTATACATCATATACTAGACATGGGAACTGTCAAAAAATTCGTTTCGTTTCGTTTCGTCCCGTTTCGTATATAAAAAAATTCGTAATTCGTAATTCGTGTACGAAATTCCGTTCGAATTCGTACGAAATACGAAATTCGGACGAATCGTAATTTTTTTTACGAATCGTTAGTAAAGTTACGAATCGTTACGAATCGTTAACGCGGCTAATGCATTGTTGGTTCTCATAACACAGAGAACAATTCGAATCCAACTACAAATATCGAATTTCAATTTCAAGTTACGAATCGTTACGAATCGTTATAAATAGTTACGAATCGTTACGAATCGTTATGAATAGTTACGAATCGTTAGTAAATCCAACTACCAATATCGAATTTCAACTAATTTGAACGAAATTATTATAGCAGATATAACGAATGAATTCGAATGAATTCGAATGAATTCGAATGACAAAGTGTCATTTTTGCAGAAAAAAAAAAAGCGTAGGGGTCCCCCCAAATTCAATAACCAGGCCCTTCAGGTCTGGTATGGATATTAAGGGGGACCCCAGCCAAAAAAAAAAAAAAAAAAATGGCGTGGGGTCCCCCCCAAATATCCATACCAGACCCTTCAGGTCTGGGATGGATTTTAAGGGGAACCCCGGCCAAAAAAAAAATAAAAAAATGGCGTGGGGTCCCCCTCAAAATCCATACCAGACCCTTTATCCGAGCACGCAACCTGGCAGGCCGCAGGAAAGGAGGGGGGGACGAGAGCGGCCCCCCCTCCCGCCTGAACCGTACCAGGCCACATGCCCTCAACATTGGGAGGGTGCTTTGGGGTCCCCCCCAAAGCACCTTGTCCCCATGTTGATGAGGACAAGGGCCTCATCCCCACAACCCTGGCCGGTGGTTGTGGGGGTCTGCGGGCGGGGGGCTTATCGGAATCTGGAAGCCCCCTTTAACAAGGGGACCCCCAGATCCCGCCCCCCCCCCTGTGTGAAATGGTAAGGGGGTACAAAAGTACCCCTACCATTTCACCAAAAAAGTGTCAAAAATGGTAAAAATGACAGGAGACGGTCTTTGACAATTCCTTTATTAAAATCTTCTTTCTTCTGGTCTTCCTTCTTCCTTTCTTCATCTTCTCCTTCCTTCATCTTCTTCCATCTTCTTCCATCGTCTTCTTCCTTCGATTCGCTTCTTCTTCCTCCGGTCTTCTCGTCCCTCTCGTCCGGCGTCGTCCTTCTCGGCCGGCATCGTCGTCTCTTCTCGCAGGCCGCTCCTCGCAATGGGAGGCTCCCGCTCTGTGAGGCTCCGCTCCGGGTGACAGGTCTTTTATAACGAAGGCACCTGGTGACCCCGCCCCCTCTGACGCACGGGGACGTCATGTGGAATTCCCTATGGCTTTCCCCATGACGTCAGAGGGGGGGGGGGGCGGGGTCACCAGGTGCCTTCGTTATACAAGACCTGTCACCCGGAGCGGAGCCTCACAGAGCGGGAGCCTCCCATTGCGAGGAGCGGCCTGCGAGAAGAGACGACGATGCCGGCCGAGAAGGACGACGCCGGACGAGAAGGACGAGAAGACCGGAGGAAGAAGCAGCGAATCGAAGGAAGAAGACGATGGAAGAAGATGGAAGAAGATGAAGGAAGGAGAAGATGAAGAAAGGAGAAGATGAAGAAAGAAGATTTTAATAAAGGAATTGTCAAAGACCGTCTCCTGTCATTTTTACCATTTTTGCCACTTTTTTGGTGAAATGGTAGGGGTACCCCCTTACCATTTCACACAGGGGGGGGGCCGGGATCTGGGGGTCCCCTTGTTAAGGGGGCTTCCAGATTCCGATAAGCCCCCCGCCCGCAGACCCCCACAACCACCGGCCAGGGTTGTGGGGACGAGGCCCTTGTCCTCATCAACATGGGGACAAGGTGCTTTGGGGGGGACCCCAAAGCACCCTCCCAATGTTGAGGGCGTGTGGCCTGGTACGGTTCAGGCGGGAGGGGGGGCCGCTCTCGTCCCCCCCTCCTTTCCTGCGGCCTGCCAGGTTGCGTGCTCGGATAAAGGGTCTGGTATGGATTTTGAGGGGGACCCCCACGCCATTTTTTTTTTTTTTTGGCCGGGGTTCCCCTTAAAATCCATCCCAGACCTGAAGGGTCTGGTATGGATATTTGGGGGGGACCCCACGCCATTTTTTTTTTTTTTTTGGCTGGGGTCCCCCTTAATATCCATACCAGACCTGAAGGGCCTGGTTTATTGAATTTGGGGGGACCCCTACGCTTTTTTTTTTTTTTTTATATCAATGAATGACTGTTTTTTAAATAGCTTTTTTTTCTGCAAAAATGACACTTTGTCATTCGAATTCATTTGAATGCATTCGAATTCATTCGAATTCATTCGTTATATCTGCTATAATAATTTCGTTTGAATTAGTTGAAATTTGATATTGGTAGTTGGATTCGAATAATTTGGAGCTGAAATTCGTAAACGGAATTTTTCCTGCAAAAATGACACTTTGTCATTCGAATTCATTCGAATCCATTCGAATTCATTCGAATTCATTCGAATCATTCGGCAACGAAATTCGTAAACGGAATTTCGTATTCCGTACGGAATTCGTAAAAAAAAAAAATTCGTACTACAGATTCGTAAATTCGTACGAATTTCGAAAAATTCGTACGAATTACGAATTCGTACGAAACGAATCGCACATGTCTATCATATACCAGGCTGCACATTAAACACAGGCCTCTGCACATCATATACCAGGCTGTACATTATACACAGGGCTCTGCACATCATATACCAGGCTGCACATTATACACCGGGCTCTGCACATCATATACCAGGCTGCACATTAAACACAGGGCTCTGCACATCATATACCAGGCTGTACATTATACACAGGGCTCTGCACATCATATACCAGGCTGTACATTATACACCGGGCTCTGCACATCATACAGCAGGCTGCACATTATACACCGGGCTCTGCACATCATATACCAGGCTGTACATTATACACAGGGCTCTGCACATCATATACCAGGCTGCACATTATACACCGGGCTCTGCACATCATATACCAGGCTGCACATTAAGCACAGGGCTCTGCACATCATATACCAGGCTGTACATTATACACAGGGCTCTGCACATCATATACCAGGCTGTACATTATACACCGGGCTCTGCACATCATACAGCAGGCTGCACATTATACACCGGGCTCTGCACATCATATACCAGGCTGTACATTATACACCAGGCTCTGCACATCATATACCAGACTGCACATTAAACACAGGGCTCTGCACATCATATACCAGGCTGTACATTATACACGGGGCTCTGCACATCATATACCAGGCTGCACATTATACACCAGGCTCTGCACATCATATACCAGGCTGTATATTATACACGGGGCTCTGCACATCATATACCAGGCTGCACATTATACACCGGGCTCTGCACATCATATACCAGGCTGCACATTAAACACAGGGCTCTGCACATCATATACCAGGCTGTACATTATACACAGGGCTCTGCACATCATATAACAGGCTGTACATTATACACAGGGCTCTGCACATCATATACCAGGCTGTACATTATACACTGGGCTCTGCACATCATACAGCAGGCTGCACATTATACACCGGGCTCTGCACATCATATACCAGGCTGTACATTATACACCGGGATCTGCACATCATATACCAGGCTGCACATTAAACACAGGGCTCTGCACATCATATACCAGGCTGTACATTATACACAGGGCTCTGCACATCATATACCAGGCTGCACATTATACCCTGGGCTCTGCACATCATATACCAGGCTGCACATACACAGGGCTCTGCACATCATATACCAGGCTGTACATTATACACAGGGCTCTGCACATCATATACCAGGCTGTACATTATACACAGGGCTCTGCACATCATATACCAGGCTGCACATTAAACACAGGGCTCTGCACATCATATACCAGGCTGCACATTAAACACAGGGCTCTGTACATCATATACCAGGCTGCACATTAAACACAGGGCTCTGCACATCATATACCAGGCTGTACATTATACACAGGGCTTTGCACATCATATACCAGGCTGCACATTATACACCGGGCTCTGCACATCATATACCAGGCTGCACATTACACACAGGGCTCTGCACATCATATACCAGGCTGTACATTATACACCGGGCTCTGCACATCATATACCAGGCTGTACATTATACACCGGGCTCTGCACATCATATACCAGGCTGTACATTATACACCTGGCTCTGCACATCATATACCAGGCTGTACATTATACTCAGGGCTCTGCACATCATTTACCAGGCTGCACATTCGACGTCGATAGCGCTGCTCAATGCATCTGAGTCTATGCACTGCACTCGCCCGGCCAGTCCATCGCAGACCGAGTTTTTGGGGGGCAAATGAAGCACTTCACCTGCAATCTCATGATTGCATCGACGTGGCGCTTCCCATATTGCACTGTGCAATCACTTTTGACATAAAGGGACACTTTTTGGTTGCTATGGACAATCTCCAGTTTCCAGGCAGAAAAAAATCTATTTATTATATAAAATGACATGCAGGGCACTGGGCAGACCTCTAGGGACAAAGGTGATGTGTATTTTTTTTATACAGTACTGTAATCTGTAAGATTACAGTACTGTATGTGTACTGCGTTTTTTAACTTTTTTAAATTTGGCGCCGATCTCCGCTCCTGTGCGTCGTAACGTCGCAGGGAATGGAGATCAGCGGCACTCGGGCACTGTGTGAATCGAGCGAGGAGACGGCTCGCTCACACAGCGGGGAGACATCGCAGGATCCAGGGGACAAGGTAAGTAACTTCCCCCTGTATCCTGCAATGCGAGCCTGAGTCTGGCTCGGTGTTACCGCTTTTGGTACAGAAATCTCAACCCGAGCCAGACTCGGGAATACCGCCAGGGGGGTTAAATAACAATTTTTTTTTCACTACCCAGGGGTTGGGTGCGGCGATGGGGCCGCCCACCAAAAAACATCTATGGGTACAGGCACTTAAAGATTCCTCCTCTGCATTTTAGTTCACCTCTCCAAAAATGTATGTGTAGATAAGGGGGGGGGACTCTCCAACCTCCACAAATACAAGGCTGCACATGAAAATAATGAATGTGTTGATAAGTGGGGGGGTGTATGTGTCGTCCAACCACAACAAATGCCAGGCTGCACATGTAAAAGAATAATGTGTTGATAAGCGGGGGGGGGGGGGTGTGCCGTCCAACCTAGACAAATAAATATCAGGCTGCACATGTAAAAGATATTAATGTGTTGTGTTGAATAAGCCGGGGGGTGGGGGGGAAGGAGGTTCCAGTGCTGTCCAACCTCCACAAAATAAATATCAGGCTGCACATGTAAAAGAAAAGATATTGTGAATAAGCAGGGGGGGGTGCCGTCCATCATCCACAAAAAAAAATCAGGCTGCACATGTAAAAGAAAAGATATTGTGTTGTATAAGCGGGTAACTGCGCCCGGCGCCAGGACACAGTGCACATAAGGGCAAGTAAAATATATATTTTTTTTTTTAAGGGACATGTTTAAATAATTTTTTATTTTATTCATTGATTTTTTTAAAACATTTTTTTTTTTGACTGCCTGGGGGGGGGGGGGGGGGCGTCGCCCGGGCGCCCCCTATGGACGGGCCAGCACTGGCTTTTTGCATTTTTCAGATTTGCACTACAAAAAGTGTTCCATAGGAAACCATGTTACATGGACTGTCGTTCAAATCTGCAAAATGCAAAAAGCACTAAAACTGCATAGGTGTGAATCCAGCCTTAGACAGCAGTTACCGCAGCAACTGTATTCTTTGGAAGATTTTTCCCCACCTCCTGTTCCATTGTAATATTGTCACCTGTCTCAGTTTCAACAATCCCCAGGACAAAGAGAGAGGGTGAATATCCCAAGCAGGGACACAGCATTAAAAATCTCTCTGATGTTCTAAAGGAATTGATTGGGATTTTCAATGATATGCAATTAACCAGTGAATTGCAACACAGATTGTATGTACTAATCTGGTATTGTGTGTAGAGAGGCCAATGACAGGTGCAAATAAGAGACAGCTATGTGGGGTTAGGACAATGTTGTTATTTGAGATTATAGAGGCAAACCTTTCTAACTGTTTCCATATATGTGTGGTCTTATTACAGTCCCAGAATATATGACTGTATGAACCAGGGGAATCACAGCCTCTGAAGCATGTTTGTGGTGCTGTGGGGAATATGGAGTGTAGTTTGACTGGGGTATAGTACCATCTGGTGAATAGTTTCAATGCTGTCTCCTTAACTGTGATAGATCTAGTGCATTTATGTAGGTTGTTAATACATGAAAATTTATTTATAAATCATAGTAAATAAAAAATGAAAACAGTAGAAAAGTTTTGACATATTCACAAAAGTAAAAATTGCATCAATTGAATAAGTAATTTACTATATGACATTGAACCAGACGCGTTTCGGAGATCCTCCTTTTTCAGTGAAAAAGGAGGATCTCCGAAACGCGCCTGGTTCAATGTCATATAGTAAATTACTTATTCAATTGATGCAATTTTTACTTTTGTGAATATGTCAAAACTTTTCTACTGTTTTCATTTTTTATTTACTATGATTTATAAATAAATTTTTGATATTAATACAATTTTGTACTCTTTTTCTATGGGAAAGTGTAGTAGTGCCAAATGAAAGTCCACAACCTAGGGGAAAACCCTTTATTGTTCTTCCGTTGTTAATACATGTATCCCAGTTTTGGACCGAGAAAGAGATGTTTAATTCTTGTTCCCATTTGAGCATGTATGGTAGTTTGTTTGTTTCTGTGTTATTGATTAAGTTCGAGTAAATCTCTGATAAAAGGCCAGATTTTCTTGGGGATTTTAGACATATAAACCAGAATTAACAACATCAATCTCATGGAAAAGATATTTCATACACTTCAGAACACTATTATGTATATAATAAAAAATGGGATCCTTGGTTTCAACATTCCTTATCATTTTTTAATCCAATCTGAGAATGTCTACACATAAAGCGTCAGTCTATCCTTTATAATGTACTATAGACCATAATCAATACTTTTGTACCACAACCAGGTATTCTTACCTAATTATTTGTATCTTACAATGTTACATATGTAAAACGTATTATTACTGTTAAAGTTTCAACATATTTTGTACTCTTTTTGTACCACTTTTTGCACCCAATAAAATAGTTTGTAAACAAAAAAAAAATCTCTCTCTGAGCAGATGCTTTTCTCTGGGGTGTCAGTGCAACTAAAGCTGGGTATACACTAGTAGAAGTTTGAACAGAAAAACTAAACAAAAATTTGTACGGAAATTCTTAGGAAATTTCATACAAAAATTCTCATAACATTCAGATGTCATTTGGAAGCAGTTTATGATTTCATTTTCTTTTAACATTTGATTTGCAAATGCATGGACTTTACCAAACAAAAAACATAAACACTGTTGGAAATGTGTACATTCGAGAAAGATTTTCCATCCTGCTCCTTCTCTTAGTATATAAAGGCTGACCCCTTCCGTATTTTAGTAGAGAGCTCCACATTTGCTGCATCATATTTGCAATAAAAACCTGGCAGGGTTTCTAACCCTTCCTCACTCAATTCAAAATTTTAGCAGAGCTATAACTTAAATGAACACCTTTTTGCAGAGCATTTGTGGTTTTCTCATACTTGAATTTTCCTTCTACCATTAAAAAACATAGAAGTAAGCTAACAGCTTTATACATAGAAATCTTGCTTAAGCCCCATACACACGGTCGGATTTTCCGATGGATTCTGTCCTATCGGACAATGTTGTCGGAAATTCCGACCATGTGTAGGCACCATCGGACAGTTTCCATCGGATTGTCCGACGGACAAAGTTCTATCTCCTGCTGGATAGATTTTTCGACAACAAAGTCTGATCACACCAATTCCGATCGTGTGTAGCGAATTCCGACGGACAAAGTGCTACGCATGCTCAGATCACATTACAAGACCAAAGCTATTGGCTACTAGCCTCTACGTAGTCCCGTCGTAGGCAACAAACGTCACCACGTTCAGAATGATCGGATTTTCCGACAACTTTGTCCGACCGTGTGTACGCAAAACCAACATCGGACAAAGTACGACGGACATGATCCGACGGACCTGGTCCTCGGATAATCCGAGCGTGTGTATGGGGCTTTAGAGTGCATCTGTCTATCTGTCTGTCTGACTGTGGTATGGAAATGTGTATGGCTCCATGTAAAAGCTGAATATTTAGCACTCTATAAAACAAATTAAATCATCTCTGAGCACATTCTTTAATAATAATAATAAAAAAATAAATCCTTATCAATTGTTCATATACATATTACAAGCTTACAAATGTCTTTCATTGCAGATTATAACCAGCAAGCAATTCTTTGATAGGCATACATACAGTGTGAAAGAGATGCGTTTTCTGCAAAAATCCTAATATTGTCCGACTTAGCAATGTCCTCCCATTTAATTGTATCCAAGCCGCAGAGTCTAGGGTTGTTTATTATTCTAACTCCACCATGCGTAATTTCTGTAAACAAAAAAGTATGATGAACACAAAAATTCTTATGGACTTGTTTTTTTTTTTTTGCACAGAAGAAAACTCCCAGTCATCCCATTCATATACAGTATTTAAGTGAACCTAATCTCGAAAGAAACTAAATTTTATTCCATGATATCATCATGAGTACGTAGTCAAAAACATACTTGCTGCTTAACCACTTGCCTACTGTGCACTTAAACACCCTTCCTGCCCAGACCAATTTTCAGCTTTCAGCGCTCTCGCACTTTCAGTGACAATTGCGCGGTCATGCAATGCTGTAACCAAATGAATTTTTTTCATTTTGTTCGCACAAATAGAGCTTTAGTTTGGTGGTATTTATTCGCGACTCCGTTTTTTATTTTTTGCGATATAAGCGAAAACATAGCGAAAATTTTGAAAAAAAACAATATTTTCTCCTTTCTTTTTTAAAAGAAATCCAATAAAATCAAATTTTGTCATAAATTTAAGCCAAAATGTATTCTGCTACATGTTTCTTGTATAAAAAATTCCGTTAAGTGTATAATAATTGGTTCGCGTGATCACGGACATATGTACGCAAATGATCATGTAAAAGGGGTGTGCAGGTGATTACGGACATATGTGTGCAGATAATCACTGGCACATGTTATTTTACTGGGACATATGTGAGGGACATGTGTTTTTATTATTTGGGGACATGTGTGTTTTGGGGACATGTGTGTTTTGGGGACATGTGTGTTTTACTGTGGGGACATGTGTGTTTTACTATGGGGACATGTGTGTTTTACTATGGGGACCCTAGACTGGTGATCAGTGAGTAAAAAAACAGCCAATACTCACTGATCACCAGCCGGCTGCAGCGATCCGCTCTCCTCTCCTCACCGACGACTTCCGTGTGAGGAGAGGAGGGCCGATTGCCTAGCAACCGGCTGTTTGTTTACATCACATGACGGCCGTGATTCGACACGGCCGTCATGTGATCAGGAGGGCCAATCACCGAGCCCTCCTGCCGATTCGAGATGCGCTGTGTCCGGGTGACACGGCCGCATCGGGATCGCGCCGCTGCGCGGGCATGCGCTCGCGCGATCCCTCTACTTCTGAAGGACGTTCCTGAACGTCCACTCAGAAAAAAAGTGTGATTATAATCAGACTAGTAATGACAAGTAAAAAATATAATCAAATGGCGCTTGAAAAAAGAAAAACAAAAAAGAAAAACAAAATTATATATAACTACCAAAAAAAAATTTTTAAAATAAAAATGTACAAAACACCACGTGAAATAGTGTCCGTGAAATGATACAAAAAACAATCTTCATTAATATTTGTGTAAAATTCAAAGAGAAAAGTGATTCAATCTTCCAAAGAAAAATAAGTCCACCAGAAAAATCCTCAATAGAATAATCAAATGGATCTTCCACCACACCAACTCGTGTTCCCTCTCCCAATGAGACCGCACTCACCGGATGGTATTGCCTCGCACTCTCGTGGTTGGCAAATATAGCGATTACCCCACCTGGGTTACTTGTGCGATCACTCCAAACTTGCAAACTCCATATGTGAAAACAAATAAAGAATGTGCCTCCACATAGCGTGATACTGTGATAAAACTTATTTATTAAAATTCAACCTCACTCACACTTCAATGTTTCAACTTACAAAAACACAAATGTAAAACAGCCGAATTCAGCACACAATCCACTGCAACTTTTGGATGACAGATGAGCTGACAGAGCGCACATATGATCACCAAGGGGTGAAACAACTGGGTTCAAAAAACTGGGTAACAAGTGATCTCACCACCCCTCGCAGCTCTACTCCTGGTGTGGGTTCTTTCTCCAGGAGTCACATCAGTGAGGTTGCCGGGTAGTGATCTCAAACAATAGCGATAGTGGAGGAGACCACACACAAATTCAAACGAATAAACACAAAGATTGAAACGTTTTGAGTATCTCAGTGTCCGTGTAGCTACGCCCTTGACATGTTTCGTCGGTATGACTTCTTCAAAAGGGGAGTTGGCCACACGGACACCGAACACTTACCTAAATGATGATGAACACGATCACAAGATCGCAGTGGACCAATGGCTTGTAAGACCTCAGGTGCGGGTGATTCTCACGATCATGCCCCGTTACTCGTCCCATAGGACCAGCTGAGTCCCATTTCTCCATATCCCAGGTCCTAAGGAGCTACTTCCGGGTCACACTGCTATGTGTGCACCCGTAATGTATCATTGTGCATGTATTAGCCACAGACTGTGGCATCTATCTTAAATTCCCCTCTATATTCCTCTCCAAAATGTGCGCCTGCATTATATGCACACGCAGCATATTTTAGGTACTGGGGTTATTTCCGGGTGACACCGCTATGTGTCCGCCCGTGCTATGGCGCCGCGCATGCGCATGCGCATGCGCCGTACCCTATGAGCCGAGTGCGCGCGCATATCCTGCGCGCGGCTCCCTATCTCCTGCCCGCGCATGCGCAATGGAGGGACGCCAGCGCGCGCGGGTTCGGGCGCATCTCACATTGTGCCCTGAGTGCGCGCGCCTCTCTAACTCCCGCCCGCGCATGCGCAGTAAAGGAGACGCTGGCGAGCAGCGATGCGCGCGCATCTTCAATGGGCCAGATATCTTCCCCTGCATATAACCCGGACATAGCGGTGATTAATCAGCCAATCACCTCTGTGCAGGCTGAATAATACATATATTAAGTCCTATCTCTCCATCCATCCTACATTGCATCTGAGTCTGTTTAAAAGTGACTCCCCATTGTGATTTTAGTGCGCTCAGTCACTTCATCCATTTATAATAACTGCATGAACGAACATGGTACAGCAATAATCACTTATTTCCAGCATTCTTCCATAACTCATATGTGTCAATTATAAACATATAAAAAAGTCTGCATTGAATTATCCAAAACATCTTAATTAAAATGTGTTAACCACAAACATATAAAAATGGGGAATCTGCATCAGAAAGTCTCAAGTAACACACACATACATTTCCTGCTCTCAGTGCAGATATTATCTACATGGTGCAACAGTATATGTGTGACCCCTACAGTGACACAGATATTAGAGACCCGGATTGGACATGCAAACTCTGTCCAATCGTAGGGAAAAACAGGAGGTATAGATAAATATATATCAAACTCTGACCCAGAGAAAGACGGTTAATAGACATCACTATTTGGAAGTCAAAAATGCAGGAGCATGCGGCTAGACCATCATACTCCTGTGTACATATATACATGGATGTGATAATAAAAATAGGCGTAGGAATAACCATCTAACACCTACTATAAATAAATAAAAGATAAAAAGATGTATTTAAAGACTAGATAAAATCAAAGAGACTATGGTATATACGGTCTATTTTTTACCCGATCATATACCGACTAATTGATCATAATCAGTTAAGAACATACAATGGTGGATCAAACATCTGACAGCGAGGAAAATCGGAAAAAATTCCTTATTAATGATCAAACGAGGTTGACCCCCTCTCGCATTAGCAGAAACCCTGTCATAATTGGCTAACCTTTTAAGTTCAAGTACCGACTTCAGAAGTTGTTAATGAAGCAATTGAGGTCCACCTCAATGTTCAACCCCCTAGGGCTCATACATTTCATGGAGAAAATCCAGCGGGTCTCCCTCTGCGATAAATCTCTCACCCTATTGGAGCCCCTCCAAGATGGTTTTACTGTGTCTATTCCACAGAATTGAATCAGAGATGGATCCCGATTGTGCTTCTCTCTAAAATGCAAAGACACACTGTGGTAGCGGAACCCTTTTCTGATGTTAGCTAAATGTTCCGCTATCCGTATCCTGAGAAGCCTTTTGGTCCTACCGACATAAAAAAGTCCGCACGGACACCACATGAGATAAACAACATGCGTGGTGTTGCATGTGATAAACTCATTAATGTCGAAGGACTCACCCTCTCTGTTGGAAAAATTGAGTTTCCCTCTGTTGCTGATATTCACGGTCCTACAGCAAATACACTTTCTGCAGGCATAGAATCCCTTGAGGTCAATTTTTGGACCTTGTTTATCCGCAGGATCCAAAATTTTCTTAACAATTTGGTCACCAAAACTCGGGGCACGCCTGTAAATGAACCTGGGATGTTCATGTAATAACCCTCCTAAATGCCTATCCTGGCGCAAAATGTGCCAATATCTTTTATAAATGCCCTCTACTTCCTTATACTGTGCATGAAAATTAGAAATGAATCCTAATTGGTGTTGGTTCGTGTCACCTACATTATTCACCACACTAGGATCTTTCTTTTTTAGGCACTCCTCTCTAGGTATCTCTGACACTTCCTGGATGATTTGTTTCAAGGACTCTTCTTCATAACCCTTTTGTACAAATTTGCTCTTCAATATCTCTGCTTGGTCATAGTAGTCCATGATGTTACTACAATTCCGCCTTACTCTTAAAATTTGGCCCTTGGGGATGTTCCTAATCCAGGATGGGTGGTGGCCACTTCTGATGGACAGGTAGCTGTTCCGATCTGTTGGTTTAAAATAAACCTTTGTGTTCAGCTCATCCTTGTCTTTGAAGATAACTAGATCTAAAAAGTTGATGGTGTAATTATCCACGTGATAGTCCAATTGGATGTTGTTATTATTACGATTCAACCCCTCCAAAAACTCCAAAACGGATTCATGGGAACCCTCCCAGATGAAAATTAAATCATCTATGTACCGTTTATAAAATTTTAATTGAGGGAGTTGATCTCTGAACACATACCTGTCCTCCCATTCAGCCATAAACAAGTTGGCTAGGCTGGGAGCAAATTTCGCTCCCATTGCCACGCCAACCTGTTGAGCATAGAAGTGACCATTCCACCAGAAGTAATTATGGGTCATGCAAAAATCGAGGACATGACCCAAAAACCTCTTCTGAACAAATGGGATATCATCCCTCTTGCTGAGGGCCCAATTCAATGACAGTGCAGCATCTTCATGCTGAATGACAGTGTATAAAGAGCGTACATCGGCTGTTACTAGATATGTATCAGCCGTAGTACTGATTTTGATGTCCTTCAGCAGAGATAGGAGATCCGAAGTATCCTTCAGATAAGCTCGTGTACTCTTCACACTGGGTTGCAAGAACTTGTCCAAATATTCACCCAATCTCGCCGTAACGGAACCTATACCGTTCACGATCGGTCGAGGCGGTGGTACTTGGCTATTCTTATGGATTTTGGGCAGAGTGTATATTACAGGTATTCTTGATGTACTAGGTACAAGTGTTAAAAGTACAGCGAGCTTATCTGAAGGATACTTCGGATCTCCTATCTCTGCTTATCTGAAGGACACTTCGGATCTCCTATCTCTGCTGAAGGACATCAAAATCAGCACTACGGCTGATACATATTTAGTAACAGCCGATGTACGCTCTTTATACACTGTCATTCAGCATGAAGATGCTGCACTGTCATTGAATTGGGCCCTCAGCAAGAGGGATGATATCCCATTTGTTCAGAAGAGGTTTTTGGGTCATGTCCTCGATTTTTGCATGACCCATAATTACTTCTGGTGGAATGGTCACTTCTATGCTCAACAGGTTGGCGTGGCAATGGGAGCGAAATTTGCTCCCAGCCTAGCCAACTTGTTTATGGCTGAATGGGAGGACAGGTATGTGTTCAGAGATCAACTCCCTCAATTAAAATTTTATAAACGGTACATAGATGATTTAATTTTCATCTGGGAGGGTTCCCATGAATCCGTTTTGGAGTTTTTGGAGGGGTTGAATCGTAATAATAACAACATCCAATTGGACTATCACGTGGATAATTACACCATCAACTTTTTAGATCTAGTTATCTTCAAAGACAAGGATGAGCTGAACACAAAGGTTTATTTTAAACCAACAGATCGGAACAGCTACCTGTCCATCAGAAGTGGCCACCACCCATCCTGGATTAGGAACATCCCCAAGGGCCAAATTTTAAGAGTAAGGCGGAATTGTAGTAACATCATGGACTACTATGACCAAGCAGAGATATTGAAGAGCAAATTTGTACAAAAGGGTTATGAAGAAGAGTCCTTGAAACAAATCATCCAGGAAGTGTCAGAGATACCTAGAGAGGAGTGCCTAAAAAAGAAAGATCCTAGTGTGGTGAATAATGTAGGTGACACGAACCAACACCAATTAGGATTCATTTCTAATTTTCATGCACAGTATAAGGAAGTAGAGGGCATTTATAAAAAATATTGGCACATTTTGCGCCAGGATAGGCATTTAGGAGGGTTATTACATGAACATCCCAGGTTCATTTACAGGCGTGCCCCGAGTTTTGGTGACCAAATTGTTAAGAAAATTTTGGATCCCCCAGATAAACAAGGTCCAAAAATTGACCTCAAGGGATTCTATGCCTGCAGAAAGTGTATTTGCTGTAGGACCGTGAATATCAGCAACAGAGGGAAACTCAATTTTTCCAACAGAGATGGTGAGTCCTTCGACATTAATGAGTTTATCACATGCAACACCACGCATGTTGTTTATCTCATGTGGTGTCCGTGCGGACTTTTTTATGTCGGTAGGACCAAAAGGCTTCTCAGGATACGGATAGCGGAACATTTAGCTAACATCAGAAAAGGGTTCCGCTACCACAGTGTGTCTTTGCATTTTAGAGAGAAGCACAATCGGGATCCATCTCTGATTCAATTCTGTGGAATAGACACAGTAAAACCATCTTGGAGGGGCTCCAATAGGGTGAGAGATTTATCGCAGAGGGAGACCCGCTGGATTTTCTCCATGAAATGTATGAGCCCTAGGGGGTTGAATATTGAGGTGGACCTCAATTGCTTCATTAACAACTTCTGAAGGTGGTGCTTGAATTAAAAAGGTCAGCCAATTATGACAGGGTTTCTGCTAATGCGAGAGGGGGTCAACCTCGTTTGATCATTAATAAGGAATTTTTTCCGATTTTCCTCACTGTCAGATGTTTGATCCACCATTGTATGTTCTTAACTGATCACAATCAATTAGTCGGTACATGATCGGGTTAATAAATAGACCGCATATATCATAGACTCTTTGATTTTATCTAGTCTTTAAATACATCTTTTTATCTTTTTTATTGATTTATAGTAGGTGTTAGATGGTTATTCCTACGCCTATTTTTATTATCACATCCATGTATATATGTACACAGGAGTATGATGTTCTAGCCGCATGCTCCTGCATTTTTGACTTCCAAATAGTGATGTCTATTAACCGTCTTTCTCTGGGTCAGAGTTTGATATATATTCATCTACACCTCCTGCTTTCTCCCCTACGGTTGGACAGATGTTGCATGTCCAATCCGGGTCTCTAATATCTGTGTCACTGTAGGGGTCACACATATACTGTTGCACCATGTAGATACATTTCCTGCTCTCAATGCAGATATTATGTGTGTGTTACTTGAGACTTTCTGATGCAGATTCCCCATTTTTATATGTTTGTGGTTAACACATTTTAATTAGGATGTTTTGGATAAATTCAATGCAGACTTTTTTTATGTTTATAATTGACACATATGAGTTATGGAAGAATGCTGGAAATAAGTGATTATTGCTGTACCATGTTCGTTCATGCAGTTATTATAAATGGATGAAGTGACTGAGCGCACTAAAATCACAATGGGGAGTCACCTTTAAATAGACTCAGATGCAATGTAGGATGGATGGAGAGATAGGACTTAATATATGTATTATTCAGCCTGCACAGAGGTGATTGGCTGATCAATCACCGCTATGTCCGGGTGATATGCAGGGGGAGATATCTGGCCCATTGAAGATGCGTACGCATCGCTGCTCGCCAGCGTCTCCTTTACTGCGCATGCGCGGGCGGGAGTTAGAGAGGCGCGCGCACTCAGGGCACAATGTGAGATGCGCCCGAACCTGTGCGCGCTGACGTCCCTCCATTGCGCATGCGCGGGCAGGAGATAGGGAGCCGCACGCAGGATATGCGCGCGCACTCGGCTCATAGGGTACGGCGCATGCGCATGCGCGGCGCCATAGCACGGGCGGACACATAGCGGTGTCACCCGGAAATAACCCCAGTACCTAAAATATGCTGCGTGTGCATATAATGCAGGCGCACTTTTTGGAGAGGAATATAGAGGGGAATTCATGATATATGCCACAGTCTATGGTTAATACATGCACAGTGGTACATTACGGGTGCACACATAGCAGTGTGACCCGGAAGCAGCTCCTTAGGACCTGGGATATGGAGAAATGGGACTCAGCTGGTCCTATGGGACGATTAACGGGGCATGATTGGAGAATCACCCGCACCTGAGGTCTTACAAGCCATTGGTCCACTGCGATCTTGTGATCGTGTTCATCATCATTTAGGTAAGTGTTCGGTGTCCGTGTGGCCAACTCCCCTTTTTGAAGAAGTCATACCGACGAAACATGTCAAGGGCGTAGCTACACGGACACTGAGATACTCAAAACGTTTCAATCTTTGTGTTTATTCGTTTGAATTTGTGTGTGGTCTCCTCCACTATCGCTATTGTTTGAGATCACTACCCGGCAACCTCACTGATGTGACTCCTGGAGAAAGAACCCACACCAGGAGTAGAGCTGCGAGGGGTGGTGAGATCACTTGTTACCCAGTTTTTTGAACCCAGTTGTTTCACCCCTTGGTGATCATATGTGCGCTCTGTCAGCTCATCTGTCATCCAAAAGTTGCAGTGGATTGTGTGCTGAATTCGGCTGTTTTACATTTGTGTTTTTGTAAGTTGAAACATTGAAGTGTGAGTGAGGATGAATTTTAATAAATAAGTTTTATCACAGTATCACGCTATGTGGAGGCACATTCTTTATTTGTTTTCACATATGGAGTTTGCAAGTTTGGAGTGATCGCACAAGTAACCCAGGTGGGGTAATCGCTATATTTGCCAACCACGAGAGTGCGAGGCAATACCATCCGGTGAGTGCGGTCTCATTGGGAGAGGGAACACGAGTTGGTGTGGTGGAAGATCCATTTGATTATTCTATTGAGGATTTTTCTGGTGGACTTATTTTTCTTTGGAAGATTGAATCACTTTTCTCTTTGAATTTTACACAAATATTAATGAAGATTGTTTTTTGTATCATTTCACGGACACTATTTCACGTGGTGTTTTGTACATTTTTATTTTAAAATTTTTTTTTTTTGGTAGTTATATATAATTTTGTTTTTCTTTTTTGTTTTTCTTTTTTCAAGCGCCATTTGATTATATTTTTTACTTGTCATTACTAGTCTGATTATAATCACATTTTTTATGGTTACACACTCTTAAAGTGGCGGCTATATGTTTATTCACGTTTAGGGATTTTATAGGTGGTGTTCATCACACATACATCTATCCACACACTGGTTAACACTATTGGCGCAAGGGGGTCAGGTATTCTAGGAGCGCCAGTATAGAGTATCTACCAATCAGACTACTCTAATAGGAATATGATCAAGCAAGTCAGTGCAGCAAATACGGTCAGTTAGCTTCTACACAAGACTCTCAAATAACTCTCATAATAATAGAGGTACACAATCCATCTGTGGTGCCATCGTTTATGAGATTTTGGAAATACATATGCATTTGTTGTGAGATTGGCTGGCCTACCATTACCCTTGACATCCCCCCTAGACCAGCCTTTTTCAACCAGGGTTCCCAGGCACCCTGGGGTGCCTTGAAGTTTCTTAAGGGGTACGTTGGCAAAAAGCATAAAATTGCCCAACAATTGTATACAAGCCAGCATAAAGATGCCTTTTAAGTTACACTAATGACGCATACACACGATCGGACTTTTCGACGGACTAGGTCCGACAGTCTTTCCGACGGACTTTGCAGCGGAGGTACGGCGGACTTTCAATCGAACGGACTTGACCACCCAGGATCACTCCAAAAGTCCACCGGTTTCGAACGCGGTGACATACAGCACGTACGACAGGACTAGAAAAAGGAAGTTCAAGCCCCAGTACACCACCCTTTGGGCTCCTTCTGCTAATCTCATGTTTATTTCGTGTTAGTAGAAGTTTGGTTAGAGACGATTCGTGCTTTTCAGACTTCAGCTTATTTCGATCGTTTTCTGCGGTTCAGTTTGTGCTCGTAAGGTTTGTATCTGGTTTTCAGTGCGTGTAGGTCAGTTCGTACCTGTATATCAGGCCGTTCTGGTCTCCTCGTTCCTGTTCTTCAGGTCGCTCTTCACAGGCCTTGCTGTTCTTCAGTACGTTCGGTTAAGTTTGTTTGTTTGACCAGCCAACTGTTTTGAAGCCATGGTGCGTGGACGTACTCGTTCTCGAGTTTGTGCTGTGTGGGGGCTTGGTTTTGGGGTTAATACCGAGCCCAGTTCATGAACAGGGCGAGGAGGAGTTCATGGACGAAGAATTGGCTGCGCCAGCGTGACCAAGTCTCGCACATGCCTTTGCTTTGTGAGATCCGTGAAAATAATCCTGAGGATTTCAGGAATTATCTCAGGATGACGGACCCTGTTTTTCACCGTCTGCTGGCTTTGCTGACCCCTTATATCAGCAGGCAGGATACCTGCATGCGGCAAGCCATCACTCCGGAGCAGTGGCTAGTCGCCACGTTGCGGTACTTGGCGACACGGAGAAGCCTTCAGGACCTCAAGTTCACAACAGGCATCTCCCCCCAGGCTCTGGGGATCATTATCCCAGAGACCTGTTCAGACATTATTCAGGTCCTGCAGAAGGACTATATTAAGGTAAGTTTCATCCTTAAACATTACATTATATGTATTTAATGTTTGCTAATGTCTTGTATTAATTTCATCATTACCTAATTACCATGATTGGGGTATTCTATGAATGTCCCCTTTATCTTCATGCATGCATTTTTTTTATACTCCTTTTTTTGGCCTACATGCATATTTGACTTCACTAACCTCCCCAGCATCCTGGGCCCATATTCACCTATAGCCTAGTCCCTTTAACAATGTATATTGTCAGCTCTATTGTACTGCTTTCCCCGAACCACCACCTCAAATGTCTCCAAGTGTAATGTGTGGTCTTAAAATAATTTAGAACCCTCCCCCACCCCCACAAATGTCTTCAAGTGTAATGTGTGGTCTTAAAATCATTTATAACCCTCCCCCACCCCCTCAAATGTCTCCAAGTGTAATGTGTGGTCTTAAAATCATTTAGAACCCTCCCCCACCCCCTCAAATGTCTCCAAGTGTAATGTGTGGTCTTAAAATCATTTAGAACCCCCCCATACAATTTTTTCAATGGGCCATCAGAGGGGGTGAGGAATCTGATAAGTGGGCCTTATATTTTTGATTTTTTTTTAAATACTACTTCTAAAAAATGTTATACTGCTGTTGTGCAAAAATGTTTTTGTGTAATCTTCTTGCAAAGTTAGGTTTAAAAGTACTTATAATTTTTTTTTCTTGTTTGATTCCACTGTTTCCAACCACGCCACAGGAATGGCAGACTGTGGCCTCCCAGTTCGCTGACCGTTGGGACTTTCCCAACTGTGGAGGGGCGATCGACGGGAAGCATGTTAGCATTGTGCCACCACCCAATTCAGGGTCTTACTACTTTTTATGTACGTGGACGTGGGGAAGAAAGGCCGGATGTCAGATGGAGGAGTCTTTGCCCAGACGGAGTTCTGCCAGCATCTCCAGACTGGTGGCCTGGGATTGCCACCTGATGCCGAGAACGTTGTTTTCATCGCAGATGAAGCCTTCGGTCTGGGTGAGCACCTGATGAGGCCGTTCCCCCAAAAGGACCCTCACCCCGGAGAAGAGGGTTTTTAACTACCGGCTGGCCAGAGCGAGAAGAGTTGTGGAGAATACCTTCAGGATAATGGCCAGCCGGTTCCGTTTGTTTCTCTCAGTCATCAATATGGCGGACTATAAAATCAATCACATAATCCTGTGCTGTTGCAAACATTCTCAAACATATATTACTTCAGCTGGGCCTGAGGCCGGACTTGCAGAATCTGTACTCACAGGCCTGGATATTGGCCGTACTGGCTTGGCCCCCCCAAACCGCCCGTCAAGTGCGGGACAGATATGTCAATTATTTTAATAATGCCAGAACATATTTAACATTTCAATTAATAAAAAAATCTTTTTTTAATGATAAAATCTCGAGTTTTTCTTCTTGTTTGCTTTTCTTTTTGTCTGTCTCCTAGGTTCTCCTAGTGCACTTGTAGTGCCAAGTGGATTTCCCTTTAGTAAATGAGCCCCTTTGGCGCTGAAAACACAAAATGAATTACAAAACTGGTATTGAAAGAAGAAGCCACACATATTGTTGTCATTTAAAAATTTTACTGTGTGCACATTTAAACATGTGCGTTTTTTTAAAACGTCATTCAATGTTTTTTATTATTTTTTTGTGGGTTTTATATTTTTTACTCAATATAAAAAAAATATTTTTTTTGGTGAACAATATTTTTTTTATATATTTTTGGTATTTTCTGCATTATTTTTTTTTTTTACATTTTTTTTTTTATTTGTATTTTAAAACAGTTTTTTTTTTAATTAAACTAACATATCCAACTCTGGAACTTACAAAGTTCAACATGTAAAAGTTGCAGGTGATGTCACCCATGTAAAAGCCAAATTTTGAAGATGCACACAAATTGGGAGTCCAAATGGGTAATGTCAACAATGGACGTGTTTTGTGGGTGCAATCCCTTCCTCTCACCTACTAGCATTATGAGGAAGGGGTTGCAAACACAAAACATGTACATTGAGATCCCCTGATGGCAGATAGCACATGTTGACACACCGTGTACATCTTCAAAATTTGACTTTTAAAATTGTAAAAATATAAACAAAGAACAATGTTCTCATTTATAAAGGAAATGAAGAACACGATCGATTGGGTTTTAGGTAAAAAGGGATTAGATTCTCCCCAAAACATCGATCATGTTCTTCATTTCCTGCTGCATGGTGTCCAGCCGATTTCTCATGCTGTCTAGCTGATTGCACATTTTATTAATGTGCCCATTGCAGGCCATGATCTTCCCAATTAATCTTTGGGCGCTGTCGGTGGTAAATGGGTCCGCCGCTTGCCCTTCCACAACCAGAACATCACCTAAAATTTTAGAAAAAAGATGTATTTAGAAATATGCAGGCAAAAATAGATTACCTTAAGCTGGGGTGTCAGACACTCACCTGGTGGGGTGCAGATCTCACCCACTTCCTCCCCCTCTCCTTCCTCTAGATCAGGGGTCTCCAAAGTACGGCCCGCGGGCCACATCCGGCCCACTGGGACGTTTTTCCCGGCCCGCAGGTTGAGTCGCCGATCCGTGATCCGAACGGGCCACCCCGTTCGGATCGGCACACCCCGCGATCCGCGGAGCGCTCCGCGGCCTCGGCCTTAGGAAAGGCCGCGGCTTCGGCCTAGCTCCGGAGCGGCGTCGGCCATCTTTGTACACCCGGCGGCCTTAGGAAAGGCCGCGGCTTCGGCCTAGCTCCGGAGCGGCGGCCATCTTGGTACACCCGGCCACTGTTGTGATCGCTCCGTCAAATTTGACGGAGCGATCACTTGTAAACATACCCTGCATTACCCAGCATTGACCCTGCATATACTCTGCATTAACCCTGATATACTCTGCATTAACCCTGCATATACTCTGCATTACCCAGCAATACTCTGCAATACTGCATTACCCAGCCATTACTCTGCATTACCCAGCCAATACTCTGCGATACTCTGCATTACCCAATACTCTGCGATACTATGCATTACCCAGCCAATACTCTGCGATACTCTGCCTTTGACCCAGCCAATACTCTGCGATACTCTGCATTACCCTGCATATACTCTGCATTTACTCTGCGATACTCTGCATTAACCCTGCATATACTCTGCGATACCCAGCCAATACTCTGCGATACTCTGCATTAACCCTGCGATACTCTGCATTAACCCTGCGATACCCAGCCAATACTCTGCGATACCCAATACTCTGCGATACCCAGCCAATACTCTGCGATACCCAGCCAATACTACAGTGGGGAGAGGATGTGGATATACAGTGGGGGAGATGACGTGGATATTACAGTGGGGGAGATGACGTGGATATTACAGTGGGGGAGATGACGATATTACAGTGGGGGAGATGACGTGGATATTACAGTGGGGGAGATGACGTGGATATTACAGTGGGGACATATGGTGGCGGAATTTTCACAGGTTTTTGCAAATTCAATTATTTGCTGATCAGAAAAATGATCCGATCCGTGACTCCTGATCCGAGGATCGATCCGATCCGTGAGTTTTTTGATCCGTTGCACCCCTAGCCCTGATAGTATGCAGCACAGGTCCCGCAGCCCGACGGAGCATGTCCAACCCGGCGCCTCACTAGTTGTTGATAGGACCTACTGCGCCTCCCGGGTCCCGCCCCTCTGTTAGCATCAGTGTCCTTTACGGCTGTGCTTTTGGCTACAACGTGCCTGTGTAACAGCCGGGCGGGAGTCGGGAGGTGCAGCAGAACAGCGCTGAAGCCGGACACAGATGTAAGAGGGACACAGATGTGACTGTTGGAGGTGATGGGGACACAAATGTGCGGCGGGGGCTAGTTTGAGAGACACAAAAGTGAAAGGGGAGCTCTAAGGGGGACACAGTTTTGCAGGGGGCTCTAAGGGGGACACAATTGTGCTGGGGTCTCTGATTGGGGCATAAATGTGGAAGGGGGCTCTAAGGGGGACACAATTGTGCTGGGGTCTCTGATTGGGGCATAAATGTGGAAGGGGGCTCTAAGGGGGACACAATTGTGCAGGGGGCTGTGATGGGGGGCATAAATGTGGAAGGGGGGCACTAAGGGGGACATAATTGTGCAGGGGTCTCTGATGGGGACACAAATATGGAAGGGGGGCTCTGATGGGAATACAAATATGAAAGGGGGCTCTGATGGGGACACAAATATGGAAGGGGGCTCTGATGGGGACACAAATATGGAAGGGGGCTATGATGGGGACACAAATATGGAAGGGGGCTCTGATGGGGACACAAATATGGAAGGGGGCTCTGATGGGTCAGGGGGCTCTGATGGGAATACAAATATGCAGGGGTTCTTATTCAGGCACAAATATTCGGGGGGGCTCTAAGGGGGACACAAATATGCAGAGGGGGCTCTGATGAGGATACAAATGTATGGAGGCGTGTGTGTGTTGACA
Organism: Lithobates sylvaticus; assembly: GCA_028564925.1. NCBI lineage: Eukaryota > Metazoa > Chordata > Amphibia > Anura > Ranidae > Lithobates > Lithobates sylvaticus. Next base: position 381,101,332 of record CM053030.1, on the reverse strand, counting down.
GTAACACAGATGCAAGACCCTGTGAACACTGGAATTTTAGCCCCAGTGCATGAGGTTACATCGTTTAGGTGCGCCATCAAGCTCTACTGCCGGCAGCCTGTCAAATTCTATTTTATTCTACTGCCGATTCATTAAAAAAAAAAATTTATTTTTTCGGCCCGCGAATATGTGAAAAATGCACAATGTGGCCCCCGAAGTGAAAAGTTTGGAGACCCCTGCTCTAGATCCTCGGGTGCCCAATCAGGCTGGTGAGGTCGGGGGGTCCTGTGATCCTCTGACTGTTGTCTGAGTCATTTCTCCCCTATGAGAATGAAATCAAAGGTATACTTAGCACACTGATATTTTAGTCCATAAATAGGAATATGAAACATTCCTTTGAAGTGGTGTACAATTGTCTGTTTGTGAAAATATCCAAGTTGAAGACATGATTCAAATTCCCTTTTAACCAAACTGCAATACTTACCTTTTTTGGCCAAGTCTTATAGATGGAGACACCTCAAGTATCCCCTGGAGCCCCTGTGTGGGTTACCCTAAAAAAAATTGTGGCGTCCCACACTACACTAGTGCTCCTGAGTCCAGATGTGGAAACAGCTGCTGTGTCCTCTCCTTACATTATACTGAATCAAGTTTTAAAATCATTCTAGTTTCAAAGACATCTACACAACAATATCATAAACTTCTTTTAATAAGACAAATTATCCAGACCAAAATGCAGCTATAACCCTGTACCAGCTAAATTCATTGTATTTATTGACAAACTAACGATATTTACAGACATCGTATATATTGGCAAACAAACGATATTTACGAATGATCATATACCGTATTTATCGGCTTATAACACGCACTTTTTCCCCCTTAAAATCGGGGGAAAGTCGTGGGTGCGTGTTATACGCTGATCCCCCCAAAAAAACTGCAAAAAAAAAAAAACAGCGCCGAAAAACAGCAACCGCCGCCAATAAAAAACGAGCGCCGCCGAAAAAAAAACGAGCGCCGCCGAAAAAGACCGATTTGTCTGTTCGGCTCCGCTCGCAGTCCCGCCTCCCTGCGCTCGCTTCTGAAACAGCAGGGAGGCGAGACTGCGAGCCGAGCCAAACAGACGGCTCGGGTTTTTCAGGCGCCGTTCGGTCTTTTCCGACACCGCGGTCTTTCTAGGAGGCAAATTTAAATGTGGGCAATCTGCAAATGACGCTTGTAACCTGCAAATGACACTGACAAGCTGCAAATCACACTGGGAAAGCTGCAAAACACACTGGGCAAGCTGCAAAACACACTGGGCAAGCTCCAAAACACACTGGGCAAGCTGCAAAACACACTGGGCAAAGCTGCAAAACACACTGGGCAAAGCTGCAAATGACGCTGGGCAAGCTGCAAATGACGCTGACAAGCTGCAAATCACACTGGGCAAGCTGCAAATCACACTGGGCAAGCTGCAAATCACACTGGGCAAAGCTGCAAATGACGCTGGGCAAGCTGCAAATGACGCTTAAATGTAAGTGTTTTTTTTTCCTAAACTTCCCTCCTAAAACTTTTTTTCCTTAAACTGCCCTCCTAAACTTGGGGTGCGTGTTATACGCCGGTGCGTGTTATACACCGATAAATACTGTAAACGGAACAGTATAAACGAAAGTCGTGGGTGCGTGTTATACGCCGATCCCCCCAAAAAAGTGCAAAAAAATCAAACGGCGCCGAAAAACAGCAACCGCCGTCAATAAATGACGAGCGCCGCCGAAAAAAACCGAGCGCCGCTGAAAAAGACCGATCTGTCTGTTCGGCTCCGCTCGCAGTCCCGCCTCCCTGCGCTCGCTTCCGAAACAGCAGGGAGGCGGGATTGCGAGCGGAGCCGAACAGACGGCTCAGGCTTTTCCGGCTCCGCTCGCAGTCCCGCCTCCCTGCGCTCGCTTCCGAAACAGCAGGGAGGCGGGACTGCGAGCCGAGCCAAACAGACGGCTCAGGTTTTTCAGGCGCTGCTCGGTCTTTTCCGACGCCCCGGTCTTTCTAGGCGGCAAATTTAAATGTGGGCAATCTGCAAATGACGCTTGTAACCTTCAAATTACACTGACAAGCTGCAAATCACACTGGGCAAGCTGAAAAACACACTGGGCAAGCTGCAAAACACACTGGGCAAAGCCGCAAAACACACTGGGCAAAGCTGCAAATGACGCTGGGCAAGCTGCAAATGACGCTGACAAGCTGCAAATCACACTGGGCAAGCTGCAAATCACACTGGGCAAGCTGCAAATCACACTGGGCAAAGCTGCAAATGACGCTGGGCAAGCTGCAAATGACGCTTAAATGTAAGTGTTTTTTTGTTCCTAAACTTCCCTCCTAAAACTTTTTTTCCTTAAACTGCCCTCCTAAACTTGGGGTGCGTGTTATACGCCGGTGCGTGTTATACACCGATAAATGCGGTAAACGGAACAGTATAAACGAAAAGCACATGGATCAGCATGCAAGTTAAGTTTCAGAATAAGAACACACGACAAGTACTTACTTTTTTTAGCACCTTCTTGATTCTTCAAAACTGATCTGGCTCCCTCGTTTTAAGGTTGGACCAGCGCTTTCTTAATTGGTCTTTAGCCCATCGTACCCCAAATTGCTGCTCCAGAGTGGTCACAACTGAGGACATTATTTGGTCCTTCTGCAAATTAGGTCAGGGGTACGGACCATTTTTGCCATCATAGTCCTCCCTCCTCAAGATGTCCACCATCTCCACCATTTCGTCAAAGGCCATGTTGGTGGCCTTAAATCTCCTCCTGGATCTGGATGTTTGCGGTTCCGGGCTTTCCTCCATGCTAGTTCCTGAAAATGTCTCCGCCATCTTTATGTATATACTCCCACTGCGCAACGAAGAGAGAAGGGGCGGGGAAAATTTGTCACAAAGAACATCAGAGGCGGGCAACGCGGGCGGAGCTTGACACATGCGCAGTGTATATAAAGCTAGTACGCTGTCCGAACGGAAGTAGCGAGCGTCCTAAACGAAGGTAAGATTTAAACTTGGCCCATCACAGTGGTCTATACTGCTTCAAAATTTAGGCCTATATTGAGATAAGATACTGAGAGTTTGGACTGACATTGGTGTTTTTGTTTCTTATCTGTGTGTGTTGTGTGTGCCCTATATTGGGATAAAGATAATACTGTGAGTTTGGACTGACATTGGTGTTGTGTGTGTGTTGTGTGTGTGTGTGTGTGTTGTGTGTGTTCTGTGTGTTGTGTGTGTGTGTGTTCTGTGTGTGTGTGTGTACCCTATATTGGGATAAAGACAATACTGTGAGTTTTGACTGACATTAGTGTTTTTGTCTTGTGTATTGTCTTTCAGAAAAAAATGAATCCCTTTTGAGTCATTTTATTGACCTATATCAAGCTAACCGAAACCTGTGAGAGGTCAAGCACCCCTTGTATTTCAATAAACAAGCAAGGAAGGCAACACTGGGGACACTTCTGGAGTTTGTGAAGACTCGAGTCCCCCAGGCAGACATTAAGTTGGTGGACAATAAAATTGGGATCTTGCGTAATATGTATAGGCGGGAGCACAATAAGATACAGAAGTCACTCAAATCAGGAGCAGCAGCAGATAAGGTTTATGTCCCCAAGCTGTGGTACTACAACAAACTCCATTTTCTTGATGACCAGACTGAACCAGGCTCTTCCATCCTTGAAGAAGTGGATGTGCCCAGCTGGAGCCAGGTATATATTTTTTTGGGAAATATTGATTGTCCTAATATTAATGATGTAAACTAAAATGTTTGAATTGCTTACAAATCAATGATTTAATCTCAAAAATTATTATGTATACATATCACTAGACAGTAGTGGCCAAAAATGTTAAAATATTGGTGAACAGCTTGAAAAAAGCTGGGGTCAAAATGATTGTCTTTTCTATTTGTTTAAAATTCAATTTGCAAGTCATAAGCTGAAAATTGTGTGTGATTGATGAAGCAAAAAATGTCCCTTTTTTTATACACAGGATGAGCTCAGCCAGGAGGAGGCTGTGCCCAGTGGTAGAGAGGAGGAGGCCGTGCCCAGTGGTAGAGTGGAGGAGGCCGTGACCAGTGGCAGGCAGGAGGTTGCTGGGCCCAGTAGGAGCCTCACAGAATGCCAGGTGTCTCCCCTCCACCTTCCCACCAGAAGGCCCAGGAAGATGACCAGAACTGAGGAGGAATCACTTGCCCTCATTCGGAAAGCCAGACAGTTCCTGAGTATCCCCCCAATGCTGAAGAGGCCTATGGTACATATTTGGCCACCAGGTTGATGGAACTGGAGAAGGGCCAACGCCTCCTATGTGAGGGGCTTTTTTCTGAGGCCCTTCAGAAGGGTTTGAGGGGCGAGCTTACGAAAACCACTAATTTCTAATGAAGCCCCTACTCCTCCTCCTCCTCCTGCCACAAGTACACCACCAGAAGCACAGTCTCCAAGGAAGGCTGCAGAGAAGCATTGAGGGAAGGCTGCAGGGCAGCGTGGAGCGAAGGCTGCAGGGCAGCGTGGAGCGAAGGCTGCACGGAAGAGTCAGTGATTGTGATTGCCTGGCTTCAATCTGGTTTGACAGAAGACACAGGCTGTGGTAGTACAATAGCCTGGGGACATAGATGTCATCTGCTGCTGTTCCTGATCTCTGGGAGTCCTGGACCAGACTGTGCTCCCTATTATATTGACTCAAGATCCCAATTTTGGCCACTGACTTGATGTGTGCCCTGGGGGACAAAAGGCTTCAAAAGACAAAATCGTCTCCAGTGTTGCCTTCCTCTTTATTTTGTTAACCATAATAAATGGAAATGTTATTTTCACTAAATAATTTCCTATGTGTTTTCACGGGAAAAGGCAGAAGAGGGCTGGTGTCTGGCTGATCGGACAGAAGTGTTAACACCTGATTCAGTGTGGCGACTGGGCACCAGTTGTTGTGGGTTCTGAAGAGGTGTATGTCTGTTCCTGCACCTAGCTGCTGAGTCTTTGACACGGCCAGGTGTTGGATAAAATGATCCTGGTGGCGGACTAAGTTACTTTTGCGTAACACTGGGCCTGAAGGGTGGTTGCAGGTAAACTCACTAGGTCGTAGGAACCCGTAGAAGGCCAAGTGTATGGCGGCTTGTAGGACCGTACTGGGGAGAAGACCGAATGGGGACATGTCCAGGATGGTGGACATGTCCCTGAAGATCTCTCCGGCTATTGGTAGTCGCCTGGGGCCGACTACTGGCTGACGTTTCTGAATTCCCTGGAGGACGGCCCGTACTGCATGGAACGAGAATACGGAAGGTCTCGCGGGGTCTTGAAGGGACAGATAGTGCTGTACACCAGCCATGTACAGCCGTATGGTATTGTGGGATAATTTAAGGTGAGTGTGACAGTAGGAAATAAAGGCCAGAATCTGTTTGACGCTGGACGGTTCTCGGGGGTGTTGAGACAAGAACTTGTTGAATGCCCTCCAGGCTGTCTAAAAGGGACTTGCGGGTATTGCGGGAGAGTGATGCGTTGATGAGGTTGGTTCCTGAGTTAATCCAGGGTCAGCTGTGACCAGTCCGGGATAGTGGCCGACCGGGGACTGGCTCCAGGCATCTGTTTGAAGAAGGAAACGTAGTTAAAACGGGAAAGCGCATCCGCTGCTAGTTTGGGCTTCCCCGGGATGAATGAGCAGTAGATATTAAATTGGTGCTGAAGGGACAACTGTACCAGCCTACGAAGGAAGGACATGACGGGCCGGGACTTGGACCTGCCTTTGCTGATGATCTCTGCGGTGGCAAGATTGTCGGTTGAGAATGCTACTGTCTGCCTGGACCAGCTGTGGCCCCATAGATGAGCAGCTGCCACGATGGGGTAGAGCTCAAAGAGGGCAGACGTTGTGTTGAAGCCAGGTGTCGCTAGTGCCTGTGGAGGCCAGGGTACTGAAAACCATAAATGGCCAAAAATGGCGGCAAACCCTGTGGAAGCCGCCGCATCTGTCACCACCTGTGGTGACAGGGAGGACACTGAGGGAATGAAGAGTGACACGCCGTTCCAGTTGGACAGGAATTCCTCCCACATGGCCAGGTCCGCTACGGCTGCGGCATCAAGTTTGATGACCTGATCTGGGTCCTGGTTGTGGGACAGGTATACTAGCAGCCGGGACACGAAGGAGCGGCCTTGGGGGATGATCCTCATCGCAAAGTTCAGCATCCCGAGCAGGGACTGAAGTTGCTTCTGAGTACATCCCCCGGCACGAGTGAACTCCCGGAGAACCGTTCTGATGCGATCCAGTTTGTCTGGGGGAAGGCTGGCTTGCATTACTCGGGTGTCCAGGTTGATGCCCAGAAACTTAATTTTTTGTGCTGGCCCGTCAACCTTGTGTTCCGCGATGGGGACATTCAAGTTGTTGAAAACGACCCTTAGCTTGTTGAGGTCCCCTGGGGTTGTCCCGAGCGGCTCTATCAGCAGGAAGTCGTCCAGGTAGTGGATAACCTCCTGGCACTGTGCTTTGTGCAGGAGAATCCACGTGAGGGTCTCGGCGAACGTGTTAAATAGCCAGGGGCTACTTTTGGACCCGAAGGTCAATTTGGTGGCGAAATAATATGCCTCCTTCCATTTGATGCCATGCCAGCACCAAAGGGATGTATGGGCAACAACTTGAATGCATCAGATATGTCCGCCTTGGAAAGCCAGGTGCCTACACCTGTCTTGAGTATGGCTTGGATGGCCATGTCTACTGAGGCGTATTTAAGGGAGAACTCCTCGGAGGGGGTAAGGGAGTTGAGACTGGGAACGGAGGAAGAATGAGGTCGCTGAAAAGTCGTAAATTAGACGTTTTTTATTGGAGAACTTTCCTTGTACAAGCCCGATGGGGCTAACCCTCCATGTGTTGAAGGGGGGCTGGATGAAAGGGCCTATCATAAAGTCGGGGTCTAATTCTGTCTGGAGGAGTTGGTCGATGGCTTGTTCATCTGTGGCCGCTGATCGTAGGTTCCTGCACACGTGGGTGGTGTGGGGCAGGGAGATGAGCCCGGTGTGGAACCCGTCTGTGAAGCCTCGGATGAGGTAGACAGCCAGGGATGGAGTGGGATGTGAGGTCAAGTAGATGCCGAGCCATACGACATTGACACGGCTTAGTCATGCCTTCCTCTGCTTGACCTCACATAGGAGCCTGGGGTGCGCCCTGTGACATAGGGTACACACATGTAGTAAACAGCACTGGCTAAAGTTGCAGGAGCCATAATTATAATTGTTGCAGATTGCTGCTCCCCCGGCCGTCCGAACTAGTCGTTCTAGTTTATCCATCTTCGGCCCTTGTGCAGGGGCTTGCTGACCCTGACCCCTGCTAGTAGTGGCCATGTTGTCTACCTGGTGGACAGAGGCTGCATTGGCACACCAGACAGCGGTGTGGGTCACTGACTGGCATATGGCGCACAGTGGTGACCGTAGGCCCGCAAAGTGCCGGCAGAACAGCTCCGTATTCATGACGCTCCAGTCCATTGGTATATGGAACTGGAGGAACCTCGCTGCGGCTTTGGCCGAGAAGGAGCGGTGGTAGTCGTAGAACCCGGAGCCACCGTATTTGTAGCCTAGGTCTACGACTATATGGAGGTAGAGGTCCAGCTCCTCCCGTCTGCCGGGGGAGGCTGAACACACCACATCCCTGAGCATGCCGAACGCCAGAGTGAACTGGATTCGAATCGGAACGTGATATGTGACAGAAACATTGCCATGACAAAGACTAGAATCAACAACTGAGGCTACTTTCGACAAGTGAATCTGTCTCTGGAGCATGTACTGAAATGAGGCCAGGCAGCTGGGCGAATCGGAGCGAATCACTGCATCTTGGATGCGACTGGATTCGAATTGGAACGTAATATGTGACAGATACCATGACAAAGACTAGAATCAAAGCCTGCATCAGTAACCAATGGTGAGTTTGTCTCTGGAGCATGTTTTGAAATGAGGCCGCAGTCTGGGGGCACACCGGAGCGAATCAGTGCATCGGAGATGCAACGAGATTCGAATCGGAGCACAGCTCGTGACAGAAATTAAATGAAATGATTGAAATGAAATGAAATGATTCAAAATGATTTGACATGATAGAAATGATTTAAAGTGTTTCGAATGGATCCGGAATGACTCGCCAATGTTTTGAACGATTCAAAAGATTGTGCGACTTGACCAAGTAAAAGTTGCGAAATGAGTGCCTGAAGTTGCATCGACCGGAGTGTCATGGGCGAGCGACTACTGGTCGTCTGCGACACCTGGTGATGTCCGTTGTTTGGTAACGAACACGTGCGAGTGAAATGTTTGCGATTCGTGACATGTTTGTGAGTGATTCGTGAGTTTGAGCAGTTATCACAGTTTAGTGACATGAAAAGCGGTGCATGAAATGAAAATTGGGAGCCGAAGCCCTACCTGCGACAGCCGAACCAGATGTGTTGTACTGAACCTGCGACTCGGTAACACGAGTGCGACACAACACGAACGATAACGACTCGCGGACACGGAACACGGAACTGCAACACACTGACGAAGACGGGACTAACGAATACGGAACTCACGAACAGGAACTCACAAACGCTTGTCTCGAATAGTCAGCCCTTACATGTCTGACGTAACAGATATCTCGCACAGGAAACCGACAAAGACCGGCAGCCTGTGGGCTGGTTAAATACCCTCCGGGCTCCTCCCATAATTTCAGGCCACCATACTGGACTTCTTATATATATATATATATATATATATATATATATATATATATGTGTGTATATATATATATATATACTGTAGCAGTGCATCCCAGAGAGAGCCAGGAGAAGTCTTGTTCGGGATTTATACGTCTCCCAGGCTCCTCTCATACACATTCAGAGGTCTCTGATACATGATCCAGTTCGGATCTTACTCCTCTTTCCCAGGCTAATTTAAGCTCACCTGAGCAGACAGCCTTTGCTCTCTCTGCCTGGGACACACAAACATGGATGGTTTGTGAGGATCTAAAGGTTGGTAAAACGCTTTAAAACTATACAGAAACTGACAAGCGGTAGGCTTGCTCAGCCTGGTAGTGAGGGCCGGTGTATGGTATAGTTAGAGCCGAGACACGGCTAGGACTTTTGTTTTGTTCCGATATGTTTTCTGGAAGACTGTGCAGCACCTATGTATGGACTTGTATTTAAATCAAGTAAACCCAGCACTGTTGTCACTACCTCAAGTGGATTTGGTATCTGTGCCTAAATAACAGCTCATCCCAGGGAGCTTTGTACCTGCTACCTGTCCCCCAGGTTACATATGGTGGAGTTCAGCGGGCAGCTGTAGTAAGTTACTACTTAAAAGGCCAGTACCTAGAGTGACTAAACATGGAGGAAATCCTAAAACAATTGATGATATCCAACGCTGTACAGCAGCAAACAAACGCTGAACAGCAGAAAACAAATGCTGCACTCAGCGCTGCATTACAGCAAGCCAATGGTATCGCACAGGAGCAATTGCAGAGGCTGTTTGAACAGCTAGCCATTGATGCAAAAGCAGAGAGGAAAACCTTGTCTGAGGTTGTGGAGACACTTGCACAGTGGTCACCTGCTAACGTTGATAATGTTGGAGACAAGCCTTCAGCCATCCATGTGGCTTGCTTTCTGTCTAAGATGACTACAGAGGATGATCCAGAGGCCTTTCTGCTAAAGTTTGAACGGACCGCTGAGAGGGAAGGTTGGCCTAAAACCCAGTGGGCAGGACTGGTTGCCCCCTTAATTACTGGGGAATCTCAGAAGGCCTACTATGATTTGGAGTCCACAGAAGCAGGAGACTATGAAAAAGTCAAACAGGAAATACTGGCACGTCTTGGTGTCACTTTGGCAGTTCAAGCACAGCGGGTCCACAGCTGGTCCTTCCAAGACGAGAAGCCCCCAAGATTGCAGATGTTCAACCTAATTCACCTGGTGAGGAAATGGCTACAGCCGGAGTCCCTGTCTGGGCCACAAATAGTGGAGTGTGTGGTCATGGACCAGTTTCTGAGGTCACTACCAATTCCCCTGCAGGAGTGGGTGAGTCAAGGAGGCCCCAATTCAGCGAACCACCTGGTCGAACTTGTTGAAAGGTATTTTGCTGCAAAGAAACTGGTTGCCATCCCTACAGCTGCACGGACTTTCCACCCAAAGCCACGGTCTCCCCAGGCAACCGGTAAGACTGTTACCAGGGGAAGTGGGTGGTAAGCATGGCAAGAAAATAGGGGGGATGATTATTGGTGCCAGGACTGAAGGTTGGCGTCCCAAACAAGGGAATCCAGTGCCTGTCAGCAAACCAAACTGGGGAAACGTCAGGTGTTTTCGTTGCCAAGAAATGGGACATGTTGCGAACAAATTGTCCATTGACAGATGAACCAATGCAGTGTGATTTGTCTATTAGAAGGCAGTCTATGTTTGCAGCGGTTTCATGCACTGCAACGCCAAATATGAGAAAACCAATGTGCCAAATGACTGTGAATGATAAGCCTATTACAGCCTTGCTGGACTCTGGAAGTCTAATGACTTTGGTTACAGCTGAAATGATTGAACCTGTGAATTATCATGCTAAAAATATTGCTGTGATCTGTATACATGGGAATACCCAGGAGTATCCTGTAACCACTGTTCAGTTTAAAACTTGTTTAGGTACGGTGACCCATCCGGTTGGACTTGTTCCCCACTTGTTGCATGAGGCCATCATTGGTAGGGACTTCCCTAAGTTTTGGGAACTGTGGGATCATCCCAACTCGGTCGCAGTACCTGACTCAGTCGCAGAGCCAGAATTCCTGGCCACTACTGACAATGTGGGTTCAGGGGACTCTTCTCAGGGCTCCCCGGCTTTTCCTCTATCGGTTATGGCAGGAGAGCTGGAGGAGCCTGAGGAAGTCCCCACTACCAGTAGAGCCGGACAGCCGTCTGCTGACTCCGAGCCTATGTTAGTTTGCTGACCTTAATGTGCATAAGGAAAATTTTGGTAGCAGAGAAAAGACCATACCCTTTCCAGGGCCTGGGAAAATGTAATAGGGATTAATGATGTACCTGTCGAACCCGGGGACAGGCCCTGTTTTCCTTATTTCAGCAGCAATGAGGATTTACTATATCGTGTATGTAAAATGAATGATGAAGTGGTTGAACAGTTGGTGGTCCCTAAGCCATACAGACGGGTGGTGTTAGAACTTGCCCATGGGCACTTGCTAGGAGGCCATTTAGGGGTTGAAAAAACGACTGAAAGGGTGTTGCGCAGGTTTTACTGGCCCGGGATACAGAAAGATATTAAGAATTATTGTCAATCTTGTCCTGTGTGTCAGATGTCAGCCCCACTATCCCACTTCCGAAGTCCTTTAGTACCCTTGACTATCATTTTGAAGTGCCCTTTGAGAGGATTGCCATGGACCTTGTGGGCCCACTTCCCAAGTCTGCCCGGGGTCATCAGCATAGCCTCGTAATCATGGATTATGCTATCCGTTACCCTGGAGCAGTTCCCTTACGCACCGCGTCTGCTAAAAACATTGCCAAAGAACTGTTTATGGTGTTCAGTCGGGTTGGTATCCCGAAAGAAATCCTTACAGACCAGGGCACCCCGTTTATGTCGCGAATAACTAGGGAGCACTGCAAGTTATTTAAGGTGACGCAGTTGCGAACCTCAGTGTATCATCCTTAAACGGATGGCTTGGTGGAACGCTTTAATAAGACGTTAAAGAGCATGTTAAAAAAGGTTGTCGACAAGGATGGGAAAAACTGGGACCTCCTGATACCATACTTGATGTTTGCCATCAGGGAGGTTCCCCAGTCCTCTACGGGATACTCTCCCTTTGAGTTGCTTTATGGGAGACACCCTCGGGGACTCTTAGACATAGACATAGCCAAAGAAACTTGGGAGGGAGAACAGACAGCCCATAAAAGTGTCATTGAGCATATTGCTCAAATGCAGGAGAGGATTGCAGCAATCATGCCAATGGTAAAAGAACACTTACTGCAGGCCCAGGCAGCCCAACAGAGAATATATAACAAGGGGGCCCAACTCCGTGTTTTCTCACCTGGTGACAGGGTCCTGGTGTTAGTTGCCACGGTTGAGAGCAAGTTCCTGGCTAAGTGGCAGGGTCCCTTTGAAGTAATTAAGAGAGTTGGGGAGGTCAACTACAAGGTTTATCAACCAGGAAAAAGGAAGCCCGAACAGGTTTACCATATAAACCTGTTAAAACCCTGGAAGGATAGAATGGCATTAACTGCGAGGCCTCTCCCAGTAACGCCTACGGGTACTGAGTCCCCTCTCATCCCTGAGGTCACGATTCCAGACACCCTGTCATATTCCCAAAAACAGGACACTAGAGAATTCCTGATAAGGAATAGAGAGAAGTTTTCAGAGTTACCTGGCACGACTTCAGCAGTTCAGCATGATATTGTTACTGAACCTGGGGTACGTGTCAAGCTCAAACCGTACCGAATTCCTGAAGCGAGGAGAAAGGACATCAGCAATGAAGTTAAAAAAATGTTGGAGCTAGATGTCATTGAGGAATCCAATAGTGACTGGTCTAGCCCCATCGTGTTAGTCCCAAAACCGGATGGCACTTGGAGGTTCTGTAACGACTTCAGGAAGCTTAATGCGGTGACAAAGTTTGACACATACCCAATGCCCAGAGTAGACGAATTTATAGACCGACTTGGCAAGGCTCACTATCTTACCACTTTGGACTTGACAAAAGGGTATTGGCAAATACCCCTGACTGGTAGCGCCAAAGAGAAGACTGCATTTGTGACCCCAGAGGGTTCCTTTCAATATAAAAAAATGCCTTTTGGGTTGCAAAATGCCCCCGTGACATTTCAGAGAGCCATGGACAGGACCCTAAAACCCCACCGACGATACGCAGCAGCCTATCTAGATGACATAGTGGTACATAGCACTGACTGGGAGTCTCACTTGCCTCGTGTCCAGGCTGTTCTTGATTCCCTCTTCAAAGAAGGTTTTACGGCAAATCCAAAAAAATGTGCCATTGGTCTAGAGGAAGCCAAGTATTTGGGCTACACTATTGGCCGTGGTATCGTAAAAACTCAAGTGAGTAAAATAGCAGCCATCCAGGAATGGCCACGCCCTGCAAACAAGAAGCAGGTCAGGGCCTTTCTTGGTATTGTGGGGTATTATAGAAGATTTATCCCAAATTTTGCAACTATAGCTGCCCCTCTGACAGACCTTACAAAAGGGAAAGACTCAGTAAGGGTGAAATGGTGCTCAGTAGCAGAGGAGTCTTTCCAGGTCCTGAAGAAGGCTCTGTGTGCACAGCCAGTACTGTACTCCCCTGATTTCTCCAGAGAGTTTTTGGTTCAGACGGATGTGTCTGATGTTGGCATCGGAGCAGTACTATCACAGGTATACAATGGGGAAGAACACCCTGTTGTGTACCTAAGCAGAAAGCTCAATGACCATGAGAAAAAATATGCAGTCATTGAAAAGGAATGTTTAGCCATAAAGTGGGCCGTGGACGCGCTCAGGTACTATTTGTTAGGGCGCCAGTTTGACTTAATAACTGACCGTGCTCCCCTGAAATGGATGGCCCAAAAGAAGGAGACTAATAGACGGGTGAACCGGTGGTTTTTGGCTCTACAGGATTAGTCCTTCACCGTAAAACACAGGCCAGGTGTGGAGATGGCGAATCTAGATGCCCTGTCCCGTGTTCACTCCTGTTGGGCCACAGGTGTTCCAACCCTGGGGTTGAAACAAGGGGGGAGGATATGTAGCAGAGCATCCCAGAGAGAGCCAGGAGAAGTCTTGTTCTGGATTTATACGTCTCCCAGGCTCCTCTCATACACATTCAGAGGTCTCTGATACATGATCCAGTTCGGATCTTACTCCTCTTTCCCAGGCTAATTTAAGCTCACCTGAGCAGACAGCCTTTGCTCTCTCTGCCTGGGACACACAAACATGGATGGTTTGTGAGGATCTAAAGGTTGGTAAAATGCTTTAAAACTCTCTACAGAAACTGACAAGCGGTAGGCTTGCTCAGCCTGGTAGTGAGGGCCGGTGTATGGTATAGTTAGAGCCGAGACACGGCTAGGACTTTTTTTTTGTTCTGATATGTTTTCTGGAAGACTGTGCAGCGCCTATGTATGGACTTGTATTTAAATCAAATAAACCCAGCACTGTTGTCACTACCTCAAGTGGATTTGGTATCTGTGCCTAAATAACAGCTAATCCCAGGGAGCTTTGTACCTGCTACCTGTCCCCCAGGTTACAATACACACATACAAAGTTTCTCACAAAAGTGAGTACACCCAATATCTTATTATATCTTTTCATGTGACAACACTGAAGAAATTACACTTTGCTACAATGTAAAGTAGTGAGTGTACAGCTTGTATAACAGTGTAAATTTGCTGTCCCCTGAAAATAACTCAACACACAGCCAATAATGTCTAAAATGCTGGCAACAAAAGTGAGTACACCCCTAAGTGAAAATATCCATTTTCCCTCCCTGTCATGTGACTCGTTAGTGTCAGGTGTGAATGGGGAGCAGGTGTGTTAAATATGGTGTAATCGCTCTCACTCTCTCATACTGGTCACTGTAAGTTCAACATGCCACCTCATGGCAAAGAACTCTCTGAGGATCTGAAAAAAAGAATTGTTTCTCTACATAAAGATGGCCTAGGCTATAAGAAGATTGCCAAGACCCTGAAACTGACCTGCAGCATGGTGGCCAAGACTATACAGCGGTTTAACAGGACAGGTTCCAGAACAGGTCTCGCCATGCTCGACCAAGTTAAGTGCACATGCTCAGCGCCATATCCAGAGGTTGTCTTTGGGAGATAGACGTATGCTGCCAGCATTGCTGCAGAGGTTAAATGGGTGGGTGGTCAGCCTGTCAGTGCTCAAACCATACGTGGCACACTGTATAAAATTGGTCTGCATTGCTTTCATCCCAGAAGGAAGCCTCTTCTAAAAATTACGCACAAGAAAGCCCTCAAACAGTTTGCAGACTAAGGACATGGAATACTGGAACCATGTCCTGTGGTGTGATGAGACCAAGATAAATTGATTTGGTTCAGATGGTGTCATGTGTGGCGGCAACCAGATGAGGAGTACAAAGACAAGTGTGTCTTGCCTACAGTCAAGCATGGTGGTGGGAGTGTTATGGTCTGGGGCTGCATGAGTGCTGCTGGCACTGGGAAGCTACAGTTCATTAAGGAAACCATGAATGCCAACACGTACTGTGACATACTGAAGCAGAGCATGATCCCCTAATTTTGGAGACTGAGCCGCAGGGCAGTATTCCAACATGATAACGACCCCCAAACACACCTCCAAGACTACCACTGCCTTGCTAAAGAAGCAGAGGGTAAAGGTGATGGACTGGGCAAGCATGTCTCCAGACCTAAACCCTATTGAGCATTTGTGGGGCATCCTCAAACGGAAGGTGGAGGAGCGCAAGGTCTCAAACATCCACCAGCTAAACCACTGGCATCTCTCTCTCTCTCTCTCTCTCGGCAGCTATCTGCTGCCATAAAATGGTATTTAATGTCAAAGGACTGATGTATATCGACAGTGGTCCGGACTCCGGAAGTGGTTAAAGTATAACTGGACTTTTACAAACAATTATACATTTGTACTTGTCCCAACAACGTCTGAAAAAACAGCATGGTAGGTTAGCTATTATGAAAAGCCCTGTTTCCAGAAATACTACCAATACTGTCCCATGAAAAATCTGCTTCTGGGAGAAGGATTACTCATTCAGCTCAATGCAGAGCATGTGTTATGTATTCAGACAGCTTGTTTGCACTAAAAATGGATACCACGACAGCACCAGACCATGCTGCTAAAAGCTTTAGAAAAAGGTAAATAATCATAATGCCATGTTTAGTGATATTGGAGGTGTAGCACCCCCCTAGTTTAAAAAAGCTGCTAGGTAGATTTGGAATAGAAGAAAGTAAAGCTATAGCGCCACTGCAAAGCACTGATGAATATCAAGAGGAGGATCAGGAATGAGGGATAATGTACAAAGGAAATTAAATTGGATCTAATAAAATGGTGGCTGCGTCACTAAACCAGGTCCTGAGAACCTAATACACATAGAGAAAAATAAGCAGAAGAGGGCACCTCCATCTAAATGTAAACTGTACGTAGTACCCTCTAGCTAGTGTGCTAGATGTAAATGGGTTTGTTAGGGTAGGAAAATTGGTTTGGCTGAGAGCTAGGCCTGGGTTGAATCTGGGTCAGGGTTTTGTGACTCAGGGAGCTGGGTGACTAAGCAAGCAGCTTCTCTTGTCTGTTTTCTGGGAACTTGGAGAAACTTGTACTGTACTGTAGTGGGCGAAGGTTAGGAGGAGCTGTTTGGCATATTTACAGTGTCTTGAAAAAGCCTTGAAATTTTTCACATTTTGTCAGGTTACAACCAAAAAATAAATGTATTTTATGTGATAGATCAACACAATGTGGCACATAATTGTGAAGTGGAAGGAAAATTATAAATGTTTTTTAACATTTTTACAAATAAATATATGAAAAGTGTGGCATACATTTGTATTCAGTCCCCTTTACTCTGATACCCCTAACTAAAATCTAGTGGAACCAATTGCCTTCAGAAGTCACCTAATTAGTACATGGAGTCCACCTGTGTGTAATTTAATCTCAGTATAAATGCAGCTGTTCTGTGACACCCTCAGAGGTCTGTTAGAGAACCTTAGTGAACAAACAGCATCATGAAGGCTAAGGAACAAACTATACAGGTCAGGGATAAAGTTGTGGAGACTTTTAAAGCAGGGTTAAGTTTTAATAAATATCCCAAGCTTTGAGCATCTCGCAAAGCACTGTAGTATGGTACAACTGCAAACCTACCAAGATTTGTCCATCCATCTAAACTGACAGACCGGGCAAGGAGAGCATTAATCAGAGAAGCAGCCAAGAGGCCCATGGTAACTGGTGGAGCTTCAGAAATCCACAGATCAGATGGGAGAATCTGTCCACAGGACAACTATTGGTGATGCACTCCACAAATCTGGCCTTTATGAAAGAGTGGCAAGAGGAAAGCCATTAATGAAAGAAAGTCATAAGAAGTCCTGTTTGTAGTTTGCGAGAAGCCATGTGGGGGACACCCTTTTGGCCTAAAAGCAAAACGCTATGTGTGGCGGAAAACTAACACTGCACATCACCCTGAACACCCCACCCCACCGTGAAACATGGTGGTGGCAGCATCATGTTGTGGGGAGGATGGTCAGAGTTGATGAGAAGATGGATGGAGCCAAATGCAGGGCAATATTAGAAGAAAACCTGTTATGCCATGTACACACGGTCAGATTTTCCGGCAGAAAAAGTCAGATGGAATCCTTTCATTGGATATTCCGATCGTGTGTGTGCCTCATCAGACTTTTTTTTTTCCGAAAATTCTGACGGACCTAGAAATAGAACATGTTCTAAATATTTCCGACGGAACCAATTCCTATTGGGAAAATCGCTTGTCTGAATGCTTTTCCGACGGACCAAAAACGATGCATGCTCTGAAGCAAGTATGAGACGGCAGCTATTGGCTACTGGCTAATGAACTTCCTATTTCTAGTCATGTCGTATGTGTTGTACGTCACTGCGTTCTAGACAGTTGGACTTTGGTGTGATCGTGTGTAGGCAAGACAGTTTCAGCGGAACTCCGTCGGAAATCCGTCAGAAATACCTTTAGAGTTTATTCCGATGGGAAAAACGGTCGTGTGTACGCGACATTAGAGTCTGCAAAAAACTGATGCAGAGGTTCACCTTCCAGCAGGACAGTGACACTGAACATACAGCCATAGCTACAATGGAATGGTTGGTTTATATCAAAGCATATTAATTTGTTAGAATGGCCCAGCCAAACCTAAATCCAATTGAGAATCTGTGGTAAGACTTGAAAATTGCTGTTCACAGACGCTCTCAATCCAATCTGACAGAGATTGAGCTATTTTGCAAAGAAGAATGGGCAAAAATGTCACTCTCTCTAGATGTGCAAAGCTGGTAGGGACATACCCAAAAAGACTTGCAGCTGTAATAGCGAAAGGTGGTTCTACAAAGTATTGACTCAGGGTGGTAAATACAAATGCACGCCACACTTTTTATTTTTAAAAAAATTTGGAAAACCATTTATCATTTTCCTTCCACTTCACAATTATATGCCACTTTGTGTTGGTCTATCACATAAAATTCCCAATAAAATACATGACACAATTTGGAAAATTTTAAGGGGAATGAATACTTTTTTAAGGCACTGTATGAGGTCCTCAACCAATCCCAAGCAAAAAGGGTCTGGAAGGAGGTAGGCACCTTTTAAATGGGCATGAATCATGCCAGTAGGGGCAATTGGGTGGAAGATTAAGATGGAGTGTTGAGGAGGTTGTAATCAGAGGAGCAGGGGTTGATTAATTAGGGTTGCTCAGTGTTTTACAGGCTGTTACTTTCCCCGTCTTATAGAGGATTCTAGAACATATTGGGAGGAAAAACAGGGTATGTAGCCTAAATATTTATGGCACTCCAGACAATCTATGGGGAGGTGTGCTCAGAAGGTGGCGGGAGAGCCCATAAATAGTCTGATGCCTAAACAGCGGAGGCAGTGTTCCTGGGTCCAGTTCTGTAGAAGGAGACCCCTGTGCAGGGGATCTGTGCCTGGGGCAGAAGTCTTGGGAGGAAGCCAGTCAGAAGACATTGAGGTTCCAGCTAGGCTTTGCAAGTCCAGGGATCAAATTGGGTCAGGAGAAGCTCACTGGAGAGCTGGGAGGAAGTTGGTGGGAATACATCTCACTCACTAAGAAGAGCCTGGTGGATATCAGCAGGAGACAACTGAAGATCCTGTGGCTATCTATCGGAGTAAAAGACCCCTGCCCTAAGGAAGAGTTTCAGTGCTGCTGGAGGGTTTGTAACAGATGTGTGTAGCTTTTAAACTCTGGAAGGAGTACAGGTCATTGGCAGCATAGAGATCAAGTGGGATATTTCTTTTTGTGCAGCCAGAAGTTGAGCAGTCCTCAAGTTGTACAGTTCTACAGTTTCCAGGATATGTTCCCTAACCCCTATTCAAGTTGATTGTATAAGAAACCCCTAGGCAATTCTTTGAAGCCAGCTGAAGAGTGCCAGAAATTCTGTTTGTTTGGCTGTGTGTGCTCTAGGGGGGGGGGGAAATAGGACACAATTTACCAGTGGCTCTTTAGGGGGCTGCACTACACAGGTATACTGTATATACTTCATATTTAAATCTGATCGTTACATAGTAATTTCAGACTATACCTTTTAGTTGTCTCATAGGTAGCTCCTCTAGGCCTTGTGTGTTGTTATAATTAGATAAAATAGAGAGGGAGAATTGTGTACTGAGCAAAGTGTTTCCTCGGATCACCTGCAGGTTGGTCAACGGAATGGACTTGATAAGGTTAAGACCGATCAGGACATAACCTCGCACTTCTTTTATGCTCTAAAATTGAATAATAAAATATGATTATGAGTATATATCGATTAAATGTCTGATATAACAGCACATAAAACACATAATTTCACAAATATAAAAGATTATTAAGAGTGGCAGCTTGTTGGGTAGACCCCTCTTCTGCCAGATCATGTTTTTTGTATATATGTTTAGTGAACATATAAGCAAACAAACCTACCATTTTTAAAAGTTTGCAGAGAGTTTTCAAGTTTAAAGTTTATTCAGGCCCAGTAGGTATTTCTGAATAATGTCCAATTCAAAGGACCTTGTAGTGGGTGCCAATCCCCCAGCCAGCCAGCTGCCACAGACAGAAGTAGACAGGACAGCAGCTGTGGGGGATCGCCACCCACTCTGTTCCCTGCTCATTGGTTGAGAAAGAGGACCAATCAAGAGTTAAGAGGGGAGGGGCATCATCGGACATGTAGTTATGGCTACAAGTGGCCCCATGGCTATCTCCAGAGGGCAGACTACAGCCCCCAGGGTGCTGGGATACAAGGAGGGAGAGAGGGATGTGGGGGCTGCCTGGGTGCCGGGGGGAGAGACCACAAGGCGGCCAGAGAGACCAGTTGCAGGAGGAGTTCTTGCTTGTTATTGAGTTGAAGCAATCGCTGCCAGGACAGAGTGGTGACTCTCACAGCCAGGCAGCTTCACCCTTGGATGCAGATCCATCAAGAGCTTGTTCCAGGACATCCCATTCCCTTGAGCTTTGATATCTTCAGGATTAGTGAGAGGGTGGAAGCCCACCTTGTGCACACACAAAAAGGGACACTGCATGCAGACATCTTTATCTCATATTCCCACATTTAGAGCCTTTACAGGAGACACTTTGCATAAGTTACTCCTTGTTACTGGGAATTGTTGCACAGAGATCTCTTTAGGGCCTATGTTGAGCTAGCTGAAGACGCCGGATATCTCACTACTCCAAGGACTCAGTGAAAAATATTAGCACACATTAAGGGAAACTCTTATTTAAAAGTTTAAAGAAAGAACATAGAACCGAAAACAATTATCAAGAGGCTCCTTCAGGGGTTGTGCTACGTATGTAATGTCCAAAAATGTCTGTCCCTTCTCACCCCCCCCCCCCCCTAAGCAATATCTGCACTTTTTAAATACCCAATAAGGTATTTTACCTGATCTTATTCAGGCTCTTAGTCAGAGCAAGCATCTGTATAATGACATTGAGGCTCAGGTGAGTTTGCAAATTGGAGCTACAGCAAAGTTCCCAACAATTTACACATAAAGAATGCAGCTAAAGGCTTCTCCAGCACTTACACGGGAGAAAGAAGACCTAAGGATGACTTGGTGTTTGAAACACTGGGAGCTACTGATGAACTGAGCTCATCTATTGGAGCCTTAAAGTTGTTGTAAAGGCTGGACTGGACATTTTCTTTAACTTGGAGAAATATAAGTAAAGGGTTAGACACCTGAATGCTCTGTGGCTGTGTCTGTCAAATACTTATAGCAGCGCTAGGTACTAATTTTCAACTTGATTTGAAAAATTAGTGCATATATAAACGTTTAGTGTGTATATAAATACAAGATTGAATAAAATAAACAATCAAAAAAATGCCTAAAAGAAGTAAAGAAAAGTGTACCATGAAAAATCACCTTTACATTACGCCTTAAAGTGCTGAGTGCATAAATTAATAAATAAATTAATAAATTAAAGGTGCACGTGAACAAATAAATAAACGAGTTTGATCGATGAATGAATTGCACTGCGTATTTTCATCAAAAAACAAACAAAAAGTCCGCGTGACAAACAAACGATCCTCCAATCTGATGGATCAGCAATATGACGAAAGTGACAGTTCAATTAAGCATGTGACAATCGATTCTGTGTTGACTCTCCGTGAGTAATCCAAAACTTCCACCTTAAGTGACACCGTGTTACAGGGATTAACCCCTTTTGGGGGTACACTCACCAGAAGTACACTTAAAATACGCCTGTAGTATTATACCCAGAGGACCTTCTCCACCAGCATCTGCTACAGCATTCACCCGCGCATGGATACCTCCAGTACATCAGCCTCTTTCTCCAGTGTTATATCCCCCTCAGCGTGGTTATATACAGTTGTGCATGTAATTAAACAAGGGGCCACATAGCGTAATATTGCTAAAAAAACTTCATTTATTAAAAATTATTATTTTTCCCTAAACAAAAAACTTCCCCCTAGGGGGTTAAGCGTACCAGAAATAGTTAAAATATCAGCATTTGGATAAATGTATGCATGAACGGTACTGTGCCTGCTCTCTAGCGCCGGATGCGGAGCCTTTCCAGTTTCCTGAGAGAGAAAGAGTGGCGTCCTTCCTGTCCGGACCCGCTGGAGCGCACCGTGGACCGCAAACGTATGACGTCACTTCCTGTTGACCTACGCCCTGACGCGTTTCGTCATTTCCGACTTCTTCTCGAGGGCGTAGGTCACCAGGCAGGAAGTGAGGTATAAATACACTGTGGGCTGAGGGAAACATCCAATCAGCCGGCGGATCTGTTCCCCAATGTTCAAACATAATGGATGTGGGATCATTCCCACACACATTATCACCCACATATATTACTCCATGGCCTAAAATCCATATTTAAATGTATGACCTAACTCATCATCAATGGCATATAACACGTCCTTGTCCATTTTTTAAACTTTTTTAAACTATTTTAAATTATTTTTAAAGTATTTTTAAATAATCTGCAAAGTATTTATTATATTGTAAACTCAATTATTATACTCTCTTTTATATACGTTTTTATTAATGGAAGAAATTAATTTTATATGGTTCTAAGTTAATTTTATGAGTATATAAGTAGTGGCTCTCTATTATTTATCCATTTTAATATTCAGCCGTTTTACATTTTGCACACAGCAGTTGTTCCACCTGCAGTGCACTAAATATGATTTATATAATTATAAAATAAAATTTTTGTTTGCGGAGAAGCCCGCACTAACATTCGGTTGTTGGTGCGTCTTGTTCAAAAGCCTAGCAGTAACACATAAAACGACCTGCATTAAGATGTGGGTTATCGGTACAAATTATCCTCCCCCTGGTTATAGGGGTATATACATATGCACATATATTTTTTATATTGCCTAAAATCTGCTAGTACGGACTACATAACCCGGCTGCACAATATGTTCATGTTCCTATGACATCACATTAAATGTGCAGAACGGGTTAATTTGGGTGACTTAAGGCACATCCATATCAATTCTTCATCCGTAAACATATACAGATAACAACTAATATAGTCCGTGCACGAACACACATAAATGCTGACAGCTGATTTGACGTGTATTTACATACACGTATTTACAGTACACTTTCAATCATGGAGGATGGATTCACGAGTCATCCACATAACCCGTTCTACATGCTGTAAGGCCCAGCACTAATGTAGTTTATCGTTTTTGCCACAAGATATGGCTGGCATTAATATGTATTTATGAACATTCTTGGAATGTAAGAGTTGTTGTTAAACTACACGGTGGGTGAGGTGCCATCATGCTGGGACTGTCCGCAGTGGGCCTCTAGTGTTGACTACAGGGCTGGATAATGTCGACGCCCATTGGGGAACAGATCCGCCGGCTGATTGGATGTTTCCCTCAGCCCACAGTGTATTTATACCTCACTTCCTGCCTGGTGACCTACGCCCTCGAGAAGAAGTCGGAAATGACGAAACGCGTCAGGGCGTAGGTCAACAGGAAGTGACGTCATACGTTTGCGGTCCACGGTGCGCTCCAGCGGGTCCGGACAGGAAGGACGCCACTCTTTCTCTCTCAGGAAACTGGAAAGGCTCCGCATCCGGCGCTAGAGAGCAGGCACAGTACCGTTCATGCATACATTTATCCAAATGCTGATATTTTAACTATTTCTGGTACGCTTAACCCCCTAGGGGGAAGTTTTTTGTTTAGGGAAAAATAATAATTTTTAATAAATGAAGTTTTTTTAGCAATATTACGCTATGTGGCCCCTTGTTTAATTACATGCACAACTGTATATAACCATGCTGAGGGGGATATAACACTGGAGAAAGAGGCTGATGTACTGGAGGTATCCATGCGCGGGTGAATGCTGTAGCAGATGCTGGTGGAGAAGGTCCTCTGGGTATAATACTACAGGCGTATTTTAAGTGTACTTCTGATGAGTGTACCCCCAAAAGGGGTTAATCCCTGTAACACGGTGTCACTTAAGGTGGAAGTTTTGGATTACTCATGGAGAGTCAACACAGAATCGATTGTCACATGCTTAATTGAACTGTCACTTTCGTCATATTGCTGATCCATCAGATTGGAGGATCGTTTGTTTGTCACGCAGACTTTTTGTTTGTTTTTTGATGAAAATACGCAGTGCAATTCATTCATCGATCAAACTCGTTTATTTATTTGTTCACGTGCACCTTTAATTTATTAATTTATTTATTAATTTATGCACTCAGCACTTTAAGGCGTAATGTAAAGGTGATTTTTCATGGTACACTTTTCTTTACTTCTTTTAGGCATTTTTTTGATTGTTTATTTTATTCAATCTTGTATTTATATACACACTAAACGTTTATATATGCACTCATTTTTCAAATCAAGTTGAAAATTAGTACCTAGCGCTGCTATAAGTATTTGACAGACACAGCCACAGAGCATTCAGGTGTCTAACCCTTCACTTATATTTCTCCAATTTTACTGTCATTTAAGCAGCAGCTACATATTGTATTTTAGCACACCTCTGAAATCAATTGTTTACAACTACTATTTATTTTTTAGTATCTAATTACCACATTTATTATATTTATATCTATTTATTTATTTATAATTTATACACAGTGCTACACCGATTATTTATTTATTTATTCACTCACACAATATATATTTATTTATTTATTTATATATTTGCCCACTACATCTTTTTCCGGGGTCTATACCACTTATCACCCCAAAGATTGTAAGCACACACACCCAAGTAGCGCAGAGAGGTGTTGAGCATAGGAGGGCGGAAAGCTTAAAACACCACTTCTTCACGGTATTTTCTTTAACTTATTGCATTCCCTTCATTAAGTTAAATGTCCCTGTATCTGTATCACCCCCTTAACCCCCTTTTTTACTCACCTGCGCCCAATCTTGATCCAGCGATGTACCCGTAAGGGTGGCTCTCTTCTCACTCTCTGCAGACAGTGGCGGCCAATGGCTCCTGCTACTGTCAATCAAATTCTGTGAGCAGAGAGTGGGGGTGGGTTGGGCCAAGCTTTGTGTGTCAATAGACTTACATAGCCAAACTCAGGAGTGAGCTTGTAGGCGGGCCCCCATAAAAAGCTTCTTATGGGAGTGCATCAAATAGAGGAGGAGCCAAGAATGCCAGCGAGAGACCCGAGAAGATGAGGTTTGGGTCACTCTGCGCACAAACCATTGCACAGAGCAGGTAAGTATAAAATGTTTGTTTAAAAAAATTGATAGTTTTACAATTACTTTAAAGTAGCAGAGGTTGTGGTGCTGTTAATTCTGTTCTCAATAGTCTCATCTGCTTTTTAGAATGGCCAGAGAATTCTGTCTGGATGCTAATCTCAGAATTGTGTCTGAACTGGAGAAATTGGTACCTAGGTGCTGCATATTCTGAGAAGGTGGAGAGAAAAGTAAAGTAGTAGACCACCTGGAGCTAGGAAAGCAACAAAGGGCTCTTTAAAGAAGAACTTCAGTCATTTCTTTATCGTACATCATGGGACACAGAGCAGTCATTACTATATGGGTTATACACCACCTACTGGTGAATGGACAATAAAACAAGAAGTCTTCCCCTATATAACCCCTCCTAAACAGGAAGTACCTCCGTTTTTTCGCCAGTGTCTGTTAGGTGGATGGTCACTGAAGTGACATGTATTCTTGGAGCATACTTGGAGGTATGGACGGTTCTATTAAGAATCATGGACAATAAAATGAAATATTCCTTTAAATATCGTGCCTGGGGGGTGTCTATAGTATGCCTGTAAAGTGGCACATTTTTCCCTTGTTTAGAACAGTACCACAGCGAAATTTAATTTCTAAAGGAAAAATTGTTATTTAAAACTGATTGCGGCTGTAATCAGAGGCGTAACTAGAACCTTCAGGGCCCTGGGTGCAAGAAACCATGAAGTTGGTCCCGGGGCCCTTCCGTCCGGGCCCAGGGCACTTCCCCACTGATCCCAGTGGCATGCAGTATGAATTATACCCCCTGCTGAACTTGACCCATTCAAGTGAATAGTGCTGCTCTGGAAGCGCCCCACAACTGCATGCAATGCACATGGTTATGGCATGCTAGTGCAGGATTGAAAGGGTTAAAGCAGGCAGCGCAGAGGCAATACAACACCTCCTTACTGCCTGTAAAATGATCTATGAACAGCAATCTGAATGTAGATTGCTCTTCAGAGACTAAAGCAAGCCCTTATTTTTTTTTTACATTTTTTAAACAGAATTTTTTTATTGACATTTTTTTACATGTTTAACAGACATTTGATGAAACATCAGGGCTCTAAACAGACCCCCGATAGCTCACTTTTGAGATAGAGACACCATGTGGTTTGGTGCGTGTGAAAATGCATGGGTTAGCAGATGTGTTGGGGTGTCATTAACAATTAATGTCACTGCTGTGTGACTACTAAAGGCCAGTTTGTTTCTGTGTGTGTCAGGAAAGCCACAATTTTGTGCACATTGCTGACATGCAAAGGTGTGAACCTAGCCATATAGTGGGCTCACATCAGTGTGCTGCAGTTTGGACGCAGCAGGATTGTGTGTGTGCTTTACATGCAGTTATAGCTGCGCACCCATTGAATTCTAATAGGCAGTGAGTTTTGTGAAAGCACGGCAAATATGCAGCATGCAGGAATTTGATATACCTTCGTGAAAACGCATGTAAACTTTTCATATGATCACCAATACCCCGCCGAAACTGCAGCACATTGATGTGAGTCCACTATTAGGCCCCTTTCACAGGAGTGGACTAATTGGGTCAGACTGTCAGTTCTTCAGGCAGACCCGACTGGACACTACATTCTCCTCCTATGGAGTGGCAGGTGTAAACAGACATGCGCCTGTTTACATCTGCCTGCATCCAATCCGATCTGCTAAAAACAGACGGATAGGGATCAGTTCCCCATTCGTCTTGGATGGGATTACATTGCAGTTGGGTGTAAACGGACCGCCTGTCTATCGAGAAGGCTGTGTCTGTGACCACTCTGCATAAGTGGATTGGACACGGACTAGCCATCTGCTTGCTCAGGTGGGATCAGCAGGTGGATTTCTGGCAGAGCCTGCCCCGTGGAAAAAGGGCCTTATCGATAAGAAAATAGTGAATTGGTGGGGGTCTAAGTAGTAAGAGTATGTGTTTATGAAGGAGTGCAGAGAAAGTGCTAAGGCTACAGTATAGGAGGGACAGTACAGTTAGAGGAGTAAACTGGGATGGAAAGGGTGTCAGATATATGGGAGTGTGGAATGTCCAGAGCTGGTGGGGGAGGGGGGCTGCTGCAGGGATGTGTAGTGCAGATTTATGGGGGGTTAAGCAGATAGGAGAAGAGAAGGGATAAAGGTAGCAGGAAAAAAAGTTCAGGAGGATCGCTGCTAACTTACTGCACATTTGTGCAGACAAGGTAGAGATAGATGCATTCTGGTGGAGAAGAAGAGCGAATCAAATGTGACCAAAGAAGGTGGTGAAGTGACACAGGAAGAGAACATGCTGAGGGCTGGAGGGGACTGATTACTAGCTGCAGGAAGAAAGAGAGATAAGTAACTGGAACTACAGCGTTGGGGAATCGGCACATCGTGCAAACAGTGAGAACAACAATCTCTGCTGTCAGGCAGGAGAAGATGCAGAAGCTCTGTGTACGTCCCTCGCTCTCACCTCACAGATTAAGAGCGCCCGGGGTGTGCTCTTCACTCAGCGTCCATGCTGTACTTCTTGCCGTCTTGGGGCCCCTCCCACAGTGGCAGAATGCCGGGCCCAGTCGCAAGTGCGACTGCTGCGACCCTGGTAGTTCCGCTACTGGCTGTAATGAATTGTCAGGTCTTAGCAATATAGATAAAACTCATTAAAAAAAAGAGCATAGGACCCCAGTCCATTACCAGGCCCTTTGGGTCTGGTATGAATATTAAGGGAAACCCCCGAACCAAAATTAAAAAAAAAAATTATGTGGGGGTCCCCCTAAAATCCATAGCAGGCCCTTCGGGTCTGATATGGACATTAAGGGGAACCCTGCGCCAATTTTCTTTTTAAAAATGGGGTAGGGGTCCCCCCAAAATCCATACCAGACCCTTATCCGAGCACGCAACCTGGCAGGCCGCAGGAAAGCACCCCCCCTCCTGAACCGTACCAGTCCACATGCCCTCAACATGGGGAGGGTGCTTTGGGGTAGCCCCCCAAAGCACCTTGCCCCCATGTTGATGGGGACAAGCATTTTAAAAAAAATCACTGCTCCCGAAAAAACAGCCCTTTTTAAAAAAAAAAAATAAAAAAATTGCATTGATACATTTTATTTTTTTTATTTTTTTTATTTGTGGTTGAACTGGATGGACTTGTGTCTTTTTTCAACCTAACTAACTATGTAACTATGTCCCCTGGGGCAGGACCCAGGTCCACAAACTTTTTATGACAATAACTTGCATATAAGCCTTTAAAATTAGCACTTTTGATTATTCATGTTCGTGTCCCATAGACTTTAACGGTGTTCGTGTGTTCTGCCAAATTCTTTGCATGTTCGCATGTTCTGCTGCAAACCGAACCGGAGGGTTTTCGGCTCATCCCTACCATTCATTTTGCCTGTAATGCAGCCTTATGGCACTGGACTCTGCATAATGGAACCTTGTACAGGCGTACCTCACATTTAAGTACACAATGGGGTTTATTTACTAAAGCTGGAAAGTGCAAAATCAGGCTCACTTCTGCATAGAAACCAATGAGCTTCCAGGTTTTATAACGAAAGCTTAATTGAACAAGCTGGGGTTAGAAGCTCATTGGTTTCTATGCAGAAGAGAGCCTGATTTTGCACTTTCCAGCTTTAGTAAATAAACCCCATTGTGTACTTAAAAGTGGGGTATGCCTGTACAGTGCTTTCCTGCAGGGTGCTATACAGGTCCAGGGGAGTGGACACCAGATTAAGGGGGACCCAGTCTCTGAAGGTCTTTCATGACAAAGCTTGCTGTGATGGGTGAAGATTGGACTCCTGTTATGTTCAGAGTCCTGCAGCAGGAATGGTAAGTCTGCATTTTTGCAGTTTCTCTTTTAAAAGTGTGTATGCATGTTGCACAGATATACGTGTTTGCGTGGATGCATGTTTTCATAAACATATGGTGCATAGACACATGTTTGCATAGATGCAAGTGTTGCAAAATATATTGCATAAACATGTTTCATAAACGCATGCGTAAGTGCATGTTTGCATGGACATGCGCTTTCGTGTTTTTTTTATTTTTATATACGGCATACATATTTGCTTAGTTTAACCACTTCCCGACCGGCCACTGCATATATACGTCAGCAGAATGGCACGGGCAGGCAGAATCACGTACCGGTACGTGATCGTGCATGTGCCTGCCCGTGGTCGCGCGCGCCGCTAGCGGCGCGCTCGCGACCCGGTCGGGAGCTCCGTGACCCCGGCCGCGGGACCAGCGGACCCGATCGCCGCTGGTATCCCGCGATCGGGTTACGGAGCTGAAGAACGGGGAGAGGTCTATGTAAACAAACCTCTCCCCGCGCTTCCTACACTGACTGTCAGTGATCGGCGGTTCCCTGTCATCGGGAACGCCGATCAATGACGTCAGACGTACAGCCACAGCCCCCCTACTGTAAAAAAAAACACAACACATCACACTGACTCCTCCCCGCCCCCTAGTGGTTAACCCCCTAACTACAACTGTCATTTACATAGGAATCAGTGCTATTTAAATAGCAGTGATTGCTGTATAAATGACAAATGTCCCAAAAATGTGTCAAAAATGTCCGATGTATCCGCCAAAATGTCGCAGTCACAATAAAAATCGCTGATCGCCGCCATTACTAATAAAAAAAAAAAATATTAATAAAAATGCTATAAAACTATCCCCTTTAAGATAAATAGTCCGCGCTTAGGATAGGAGTAGAGGTATGCAGCCTCCCCCGAATGGACTCCCTAGGGAGCCAGTGATAAAGTAAAAGTAATGAAGGGATGGTGGCGCTCCCTAGTAAGAAAATGTGTACGTGACCACACTACCTAACACACTTAATAAGCTAAAAGTAATAATAAATAAATTGACAACAAAAAGGTGTGTAAGTATAGAAACCAATGGTGAAGTGATCCATAGATTAGCACTCCATAATAATCCAGCCTGGGAACACTGAAGACTAAGTGTAATACCAGAGGGAAAGCTGATGGGGCTAATCACTTAAGTTGATGCAGGAAACTATGTGTGGTAAATTGGAATAGGGTGTATCCACCTACTACCATCTCACACCATCCTAAATACAATCAATACATGTGATACATATAAGTGAATTATCTATACGTGATAACAGCAATAACCATAAATTAAAATAATTGAAAAAAATACATAACATGAGCCACATAAGGGGATGTGTGAACCCTGTGGTAAAAGATATACATATGTATGTGTATATATACACGTGAAAAGTCCTCCCCGGGTTGGGTGCTCCAAAAGGTATACAAAAAAGAAAAAAGGGAAAATATATATACAAATGTTCAGTGATCAGTGACTTTAGTGACTTCGCTGTTGTAGATAAGGTGACTTCGTGCTGCCCATATGGTCCCACACTCACAGGAAACTACCACCCCTGCAGGGGTAAAGGTATAAATGGAGATCCGTCA
Organism: Lithobates sylvaticus; assembly: GCA_028564925.1. Classification (NCBI taxonomy): domain Eukaryota; kingdom Metazoa; phylum Chordata; class Amphibia; order Anura; family Ranidae; genus Lithobates; species Lithobates sylvaticus. The sequence goes on along the minus strand of CM053030.1, from coordinate 381,071,159 downwards.
GTGGTCCCTCTCCCAGAAATGGATCGATATCCCACTCCTTCGTATCCACGGGGGCGGTCACAGGATCTAGTTACCAGCGTCAGCACTCCATTCTCCAGGAAATTCAGAAAAAATGTCCCTCCATGGCAAAAATTAAAAAGAAAGATAGGGGACTCATAGCGCAAAATGTAAAAACAAATTATACTTTATTAAAATAAAGCAAAAAAAATGTAAAACAAAAATAAGGTTAAAAAAGTATAACAGAGTCCAGCGTCAGCACTCCAGAGGAAGTGGAATGAGATGGTATCGCTTTTGACAAAGTCACATGACGAAACGTGCGTAAGGCGTACTTATCTCACTTCCGGTTAGCGCAGGAGGCCTGGAACGCTGCTGGGACGCAAGCGGCCACTGTGCACTATCTTTAATAGAGGGCATCCAGGCTCTAAAGCCCTATACTAGCCCGCCGGGACTCTGTTATACTTTTTTAACCTTATTTTTGTTTTACATTTTTTTTGCTTTATTTTAATAAAGTATAATTTGTTTTTACATTTTGCGCTATGAGTCCCCTATCTTTCTTTTTAATTTTTGCCATGGAGGGACATTTTTTCTGAATTTCCTGGAGAATGGAGTGCTGACGCTGGTAACTAGATCCTGTGACCGCCCCCGTGGATACGAAGGAGTGGGATATCGATCCATTTCTGGGAGAGGGACCACTGACGGATCTCCATTTATACCTTTTACCCCTGCAGGGGTGGTAGTTTCCGGTGAGTGTGGGACCATATGGGCAGCACGAAGTCACCTTATCTACAACAGCGAAGTCACTAAAGTCACTGATCACTGAACATTTGTATATATATTTTCCCTTTTTTCTTTTTTGTATACCTTTTGGAGCACCCAACCCGGGGAGGACTTTTCACGTGTATATATACACATACATATGTATATCTTTTACCACAGGGTTCACACATCCCCTTATGTGGCTCATGTTATGTATTTTTTTCAATTATTTTAATTTATGGTTATTGCTGTTATCACGTATAGATAATTCACTTATATGTATCACATGTATTGATTGTATTTAGGATGGTGTGAGATGGTAGTAGGTGGATACACCCTATTCCAATTTACCACACATAGTTTCCTGCATCAACTTAAGTGATTAGCCCCATCAGCTTTCCCTCTGGTATTACACTTAGTCTTGAGTGTTCCCAGGCTGGATTATTATGGAGTGCTAATCTATGGATCACTTCACCATTGGTTTCTATACTTACACACCTTTTTGTTGTCAATTTATTTATTATTACTTTTAGCTTATTAAGTGTGTTAGGTAGTGTGGTCACGTACACATTTTCTTACTAGGGAGCGCCACCATCCCTTCATTACTTTTACTATAAAACTATCCCCTATTTTGTAAACGCTATAACTTTTGCGCAAACTAATCAATAATCGCTAATTGCGATTTTTTTTTTTTACCAAAAATATGTAGAAGAATACGTATCGGCCTAAACTGAGGAAAAAAAATGTTTTTTTTATATATTTTTTGGGGATATTTATTATAGCAAAAAGTAAAAAATATTGTAACGCCGAGCGCTCCGGGTGTCCCATCCATCCCGGAGCGCTCACGGCGTTCTCTGTCCTGCAGCGCCCCGGTCAGCTCCTCTGACCGCAGGCGCTGCTCTGTCACCGGCGGGATGCGATCCACGCGGCGGCCCGGGTCCGCCCGGGGATCGCATCCCGTTCCTCTCACCTGTCCCCGCCTGCTCCTTCCCGGCGCGCGCGTCCCCGCTCCCTAAGGCGCGCGCGCGCGACTCTGCTTTAACTTAATGGGCCAGCGCACCATTGATTGGTGCCTGGTCCAATTACTGGTGCACCAGAATCCCATAAAAATCCACTTCCCCTTCCTGTCCTCGCCGGCTCTTGTGTTGCCTTTGTGCCCAGTGAAAGCGTTTAGTGTTTGCCCTTGCCTGTGTATCCAGATCTCTGCTGTTGCCCCTGACTACGAACCATTGCCGCCTGCCTTGACCTTCTGCTACGTATGACCTCGCCTCTGCTTAATCCCTGTGTACCACGCCTGTCTCAGCTGCCAGTGAGGTCGAGTTGCTATTGGAGGACAAGACCTGGTTGCTACCGCCGCTGCAAGTCCATCCCGCTTTGCGGCGGGCTCTGGTGAAAACCAGTAGCAACATTAGAACCGGTCCTCCAATACAACCCGTGCTATCGCCTCACTGGCATAGGGGATCCACCTCCTGTGTCCCTGCATACCCGGATCGTGACAGTAGATCCGGCCATGGATCCCGCTGAGGTCCCGCTGCCAAGCATCTCGGATCTGACCACGGTGGTCGCTCAACAGGGACAGCAATTGGCGCAGTTGACTGCTATGCTACAGCAGCTTCTGCCATCTCCACCGCCAGCTCCTGCATCTCCTCCACCACGAGTTGCTGCTGCTAGAGTCCGCCTGTCTCTTCCTGACAAGTTCAATGGGGACCCCAAGCTGTGCCGAGGGTTCCTATCCCAGTGTTCCCTCCATCTGGAGATGTTGTCGGACCAGTTCCCCACAGAATGGTCAAAGGTGGCGTTCGTGGTTAGCCTGCTATCTGGCAAGGCCCTAGCCTGGGCTACACCGCTTTGGGACCGTGACGATCCTGCCACAGCTACAGTTCAAGCTTTCTTTTCAGAAGTTCGCAGTGTCTTTGAGTAGCCAGCCCGGGCTTCCTCAGCCGAGACGGCTCTTCTGAACCATGTCCAGGGGAATTCTTCAGTGGGCGATTACGCCATTCAGTTCCGCACCCTGGCATCTGAACTCTCTTGGAACAATGAGGCCCTCTGCGCGACCTTTAAAAAAGGCCTATCCAGTCACGTCAAAGATGTGCTGGCCGCACGAGAAATTCCTGCTACCCTGTCTGAACTCATCCAGCTGGCCACCGGCATTGACATGCGTTATACCGAAAGACGCCTAGAGCTACGCCAGGAAAAGGACTTTGTTCGCACCAGGCGGTTTCCTCGCCTGGCACCTCTCTTCCAGAATCCTCTGCAACCCGTTCCTGTGCCTCCCGCTGAGGAGGCTATGCAAGTGAATCGGTCACGCCTGACCACACAAGAGAGGACTCGCCGCTGAGACCATAATCTGTGCCTGTATTGCGCCAGTCCTGACCATTTTTTAAAGGATTGCTCTATCCGCCCTCAGCGTCAGGGAAACGCTCGCACCTAGCTAACGTGGGAGAGGCGTTGCTAGGTGTGGATTCTTCCTCTCCACGTCTGACTGTTCCTGTGAGGATTTCTTTGCCCAAGAAGTCCTCTTTCTCCGCTGTGGCCTTTCTGGACTCTGGTTCAGCAGGAAACTTCATTGAAGCCTCACTCATCAACAAATTTAACGTTCCAGTCATCCGTCTTGTCAAGCCATTTTTCATCACCTCTGTAAATGGACAAAATTTGAACTGTATCGTGCGTTACCGCGCCGAACCTCTGCTCATAAAAATTGGAGTTCTCCATCATGAAAAAATTGACTTTTTTGTGTTACCCAACTGTACCTCTGAGATCCTATTGGGCCTACCCTGGCTCCAGCTACATTCTCCTACCCTCGACTGGGCCTCTGGGGACATCAAAAGTTGGGGTCCTTCCTGCCACAGGCATTGCCTCAAAGCGGTGCCCACTAACCAAGTTTCCATCGCTACTTCTCTGCCTAGTCTTCCCAAGCCTTACCGGGACTTTGCTGATGTGTTTTGAAAAAAACAAGCTGAGGTCTTGCCGCCACATAGACCCTATGACTGCCCTATTGATCTTCTTCCTGGGACCACTCCGCCCCGTGGCAGGATCTACCCTCTCTCCATCCCGGAGACACAAGCTATGACGGAGTACATCCAGGAGAACCTCAAAAGAGGTTTCATCCGCAAGTCTTCTTCCCCTGCTGGAGCAGGATTCTTCTTTGTCGCCAAAAAGGACGGGTCCTTACGTCCCTGCATTGACTATCGTGGTCTTAATAAGATCACTGTAAAAAATCGCTACCCGCTGCCTCTTATCTCTGAACTTTTTGACCGTTTGCGCAGAGCAAGAATTTTCACCAAACTGGACCTTCAGGGCGCATATAATCTCATCCGTATCTGTAAAGGCGATGAGTGGAAAACCGCCTTTAACACCCGTGACGGACACTTTGAATATCTTGTCATGCCCTTTGGTTTATGCAATGCTCCTGCGGTCTTCCAAGACTTTGTGAATGAAATTTTCAGAGATTTGCTGTACTCCTGTATTGTTGTCTATCTGGATGATATCCTGATTTTCTCCTCTAGCTTGGAAGAGCACCGTCATCATGTCCGTCAAGTGCTCCAATGGCTCCGTGATAACCATCTTTACGCCAAACTAGAGAAATGTCTCTTTGAACGCTGCAGTCTTCCCTTTCTGGGTTACTTAGTCTCTGAACAAGGTCTACAAATGGACCCTGAGAAACTTTCTGCCGTCCTGAACTGGCCACGCCCTACTGGACTACGGGCCATCCAGCGTTTCCTCGGATTCGCCAATTATTATCGCCAGTTCATTCCTCACTTCTCCACCATTGTTGCGCCTATTGTGGCACTAACCAAAAAGGATGCAAATCCAAGGTCCTGGCCTCCTCAAGCTGATGAGGCATTTAACCACCTCAAGTCTGCCTTTGCCTCTGCACCTGTTTTGTCCAGGCCTGATCCTCTCAAACCGTTTCTCCTGGAAGTCGATGCCTCCTCTGTGGGAGCTGGAGCTGTGCTTCTTCAGAAAGACTCAAAGGGCAAGAACATCACCTGTGGGGTTTTTTCTAGGACTTTTTCTCCCCCTGAAAAGAACTATTCCATCGGAGACCGTGAATTACTGGCCATTAAGCTAGCACTTGAGGAATGGAGACATCTCCTTGAGGGATCCGTTCACCCCATCACGATCTTCACGGATCACAAAAATCTCTCTTATCTCCACCCTGCCCAGCGATTAAACCCACGCCAGGCTAGGTGATCGTTGTTTTTTGCCCGCTTCAACTTTGAGATCCATTTCCGTCCTGCGGACAAGAATGTCAGGGCTGACGCCCTATCACGTTCCACCGATGCTTCAGAGTCTGAGTCTCCTGTACAACACATTGTACCTCCTGAGTGTCTGATCTCTTCAGCTCCTGCCTCCTTCGTGCAAGTTCCTTCTGGGAAGACCTTTGTCCCTCCACGTCTTCGTCTTCAGATCCTCAAATGGGGTCACTCCTCTCATCTGGCTGGTCATCCTGGAGTCAAGAAGTCCTCCCAACTGATTTCCAGGTATTACTGGTGGCCCTCCTTAAAAAAGGATGTGACGGACTTTGTACAGGCCTGTACTATATGTGCTCGAGATAAGACCCCTCACCAAAAGCCTGCTGGTCTTCTTCATCCTCTGCCTGTGCCTGAACGACCTTGGTCCCACATAGCAATGGACTTCATCACGGACCTTCCTCCTTCCCACGGCCATACAGCCATATGGGTGGTCGTTGATCGTTTCTCCAAAATGGCACATTTTGTCCCGCTTCCAGGTCTCCCTTCTGCACCTGTACTTGCAAAACATTTCTTCCTCCAGATCTTTCGTCTTCATGGACTTCCATCTCACATCGTCTCGGATAGAGGCGCTCAGTTCGTGTCTAAGTTCTGGAGAGCTCTCTGCAGTCAATTGAAAGTCAAACTGGACTTCTCCTCTGCCTACCATCCGCAGTCCAATGGACAAGTGGAGAGAGTCAACCAAATCCTTGGGGCCTACCTGCGACACTTTGTCTCTGCTCGTCATGACGACTGGGCTGACCTCCTGCCCTGGGCCGAATTTTCTTACAACCTGAAAGAGTCTGAGTCCTCCTCAAAATCACCCTTCTTTGTAGTATACGGCCGTCATCCTCTTCCCCCCCCCCCCTACCCATCCCCACTTCTTCCGGAGTCCCTGCTGTAGACGAAGTCACCCAAGAGCTGTCGTCCATCTGGAAAGAGACCCAAAAGTCGCTTGCCCTGGCCTCTTCTCGCATGAAGAAACATGCTGACAGTAAAAGAAGACCTCCTCCTGTCTTCTCCCCTGGTGATAAGGTGTGGCTCTCCTCCAGGTACATCAGGTTCCGTATCCCCAGTTACAAGTTGTGTCCCTGCTACCTCGGTCCATTCAAGGTCAAGGCTCGGATCAATTCCGTGTCCTACAAACTGCATCTTCCCTCTTCTCTCCGCATCCCCAACTCTTTCCATGTTTCCCTCCTCAAACCCTTTATCTTTAATCGCTTTTCCCCCAAGGTCACTGTTCCTGCTCCTGTCACCGGCTCCTCCGACATCTTCTCCGTTAAAGAGATCCTCGCCTCTAGTACCGTCCGAGGTAAGCGGTTCTATCTTGTTGACTGGGAGAATTGTGGTCCTGAGGAGAGGTCCTGGGAACCTGAGAGTAACATCATAGACAAGGACCTCATCCTCAGGTTCTTGGGCTCCAGGAGGAGGGGGAGACCCAAGAAGAGGGGGAGACCCAAGAGGGGGCGTACTGTAACGCCGAGCGCTCCGGGTGTCCCATCCATCCCGGAGCGCTCACGGCGTTCTCTGTCCTGCAGCGCCCCGGTCAGCTCCTCTGACCGCAGGCGCTGCTCTGTCACCGGCGGGATGCGATCCACGCGGCGGCCCGGGTCCGCCCGGGGATCGCATCCCGTTCCTCTCACCTGTCCCCGCCTGCTCCTTCCCGGCGCGCGCCTCCCCACTCCCTAAGGCGCGGCCGCGACTCTGCTTTAACTTAATGGGCCAGCGCACCATTGATTGGTGCCTGGTCCAATTACTGGTGCACCAGAATCCCATAAAAACCCACTTCCCCTTCCTGTCCTCGCCGGATCTTGTGTTGCCTTTGTGCCCAGTGAAAGCGTTTAGTGTTTGCCCTTGCCTGTGTATCCAGATCTCTGCTGTTGCCCCTGACTACGAACCATTGCCGCCTGCCTTGACCTTCTGCTACGTATGACCTCGCCTCTGCTTAATCCCTGTGTACCACGCCTGTCTCAGCTGCCAGTGAGGTCGAGTTGCTATTGGAGGACAAGACCTGGTTGCTACCGCCGCTGCAAGTCCATCCCGCTTTGCGGCGAGCTTTGGTGAAAACCAGTAGCAACATTAGAACCGGTCCTCCAATACAACCCGTGCTATCGCCTCACTGGCATAGGGGATCCACCTCCTGTGTCCCTGCATACCCGGATCGTGACATGGATGTGAGACTGCCCGGGAATACCAGATGCTGTAAGCTTTCCCCCACCTTTTGTGAGGGAGGCATCTGAGGCTGCTGTGTTTGGCTCAGGCCAGAAGATCTTAGGGCAGTCTCTGAGGTGGTTTTGCTCCATCTTTAGCCTACAAAAGCTTGATAGGTTAGGTACGCCTCTTTTGGCCTTCTGGGTTTGCCACAGAGTCGTCAGTCTTTTGCCTTGCATTTGACTCTTGGAACAGAAGGTATGGGCTCATTATTTATAAAAAAATAAAATAAAATAAAAAAAAAATCTCAATCGTTAGCGGTCCCAAAACCAAATGGTGACATAAGGTCTACCTTAGATCTTAAGCCGCTGGACATCCCTCTGTTTCGGGTTCTGTCCATTTAGTGTTGACCTCCTGCGAGAGGTAGATTTTGGGGTCCATAGTCATCAATGACGCATATCTTCATGTGCCGTTTTTTCCAGGCTCATCAAGGGTTTTTGCAAATTGCAGTGCAAAGTCGTCTTTTTTTTATTTTTGTGAATCTGCTCTTTGGGCTGGCCACAGCTCGGAGGGTTCACAAAGCTCCCAGCCCAGTACTGGACTTGCTGAAAATGCAGATGTGCCAATCTCAGTTTACCTCAATAATCTTTGTTCAGGAAGCAGTCTGTTCCAGATTTTCCTTTGATACTCCTGCAGAAATGTAAGTTGTGTCAAGGCATGTTCCCTACGTACAGTCCTACTCCAGGTCTTTGGTAGAGGATCATTCTCTCTGTCTGGAACATGAAGTTCCAGGCATTGGATTGCCAGGGGGATCTGTTCCCGGGGTATTACAGAGCTAAGATTGCTGGTTGAGGGTTCGAGATCTGGAGAAGGGATGGGCAAGATAACCACTGATGCCAGCTTCTCCAGTTGATTTGAAGGCGGCTATAGTTCAATGGACTTGGTCTCCACAGGAGAAAGTATTGCCCATCGATATCTTGGATTGTTGGCAAGTACGCCTTGCTCTGGATGTTGGGACAAACCAGTTGTAGGTGTAATCTGGTAATGTCTCTGCAGGCATACATATCAACCACCAGGAGTCATACGGCTCAGGAAGGTGAACAACATTCTGTCTGAGACAGTACAACAAGTGTTGCCTCTATCACTAGTACATATTCCAGGTATAGTATAATGGCAGGGGGAATGGCAGGTGGATCTACTAGATTCCAAGTTCTACAACAAGTGGGAACAGGTTGTGTCTGGGACGAAAGTCCCACCAGCAATAGGGGCAGATGCACTGGTAACACCTTAGGGACCAGTTCTCCCTTATTTGACACTTTCCCTCTGTTTCAGACCTCCATTACAGGACATGGAAATATTTTTTACCTAGGGGAAGCCAGGAAGTCTTTTGGTGGTAACACTGATAATAGTGTTAGCCAAATTAGCCCAGGAGGGCTTGGTACACTGACCTAGCGAGTCTTGCGGGGGTCGCTCCTTGAACACTCCCAGTCCAGCGGGACCTAATGGTCTTGAGTCCTGTATCTCCACACTGTTGAGCCCTGGAAGCTGGTTTCAGGGAACCTCGATTACAGGACTTGGAAATATTTTTTTCCTGGGGGAAGCCAGGAAGTGGCACCCACAGGATTATGAGTGGGAAATTTTCTTTTCTTTCTCCAATCAGTAGGGGAAAGGAGATTGGCCTTAAGTACCATTAAGGGTTTGAGTTCATCCCTATACATTTTTTCCAGAGGCCATTGTTTCTCACTCTTGGATTCATACTTCATACAGCATGTAGCGTAGATAGTCCCACATGTCAGGTCACTCTTGTGTCCTTGGGACTGGGATTCGCTCTTGGCTGTCTTTGCAGAGGCCATTTTTTTGAACCAATTGGGAGACTGTTAGACACTCATCTCAAAAGATGGCTTCTTTGGTTGCCATCACTTCACTAAGTGCAGTGTCAGAGCTAGCGGCCCTTTCATGCAAGGAGCCATTCTTGGTCGCACATCATAAGGTGATGTTGCATCCTAATCCATCTCTATTGTGGTAGAGTGGTTTCTAGTTTTCACTTGAATCAGGACAGTGTCTTGCTTTTCTATTTTTCTTCTAATCCACAGTTGGCAGGAGAAAGATCGCTACCTACTCTTGAGGTAGTTCAGATGCTCAGGGTCTACTTGAGTTGTCGGCACAGGTCAGGAATCCTGATTTGTGCAGCCAGAAGAGCCCAGGAAGGGCAGGCGGCATCCAGGTCGAATGTTTAGCAGTGGATCTGCCAGTTCATCAATGATGCCTATGATTTTAATGAGCAAAATTTTTTTTTTTCTGGGGAGAGATTCTCTACCAGGTGTGTGGGAGTATCTTGGGCCATCTGCCATCAGGTGTCAGTGTCCAGTCCTACACACCCCACTGTGATTGGTGACTGGTGCGGCCCTGTAACCCTGCTGTGAGACATGATGGAGCCCCTGGGAGCACTACTGAAACCCACGGCACGACACCAGCCTGAAACGCGTAAAGCACCTTTTCTCATAAATTGGTACTTACCCCTTAAGACATGTCAATTTTGTGATTATGTATCCTTGTTTGATTTATGCTCAATCTTGGTTTTGATTTAAAAACGGCCGCTGTCAGCTGACTTTTTTTTTTATTTTTTGAGGAATTCAGCCGCCGATTGGCTGTGTTGCTGCTGCGCTGCATTCTGGGAGTTGTAGTCCGGACCACGCTCAAGTGAGACTGGAGGGAACTGAGCAGCGCAGTAGGTAACTACAACTCCCGGCAGGGAGACCCGTCACTTCACAGGGGGGCCCGGCCAGCCAGCAACTTCAAGCTGTCATTCTCCTGCTGCTCTGTTCCAGGCAGCCGCACCTGCTTTGTATTAACTCCCCTACTTGCTGCAATGTATCATGTCCTCTTCACTCCTATAACCTCCCTCTCCTTCTGGGGACCTTTGTTTCTGTTCAGTTTCTTTCATTTATTCCAGGCTGATTTCACTCATGCTTCATCCCCCTCCCTCTGTGTACTCATCTCTCCCGACCGGTACAATCTTGCGGTAGGTTAGTCAGACGCACCTTGCACCAATCCACTTATCTTTTTCCCATTCATTTTATCCTCTCTCATGTTTTGTATTTCTGCTCTCCTCATATAAATCACTGCAGCCTCTGGTCTCAGCTCTGGGCATTCCACAGATGTACTTGGGCTGACACCCTTTCCATCCCAGCTTACTTTTATCTCATACAATAGTTCTGTCAGAATCATGCATCTAGCACATGCTCACTCTCCATTAACTTATACTACCGAATTAGGGCTTTTTCACACTAGTGCAGTGACTGGCGTTTTTCCACACGGGAAGAACACCAGTCACTGCTAGAGCACATAGAATACAACTGTTTTCTATGTGCCTGTTTACACTGCAGCACCGTTGTGGTGCGGTGCAGTAAGCTGCAATAAAATATAGTAATGCTACATTTTATCACAGTGCGCTGGATGGCACTGACATTATCAATCAGTCCTTCCCAAACTGACAGCAACGCAGCAGCATTTTTTCCTTCCAGTGACCCCACAGCACGTCACAAACATTATGGCACTATTACCCCCATTCCCTCCTCCACCTGGGGGGGGGGGGCGCAGTTTGCTATCTTTGCCTAGGCACTGGATGACCTTGTACCCGCACTACACAGAGGGATCACCTGCAGAAAAGACTCAGGAATGGTACAGTACATGATGCCCTGTGGGTCCTGCTGGAACTAATCATGGCCTGTTGGCAGTGGTGGCTGGTGCTAAAATATTTTGGGGGGGGGGGGGCAAACAAACTGAAAAAAATTTGAAAAAAGAAACCATCAATTGCAGCCACTTTGCCATCAATTGCAGCCACTGTGCCATCAAACGCTGCCAGTGTGCACATCAAACACTGCCAGTGTGCCCAATGCTGCCAGTGTGCCAGTGTGCCCAATGCTGCCAGTGTGCCAAAATCTGCCAGTGTGACAGTGTGCCCCCCGCCCGCTCGCCTTCTGCCCTGTACTTGCCCTGTCTTGTGGGGCAGCGGGTGACGGCAACGAGCGGGTCCTTCATGCATCTCCTGCACTTCTTCTCCCATCCTCTCCTCCCGTCAGGCCTCCCATAGCGGCGCCTGTTGTTTCAGCCAATCAGGTGACAGGTAACAAAACCTGAGCAACCTGATTGGCTGTGAGGCAGGTCAGTGTTAGGGAAGCGATGTATTCGGTTCTCTAACACACCAATGAGTAATCAGCGAACGCACAGCAGTGCGCCTGCTGTTTACCCTTTTGGAAGCCTATTAGAGCCCATGGCTCTAATTAGGAAGCCTATTTGAGCCTATGGCTCTAATCAGGCGTTTCCAAAGAAACCCCCGCCACTGTAATTCATATGCCCAGCATCCGACAAGGGACCGGACACATGGCAAGACTGCTATTTGGTCTTTAAGTTTATACATCCACAAGGTTTTTACCAGGTGGATGTCAAGAACATTGAGAAGACTGCCTTTGGTCTTAGTGTATTTCAAACAGTAATAGTGGCAGTTTCTTGCGATGGTGTCTCCCTCCCCTCAGGGACATTGCTCGGGGATGTCCCATATAGTAATGACTGCTCTGTGTCTGGGAAGTTTATCTTGCTACAGGAGGGGTTATATAGGGGAGGACTTCTTGTTTTACCTCATACAGCCAACTTCCTGTTTCTTGCTTGGTAAAAAGCCTAGGCTTATGACATCATGCACCTCTCTCTTAGTGGCACTAAAAAGGAAAATGGGCACTATATCTTTGCAATGGTGGATTATCTGTTTTGTGCACCAAACAGGATTATTTTGCACAGAAGAGTGTTTTTCACATGGATTCCCACTGAAATATGTAGTTTTAAGCACTTTATCAATTAGGATCTGAACATTATTTTAAGGCATACGAATTAACAGCAAGTTGTTTTTCACATTTATTTTTATATGTTTTGGACTTTTTGAATAATTTTGGAGTCACTTTATTAGGATTTACATATTACAGTGCATCCGGAAAGTATTCACATCGCTTCACTTTTTCCACATTGTGTTATGTTACAGCCTTATTCCAAAATGAATTTATTAAAAATAAAAGAATCTCATGTACATAGGTTTTCACAGCCTTTGCTCAATACTTTGTTGAAGCACCTTTGGCACCAATTACAGCCTCAAGTCTATTTGAGTATGATGCTACATGCTTGGCACACCTATTTTTGGGCAGTTTTTCCCCTTTCTTCTTTGAAGGACCTCTCAAGCTCCATCAGGTTGGATTGGGAGCATCGGTGCACAGCCATTTTCAGATCTCTCCAGAGATGTTCAATCAGGTTCAAGTCTGGGCTCTGGCTGGGCCACTCAAGGACATTCACAGTGTTGTCCCATAGCCATTCCTTTGTTATCTTGCCTGTGTGCTTAGGGTAATTTTTCTGTTGAAAGATGAATCTTCGCCCCCATCTGAGGTCAAGAGCGCTCTAATAAAGGTTTTAATACAGGATGTCTCTGTACATTGCTGCATTCATCAGTACCTTGATCCTGACTAGTCTCCCAGTTCCTGCCACTGAAAAACATCCCCACAGCATGATGCGGTCACCACCATGCTTCACTGTAGAGATAGTATTGGCCAGGTTAATTAAAATAATAGTGCGCTAGATTAAAAAATGACAGATTAATTAACAATATCCTCCAGTGAATAAGTGACACTATATTATACATACACAATAATCAAACAAACTCTTGATTGCTGAAAAAAATTCAATCCAAAATGATACGTGCTCCGTGACAGTCACGTAGCACGTATCATTTTGTATTGAAGATTTTTTAGCAATCAAGCGCTTGTTTGATTATCGTGCGTGTATAATATAGTGTGTCACTTTTGCAGGCCATACATGGTCGAATTTTAAACAAATTTTCTTTTCAAAATCAGAAAGTTCGTTGTTTTTTTTTTTGTGATCCGATGGTGCCACCATTGATTTTCGAAATTCGGCCGACCGAGCCTTCAATTTCACCTCATGTTGCTACAGAAAAGAATTCTTTTCTGGGAATCTTCTTTTCTCTCTGTAAATTTTCTTTTCTTATTACATTTCTCGCACAAAATTTCCAACATGTCCGATTCCTCAAATTTGATTTCCGAACGAAAATCGGCTGTTACTCCAGCCCACTAATGGTGAGAAATTCATACGAAAATTCTTTCGAAATACGAACCGTGTATGGCCGGCCTTATTCACAGGAGGATATTGTTAATTAATTAGTCATTTTAAAATCTAGTGCACTATTTTTGTTACTTTATGAATACTTATGTACATGTGGGGTTTTTTTTTTTTTTTTTTTAAGAAATTTGCAAAGATTTCAAACAAACTTCTTTCACATTGTCATTATGGGTATTGTTTGTAGAATTTTGAGGAAAATAATTAATTTAATCAGTTTTGGAATAAGGCTGTAACATAACAAAATGTGTAAAAAGTGAAGCCCTGTGAATACTTTTCGGATGCACTGTATGTATGTTACACATGATTGTATAATTTAAGGTCACTATATTATGTCATTAGAGCGCTGTACCTTCTCTTTCTTTTTTCAATGACTATTTAAGCGATACACAGTGAGTATTATAAAGCTTTGACATAAAAGTTGATGTAAAGCCTGGTACACATGTTACGGAGAGGTCTGTACTAACTATGCGATGTTAGTGTGGCGATTTTCCCTTCTGTGCTATTGTGTTCTGACAGGGGACCGCCTGTAAGGGGTAGGTAGGGTGTGGTGGTCATCACGTCCTTCATGTTTTCTCCCTTGTTGTGCGTTAAGCGAGGGTCACATAATCAGCCTACTCTTTGGTGGGTTCTTCTGCGCTGTGCTAGGCACCTTGTACAGGGTCACTGCCATACCCATGGGGTACCTTTACTTGAGCCACGCTCACAACCTGGACAGATGACTAAACATAAACAAACTCCAGCAAACTCTCTTGATGTATTAAGCTTCAACACGGTCACTTAGGCATTTAGGAGGGACACACAGAGCCAATGCCCTCTTCACCTGTCCAGCATATCACTGCTACCTCACTTCCAGTAACGTTATGGGGTCCTGCTGTGCACTTAACGCGGGCTCCATGCATGCAGTTCACTTAACTCTTCCATACCTGTGCACAATATGAGGGCCCCGGTGGTGCATATCTGCTCCTGTTGCTATGGGAGACAGATTCTGGCTGAAGGAGTGCAGCCGACAACATCTCACCTGCCACATGTACACACTTAAAGACATGCTGCTAGAGAACACTTTGTTGCTCTTCCTTGGTAACCACTTGTATCTTCACACTGTATTAACTCTGCACATTAATGTCATCATCAAACCCCAATGTGTTTTAGTGATCAGGGCTGTAGGCTATATGTTCCGGCTACTTACCGTATATACTCGAGTATAGGCCGACCCGAATATAAGCCGAGGCACCTAATTTTACCACAAACAACTGGGAAAACTTATTGACTCGAGTATAAGCCTAGGGTGAGAAATGCGCAGCTACTGTAAGTGGAAAAGAGGGTCAACAATGCCCATTTGCAGCCTCACTGTGCCCATGCAGATGGGGCCCTGTATCTCGGGGTCACTTAGTGCTAGGAACCCCATCTTTGGATATGTTGTAGTGCTAGTTCAACTGGGTTGGCACGCCAAATTTTGGGATTCCTAGACCCAAGTGGCCCCGAGATACGGGGCCCCAAAGTCGGGTCGGAAATTTTTTTTTTTGCTGCAGAAAAGTGCTTGACTCGAGTATAAGCCGAGGGGGGCACTTTCAGCACAAAAAAATGTGCTGAAAAACTCGGCTTATACTCGAGAATATACGGTATATTGCACCCCTTTAGAAACTTTATACCAGGTAAAGGCAACGTTTCCAAGCTGTACTGAAGAATAAGTTAACACACCAGTTCAACATAAAGTGCAGTCTTTTCCTAACATCCCTGGTCCTGAACTTTAGGCTTGTGGCTGCCCCAGTGTACCTGTACAAGATAGACTCCATTACTGGCATCCATGATCAGAAAAGTCCAACACATCAGTGGCTTAATGGAGGACTGTAGGTCCCAGCAATCCCCCTACATATGGGAGGCTCCAGGACACAGGTTTTCGGGAGAAATTGGGACTACTTAAAAGGCAGAGAACCCTGACAGAAGCAACAAGAGGTTACATCTTGCTGGCTGTCTGTGTCTTTTCCCATGCATACTGTGACTCAGTAAGGCAGAGTCCTCCCCCCTATTTATATCATGGGGAGAGAGAGGCAGAGCTCAGCAGGAAACAGGTGAACTATTTCCCTCCTGGCCGGGGCAGCATTAACCACTACTCGTCTACCCTTCCCCCACCAGAACACACCGGTCAGCGCTTGCAGCCATTAGCTGTGAGCACTGATCAAATGCCGATGGGCTGTTGGTTTTCAAGCATGCTTGTTCGACAGAAGCCAGTTGTGGTATCGGCTTTTGTCGCATGGGCAGCTGGACACATGGGCTGAAAGTCAGCCGTTTTCTACATACACACGATTGGAAATTCGCATACACACAATTGGAAGTTCGGCCAGCAAAAGACCGATGAGAGCTTTTGGTTGGAAAATGCGACCGTGTGTATGCTCCTTTGGACTTTTGCTGTCCGAATTCCCGCCAGCAAAAGATTGAGAGCATGTTCTCAATTTTTCGGTCGGAAAAAGTTTTGCTCAGAAATTCCGATCGTCTGTAGCAATTCCAACACGCAAAATTCCTATACATGCTCGGAAACAATTTGACGCATGCTCAAAAGCATTGAACTTCATTTTCTCGGCTCGTCATAGTGTTGTACGTCACCGCGTTCTTGGCAGTCGAAATTTCAGCGAACTTTTGTGTGACCTTGTATATGCAAGCCAAGCTTGAGCGGAATTCCGTCAGAAAAACCATCCAAGTTTTTTCCAACGGAAATTCCGCTCGTGTCTACGTGGCATAAGAGCTGATTTCGGGCGATATTCATCCCATGTGTATGGGGCTTTAGATTTCTCAGTATAGCAATACTGATCACATTTATACCTCAAGAAATGATACATCATGGTAGGGTTCCAGGAAAGTAATCTCCAGATTTCCAAGCACAATTTCACAGCCACTAAAAGCTTTCTTCATAAGGTGATAATGTGTATCTACTGGTCCCAGTCTTGAAAGCCTGTTAGCAGTTCCAAGGCAAACTGAAAGAGAATAGTATTAAAAAAAAAAAAAAAAAAACTTAGGTCCTATGAATTGTAATGTAATGTATGCAGTGCAATTTCAACCTTTTTTTTTTTTTTACAGAAATATAAAACATGAAACCTGACTTTTTCCTGTGCGCATAAATAGTAATTTAATTGGATGCTATGTTTCAATGCGCTTTGCTGGGATAATCTCAGAAGAAAGGATGAAATGGTCTGGATGGATACGTAGGAAAACAATGAGAGAGGATACCGAAAAATAAATCTCCCCTCATTTACACATTCCTTAAGCCTAAAAAGTCCCAATTTTTCTGAGGCGAGATTTCTTTCTCTATCCATGTAGCGCTGACATCCTTGCCTATTGATGTGGTTATGTATATAGTAATGTAAAGTCATTGACATTGCTATGGTTCAGTGTTTGGAGCCGTTTAGTGACCAAATACCAGTAACACACTGATATGTTTATTACATCAGAACAAGCACAAAAGACTTTGACAGGAAGTACTGTTGTTTTGATAAGATGGTTGACCTTTTTTACCCAGGATGCCAGGTGACCTACCCATGGACACCCTCTCTGACAGTGCATGCTGGGTAGAAGTAAAAAAAGGACCTCGAGCGGCCATCTTGGGTCTCTTGGGATCATGTTGCCTGCCTGTGCGGATCTGTGAGGAGGCTTCCGGGAGATAGAGGCAGACAGTCACTGCGGAGCGTAGACCTGTTCACCTGCGAAGTGACCTGAAGGAGCCTAAGAGACGGTGACCGGATTGACAAGGCCCAGATACACTCATCGGAGTGTCAGAGGACTGGATCCATCCAGCGGAGCGGTACAGAGCATCTGGCCCAGCTGACTTAGAAGCAAGTTACAGTCACCGGACCACAGTGATCAGACGGAACTCCGATCCAGTTGGTGAGCGGGCTACGGCCCACCGTTTGTTAACTTTTGCACACAGTTAGACTCGCATACAGACCTCACTGGAATCTGTAGTTCCATGGAGGAGTAGCAGAGCAACTGACACTGAGCAGGCTTGAGGCCTATCTACCTTGGCGCCTCAAGCGATGTAAATAAGTTATTGATGTTACACCAGGAGCACTTCAGTTTAACCCTCTACAGACTTTGGATTACAAATAACAAAGGAGTGACTTTAGCTAGCGAAGAAAGAAGATCTGTATCAAGTACTTTAAGTGAGACCACACGTATAGCTTTAAAGCAGGAGGAGCTCCCAGGTTTATATATAAATATACATTCTATATTGTTTTATACTGAAGTATATTGGGCTGTCGTCCTATGTTGGGATGACAGCACAATTTCTGTAATAACCTGTTTAAATGTTTACCAGTAAAAATATTTCTGGTTAAGTATCCAGTTGTGTGGCGTACTGTTTTTCCCCACCAGGTGGAGCCAGTGGATACTGAGGGTATTATACAGGTACTTTGCACTGTCTTATTTTGTACTGTATTACATTGCACCACAGCTGTGCCAAGGGGACTGAGTTAAGTTAGTGGGGTTTCTCAGTAGAGTGCAGGACCAATTCAAACTAGCAGCTCCTTCAGGGGGTCAGTGCTACATCCATATTAGGGATGTGGCCTTTTTTTTGTTTACAAATGTTTTTTATTATGGATAAGGTCATAGTACAGGATTTAAACAATGTTAGAAGTTATACAGGTGAGAGAGTCATTTACATTATATCCGAGTGAAGACATATTATATGAGAAAATACATATATTAAATTATAAACCTATATAACATTTGCGGGAAAGGATCTGTATATGTGCTTAAGTAGAATAGCAGTAGTGGACATTAGACCAGTAGTGAGGTTTCCCATAAAGTCCATTTTTTTTATATAAATATGCATGGTGTCATATAACGTGTGGTGTATTCTTTCTGATAATTTGATGTTTGCCATACGGTTAAGAACCTGAGGCCATGGTACGATGGATGAATGCCAGTTGAAGGCGATGGTCCAGTGGATAAAGCTAAATAGAGTATGGATTAGTCTAAAACTGGCTATTGGTATATTTTGTATGGGGAGAATAAAAGGCACATTTGGGGTGTTAGTGGGATCTTTCTGCCTGAAATTCGATCAATCATGAGACTTGCATTGTGCCAAATGTTTTTTAGATGGGAGCAATCCCAAAATATATGTAGTAGTGTCCCATGTGTAGGGCAGCCCCTGAAGCAGAGTGGGGATGTTGATGGGTAGAATGAGTTGAGTTTGGCAGGGGTGAGATACCACCTATAAAGCAGTTTGGTGGCAGATTCTCTGATGGTGGTAGTTTTGGTGCATTTGTGTAAGTTTTCAAATATGGTATCCCATTGTTCAGGGGAGAATGAAACTGTTAGGTCTGATTCCCATTGTAGCATGGGGTGTGTTTTTTCAGGCATATTAAATTAATTTAGATTTTTATAGATTTTGGAAATTAATCCTTTGTCCGGTGGGGAAGAAATACAAATCTGTTCGAATTGAGAGAAGGAGATAAGTAGCGTGAGTGAGTAGTATTTTTGGTAGAAGTATTTTATCTTCGTATAATTTTCATGTTCTGTAGGTGCAAGGTCATATTTTGTTCGTAGTTCAGTGAAGGAGTAAAATGTACTGTTACGGGTAAGTGATTTTAGATTTGTTATGTATTTTCCATATTGCTAATCAGTTTTGGTTATTATCTAAGAAGGTGAAGTGAGGGTCTCCAAGAAAGGATGCAAGGGGAGGGATATCGGAAGACATGTCAAATTTGGTATCTTGTCTGTTCCACAGTTTAAGGGAATGCGTTACAATTATATTTAATGGTCTTATTTTCTGTGGTAAAATAGACTTGGGCCAGAGTAGACCTTGTAGGTGGTATGGGAGGACTGATTGTTCTTCGAACAGGAGCCAGGGGATTTGGGAGGCTGGGGCATACCATTGTGCTAGTTGGGTGAATCTGGCTGATAGATAATATAGCCATAGATTTGGGATAGTTAGACCTCCTTTTAGTTGGGGCCTGAACATTAAGGAGTAGCTAAACCTTGTTTTTTTGTTTTGCCAAATTAATTTATTGATTTCTCTTTGGAGAGAATCTAACTTATTTTTTGGGTAATGTAATTGGAAGGGCTATAAAAAAGAATAAAAGTTTGAGTAGTATAACCATTTTCGTGGTCACTATTCTTCCTGAGAATATTTTGGTATGAAGACCATGGTTTCATAATATTTTTGATGTTATTAAATATTGGTGGGTAATTTGCATGAAATAGTGTTTTGTATGAGGGCGTAATATGGATACCTAGGTATCTGAATGAATCCGTGCACCATTGAATGGGAATTTGTCTTTGAGTGTTATTATTAAGGCTGGTGGAATATTAATGGGAAGGGCTGAGCATTTAGACAAGTTAACACTCAAGCCAGTCAGGTCATGAAAAATGTCTAGTGTTTTGGTCAGATTCGGTAAGGAGATGAGGGAATCTGTAAGAAAGAGAAGGACATCGTCTGCATAGAGACTTAGTTTGAATTCCTTGGACCCTTTAGTGTATCCTTTGATATGTGTTGTTTCTAATCGCACAGGCAAGGGGCTCTATTGCCAGGGCAAAGAGGAGCAGGGAAAGTGGGCATCCTTGCCTGGTGCCCTTGCTCAGGGGAAAAAAGTCAGAATTGCTGCCGGGGAGTTTGATGCGTGTTTGGGGGTTATGGTAGAGGGCTTTGAAACCATGTAAGAATTTGCTTTGTTTATGCCGTATCTAGTGTGTCTAAGTATGACCAGCTGATGCTGTCAAAGGCTTTGTGGATATCAAGACTGAGTAGGAGTGTAGATTTAGAGTGTAGGTTAGAGTCTTGATGTTTGTAGTCAGTCTTATGTTATCTGTTATTTGCTTGTTCGGGATGAATCCTGTTTGGTCTGGATTTATTAATGGGGAAATAACTGCAGCCAATCTGTCTGCTAGCATTCGGCCGAATATTTTAAGATCATTGTCAATGACTGAAATTGGACGATAATTTTGTGGGATGGAATGATCTTTATTTGGTTTGGGAAGAAGGGACATGTTTTCTAGGAGCATTTCTGATGGGAATTGGTTTCCTTGTAGGATATGGTTATATAATTTTGTAAGGTGTGTGGTTAATGTGGAGGCAAATTTTTTTTTTTTATAATATGATGTGGAGTATCCATCTGGGCCTGGAGCTGTAGAGGTTTTTAACAAGCTAATAATTCTATTAATTTCTATGTCTGAGCAAGAAGCGTTGAGCATCTCTATTTGTTGGTTATATAGAATGGGTAGTGTAATATCATTAAGACAGTTCAGGGAAGATTGTTTAGGTGAAGATTGGGGAGTAGAGAGAAGCTTTTTATAGAAGTCTAAAAATATGTTCATAACTTCTTTGGGCTGGGATACTAAGTTGCCTGATGAATTCCTTCATTTATAGGTGTGGGGAGGTTTTGTTGTTTGATTTAGTTTTCTGGCAAACATGGTAGAGTATGAATTGCTATTAAGTAAAAATCTAGCTTTAGACCATCTAAGGGCTTTTTCTGTATCTGATGTAAGTAATGAGTCTAAGGATGTGCGTTTTTCTTGAAAAAAGATCGCTGGAGGGGTTTTGGTTGTTCTTGTGATACAAGAGATCTAGATCTCATGTAAGAGATCTTATATCAGTGAGTTTAGATTTGTTTTTGGTTGAGGCAATATTTATCAAATGGCCTCTCATAACTGCCTTATGTGCCATCCATAAAGTTGTAGGTGGCATGTCTGGTGCTATGTTAAGAGCAAAGTATTGCTCGAGGTGAGATAGGATTTCTTGAGAAATTGTTGGGTCAGTTAGCAGGGAATCATTTATTCGCCATTTAAGTGTTGTGGTTGCTAGGCCTATATGTGAGGTGCTGAAGGAGACTATATGATGGTCTGACCAGGGACATGGGTGGATCCTCGCTTTTGAGGAATTGGCTAATAAGATTGGGGTACAAAAAATATATTCCAGCGGTGCATAGCTATCATGTGGGTGAGAGTAGAATGTGTAGGCTTTGATACCTACATTGTGAGCTCTCCATGTATCTACTAGTTGGTGGTTGTATAATGATCGATTAAGTGATTTAGGGAATGATTTAGAGGATGGGACTACTCTGCTTCTATCTAATGCTGAATGTGCAGCTAGGTTAAAATCACCCCCTACTATTAAGTGTGTGGAATGAAATCTATCTAAGGTGTCAAAGAATTTTGAAAAAAAACTTGTTTGTGCATCATTGGGAGCATATACTGAGGGAATGGTGACCGAGCGTCCCTTTATTGAACCATTTAAAATCAAATATCGACTGTCTGGGTCTTTAAAAACTCTTTGGGTTTCAAATACCACTGAGTTTCTTACAAAGATTGCTGCACCCCTGGATTTAGCATTATATGTTGTGCAATAGAATTGACTGTAACCCTTGTCAAAAAATGTAGGATGTTTATCTGTTGCAAAATGAGTTTCCTGCAACAGAATAATGTCAGCCCCCAGTCTGTTGTAGTGGCGGAAAGCTTTTTTTCTCTTTTGGGGAGAGTTAATGCCCTGGGCATTGTGAGATATCACCCCAAGCCCCATTGAATAGGTGATGGGTAGCTATAGTGGTTATAGGGTGATAGGAAAAGCTCACGAGGCCCAGGGCACAGCACATGTGCAAAAAGATACAGAATCACCATTGTCTTCATCAATGTCAACATTAGGATTTTTGTGTGATCTGTAAAAGAGATCCAACTATTCTTTTCAATTATATACTGTAATTTGTCACTTGTGTACAACATTGTTAAATATATCAATCTTAACTGTAGCTTTACTATGGTAGACCTTCTTATAAAAAATAGCTTAGAAAAACATTTTCTATAAAGTAGGGAGTCAGGGTGTGGAACACCATCTGACCAATAACCATTTTGGTGTGAACAAAATTGTCCAAAACCCACATAGGGAGCCCTATCTATTAAAATAACAGATAACATGATCAGTTGCGTAATAAACGCTATGGACTGAACCATATTTTGGGAACCCATTGTGAGTAGGGGGACAAACTGGGGATGTGGCCTTTTTAAGCAGCTTTTTATGTAGCGCCCTGGGGTTTAGTCAGGGAGAGTGGTGGTTGGTGCTCAAAATTTTTGGGGGGGTGCAAACAAATTGAAACACCCCCCCCCCCCCCATCAATTGCAGCCTCACTGTGCCCATCAATTGCAGCCTCACTGTGCTCATCAATTGCAGCCTCTCTGTGCCCATCAATTGCAGCCTCACTGTGCCCATCAATTGCAGCCTCACTGTGCTCATCAATTGCAGCCTCTCTGTGCCCATCAATTGCATCCTCTCTGTGCCCATCAATTGCAGCCATTGTGCCCTCCATATGCAGCCATTGTGCCCATCATATGCAGCCACTTGTGCCCATCATATGCAGCCACTTGTGCCATCAAATGCAGCCACTTGTGCCCATCAAATGCAGCCACTTGTGCCCATCATAGGCAGCCACTTGTGCCCATCATAGGCAGCCATTATTCCCATCATATGCAGCCACTTGTGCCCATCATATGCAGCCACTTGTGCCCATCATATGCAGCCACTTGTAACCATCAAATGCAGCCAATTGTGCCCATCATAGGCAGCCACTTGTGCCTATCATAGGCAGCCACTTGTGCCCATCATAGGCAGCCATTATTCCCATCATATGCAGCCACTTGTGCCCATCATATGCAGCCACTTGTGCCCATCATATGCAGCCACTTGTAACCATCAAATGCAGCCAATTGTGCCCATCATAGGCAGCCACTTGTGCCTATCATAGGCAGCCAATTGTGCCCATCATATGCAGCCATTATTCCCATCATATGCAGCCATTGTTCCCATCAAACGCCGCCACGTGTGCCCATCATATGCAGCCACGTGTGCCCATCATATGCAGCCACGTGTGCCCATCAAATGCAGCCACTTGTGCCCATCAAATGCAGCCACTTGTGCCCATCAAATGCAGCCACTTGTGCCTATCATATGACGCCACTGTGCTCATCAATTGCTGCCATTGTGCCCATCAATTGCTCCCACTGTGCCCCATCAAACGCAGCCACTGTGCCATATCAATTGCTGCCAGTGTGCCCCCCACTGGCCCGCAGTCTGCACTTACCTGTCTCTGTGGGACAGCTCCTCCATGCTCCTCGATGTCTTCTCCCGTCCTGTCTTCCCGTCCTCTGCTATGATTGGACGCCTGGCATCCAATAACATGGCCTGTCGTTTCAGCCAATCAGGTGACGGGTAACAGATCCGAGCACCTGATTGGTGGAGAGGCAGTTTAGTGTTAGGAAAGTGAATATTCATTTGCTTTTCTAACACAGCTGAGTGACCTGCGAGCGCCCAGCATGGCGCTCGCAGGTCACCTTTTTTGACACCTATTAGAGCCTATGGCTCTAATCAGGTGCTTCAAAACCACCCCCCGCCACTGTAATTCAGGCGCCCTGCGCCTAAAAAGGGTCCGGGCACCTGAATAGGGAGTGGCAGCGGCAGCCATAGATAGATTCATGCAATGCATGAATCTATCTATTGGTGCTAGAGGGGGATGGCAGGAGATATGGGGCGCCCTTATGGATGCACCACCATTGGTCAGGGAGCTCCTTGCCAAATTTCTTGTCAAGAGTAGCTACTTTAGTTAATTATTAAGGACCCATTGACTTCTCCCTAAGTTTGGCCTGGTTGTACTTTCCTCTTCTACCACCAGGTGGCCGGGCACTTGGAGGTATTAGATTGAGAAGGACAACTCAGGGTCAGGTTATGGGTATATGGGGTATCTCAGCCAAAGGGCAGGAATTTTGTTGAATCCCTTGGCCTGCTGGGAGAGCCTATATATCCAGGTAAAGTCAGGTGATCCAGGTTCTTGTGTGCCACCCAGACTGCCATCTGGGTGGATGGGTGTCATCTGCTCCAGGCTGCTAGGCCAGAGATTAGGCCTATCCTGGGGGCATCAGGCTGCCAGGCTGTGTGAGGGCCTATCCAGAAGTAAGAGGGCAGAGCAGGGTTGGGACTGCGGCTTACAGTCCAACCAAAAGCGACGGTCCTTCTGGCCTGAGAACCTGTCGGGGTCGGAGGCTGTCGCCACCAAGGGACCAATCACCTTTACCATGGACCACAGTGAGTAATTGAAGCAAGTACCAGAGCAGTATTCTCACTGAACGGACACGGTGGAGAATCAGGAAACTTCAGGCGGTGATCAAGTCAGAGACCCAACCAGCGGAGGTGACGCTTGCAGAACAGCCTTGTGTGCCAAGCTAGGGACCAGTCAGCAGGGGTGAAGCTTGAAGGTATCGAAAGTGCCAAGCTAGGGACCCAGCAGGGGAGCGTGGGTGACGCTAGAGGGTGATACCACCGCAAAGGCCTTGAGGAGCTCACAGGATTCAGAGTCAGTGAATCAGTGGGTCTAGTGAGAGACTGGAAGCTCAAGGGGCTGAAAAACTACAAGGAGAAGTTGTAGCACAGCTGAGAGAAGTGTTACTTTGAGTTATGATTCGGAACTGTTTAAGTACTCTTACCATAGGAAACCGCAATCCTGCACATGCAGAAGTGGCACCTTGCTGGAGCCTTTACCTGTACGGCTGTCCTCTTGTAGAAGTCTTGGAGTCTGCCCTTTGAAATTGCAACTACTTAAGGATGTCCTGGTAACCCTCTTTCCCTTGCAAAATATAAAAAGGACTGTCAAAGAAATAAAACCTCTTTTACATCCATGGAGTGTCTGGGGCCCAATGACTTTTACCACCTTTGCACCCACTATGCCTCACAACCCACCACATATTGAAGGATGTCAGCTATCTTTGGCCTTAAAGCGGAACTCCACCCTAAAGTGGAACTTCCGCTCATCAGAACCCTCCCCTCCTCCGGTGCCACAATTGGCACCTTTCAGGGGGGAGGGGGTACCGATACCTGTATAATACAGGCATCTGCACCCACTTCCGGGCATAGATAGCCGCAGAATCTGTGGGTATTTACGCCACTTCCTGTGATCCCCCCGCTGTCTGCTGGGAAACACACAGATCCCAGAGACCGCAGGGAGTGTCCTTATTGCGCAGCGCGACTCGCACATGCGCAGTAGGGAACCGGGAAGTGAAGCCGCAAGGCTTCCCTTCCTGATTCCCATACCGAAGATGGCGGCGGCAGCACCCTAGAGCCGATCAATAGATCGGTTTTCAGGTGCCGATATCGCGGGCGCGCTGGAGGGGTTAGTGTCCATATTTTAAAAGCCAGCAGCTGCAGTATTTGTAGCTCCTGACTTTTAAAAAAAAAATTTTGGCGGACTCCCTCTTTAAGGGTTCTCATTAGGCTGAAAGAGGTCAAAGACTCTGCTACATACTGTATATGAGAGAGGATATCCGGCATGCCTCAAACTGGAAAAAAATGGCAGTGGGGCGGAACTTGAGGTGACAAAAGTGGGTAAACAAAAGTACATCAGGGAGTGCAGAGCAGATAGAGGCATGACATGAAGCACAATGATAAATAGTAGTGCTAAACTCCAGCCTTGCATCAATCTTCCACAGTTGTGCAGCTATTCTTCTGTACTAAAATTGCTGACTCCAATTTAAAGCCGTATTTAACCCAAAATTTAAAATTACAGTGCCTTAAAAAAGGATTCATACCCCTTGAAATTTTCCACCTTTTGTCGTGATACAACCAAAAACATAAATGTATTTTATTGGGATTTTATGTGACAGACCAACACAAAGTGGCACATAATTGTGAAGTGGAAAGAAAGTGATAAATGGTTTTCAAAATTGTTTACAAATAAATATCTGAAAAGTGTGGCATGCATTTGTATTCAGCCCCCTTTACTCTGATACCCCTAACGGAAATCTAGTGGAACAGATTGCTTTCAGAACTCACATTTGGAAAATAGAATCCACCTGTGCGTAATTTAATCTCAGTGTAAATACAACTGTTCTGTGAAGCCCTCAGAGGTTTGTTGGAGAACATTAGTGAAATAAACAGCATCATGAAGGCCAAGGAATAAACCAGACAGGACAGGGATAAAGTTGCCGAAGTTAAAAGCAGGGTTAGGTTATAAAAAAAAATATCCCAAGCTTTGAACATCTCACGGAGCACTGTTCAATCCATCATCTTAAAAAGGAAAGAGTATGGCACAACTGAAAACCTACCAAGACATGGTCGTCCACCTAAACTGACAGGCCAGGCAAGGGGAGCATTAATCAGAGAAGCAGTCAAGAGGCCCATGGTAACTCTGGAGGAGCTGCAGAGATCCACTGCTCAGGTGGAAGAATCTGTCCACAGGACAGCTATTAGTCGTGCACTCCACAAATCTGGCCTTTTATGGAAGTGGCAAGAAGAAAGCCATTGTTGAAAGAAAATCATAAGAAGTCCAGTTTACAGTTTGCGAGAAGACATTTGGGGGACACAGCAAACATGTGGAAGAACATCACCCTAAACACACTATCCCCACGACAAACATGGTGGTGGCAGCATCATGTTGTGGGGATGCTTTTTTCAGCAGGGACAGGGAAGCTGGTCCGAATTGATGGGAAGGCGAATGGAGCCAAATACAGGGCAATCTTAGAAGAAAACCTGTAATGCCCTGTACACACAAAGGATTTTCCGACAACAAAATCCATGGGTTTTTTTTCCGACTGATGTTGGCTCAAACTTGTCTTGCATACACACGGTCACACAAAAATTCTGAACGTCAAGAACGCGGTGACGTACAACACGTACAACGAGCCGAGAAAAATGAAGTTCAATAGCCAGTGCTGCTCTTCTGCTTGATTCTGAGCATGCGTGGCACTTTGTGCGTCAGAAATTGTGTACACACGATTGGAATTTACGCAAACTGATTTTTTTGTCGGAAATTCCGATGGAAAAAGTCAGATGGAGCTTACACACGGTCGGAATTTCCGACAACAAGCTCCGATCGCACATTTTCCGTCGCAAAATCCTATGGTGTGTACGGGGCATTAGAGTCTGCAAAAGACTCGAGACTGGGGACAGAGGTTCACCTTCCAGCAGGACAACGACCCTAAACATACAGCCAGGGCTACAATGGAATGGTTTCGATCAAAGCAAATGCATGTGTTAGAAAGTCTTGAAAATTGCTGTTCACAAACACTTTCCATCCAACCTGACAGCTTGAGCTATTTTGCAATGAAGAATGGGCAAAAGGTTCGCTCTCCAGAGGTGCAAAGCTGGTAGAGACATGCTGAAAAAGACTTGCAGCTGTAATTGCAGTGAAAGGTGGTTCTACAAAGTATTGACTCAGGGGGACTGAACACAAATGCAGCCACACTTTTCAGATATTTATTTGTAAAAAAAATTGAAAACCATTTATCATTTTCCTTCCACTTCACAATTATGTGCCCCTTTGTGTTGGTTTATCACATAAAACCCAAATAAAATACATTTACGTTTTTGATTGTAACATGACAAAATGTGGAAAAGTTTGGAATATGAATACTTTTTCAAGACACTGTAATATATTGTGGCTTTCGATTCATTAGATGTGGTGGCTGCATTCGTTTTCTTTTTTTTTAAGGCTTTTTTCCTTCTGTTTTCCCCGGTGATCTGCCCAGTAACTCATCTCCTGTATTTGAGTGCCCCCACAGGATAAAGGAGCACAGGGGGCACTTTGGACAGCAGCATAGTCAGTCTGGGGGAGAGGAGTTAGATGGACTAACCCATTTAGATACGTAGATACACAAATTGAAGCCAAACTCCAGCTAAAACTTTATAAGCAGTTGCAAGCAAACTATTATTTTTTTCTTGGGATAATGGCAGGGGCAGGCTGATCCATCGGGCACTCGGGCACTGGGGCCCGGGGCCAGTAGGGGGCCCCATCCGTGTTGCCAGCTGTCCATAAATATAGGGATGTTGGCTGTACTTGTAAAAAAGCTGTGTGTCTCTGTTGCATTCTAACAGAGCTCAGCGAGCACAGCTCCCACCTCCATACAAATGGTAAAGGCTGCTGGATCCGATCGGCTCTGCCTCCTCGTGTGGTTAGAGTCTGAGATGAACGAGGGATGGAGGGAGAAAGAAAGAGAGAGAGTGGAAGGAAAAAAAGAGGAATGGAGGGACAGCAGGCCCAGATCCTACACCGCAATAGAAATAGAAACGGTGCCACGCCAACTTTGCGGCGCTGCGCCAATTTGCAAAAAAAGTTCCTGTACTACTTTTCCCGATTTCAGGTGCGACTTCAATAGACATCTGTGCATGAAGCTGCACAGATCTCTTTCCAGTAGCATCTGAAATTGTGCTGACCTGCTACTTTGAAATCGTGCTTGCTACTTTAAGTGAATGGTATTGCCAATAATATGATTTCTTGCTGTAAACATAATTTTCACTGTCATGATAGAATAAAGTTTGTCTGTGGATTAACGACTGCTAGTGGTTAAGGTTGGGTTAAAGTACAACACCAGAAAAAACGCTCAGGTTTTTATTGCTGCCTTTGGAAGACTTCACCCACTTCCTTCCCTGGTAATGCTAGCTGCCTAGACAAAAAGTAAGGGAAAATCTCTTTAACAGCAACAGGGTTTTTTGTGAGTCCTGCTTTAAGAACCAGTCACCTCTTGCCCCAGCCTAGACTTAACAGTGATATTAGACATGTGCAGAACAGAAAAATTAGTTTTGTTTATGTTACAAATTTTAGTTTCATTGATTTGCTTTGGAATTAGTTTAGTTTAATTTTGTTTCATCTAATTTTGATCAGTTTATTAATTTTCGAACAAATTCCAAATTTTAGGAACGATTCGAATTCGGGTCGGTCGAAAAATTATCGACTGATTCAAACTCTGTATGAAGAATAGCTGGTTGTTATGGGGTGGGCTGGGAAGCCGACCGCTGCATCCTTAACCGCTTGCCGACCAGCGTACGATGATGTACGTCGGCACAATGGCACAGCTGCGCAAATGGGCGTACCTGTACGTCCCCTTTAAACACTTTCAGACTGGACCATTTTGCTGGCTTAAGACCAGACCACTTTTTGCGATTCGCCACTGCGTCGCTTTAACTGACATTTGCGTGGTCGTGCGACGTGGCTCCCAAACAAAATTGACGTCCTTTTTTTCCCACAAATAGAGCTTTCTTTTAGTGGTATTTGATCACCCCTGCGGTTTTTTTTTGCGCTATAAACAAAAAAAGAGCGACAATTTTGGAAAAAACTCAATACTTTTTACTATAATAAATAGCCCCCAAAAATATATAAAAAACATTTTTTTTTTGCTCAGTTTAGGCCGATTCGTATTCTTCTACATATTATTGGTAAAAAAAATCACAATAAACGATTGTTGATTGGTTTGCGCAAAAGTTATAGCATTTACAAAATAGGGAAGAGTGGCATTTT
Organism: Lithobates sylvaticus; assembly: GCA_028564925.1. Taxonomy (NCBI): domain Eukaryota; kingdom Metazoa; phylum Chordata; class Amphibia; order Anura; family Ranidae; genus Lithobates; species Lithobates sylvaticus. Next base: position 381,041,590 of record CM053030.1, on the reverse strand, counting down.
TATTAATAATTATTTTTTTTACTAGTAATTGCGGCGATCAGCAATTTTTATTGTGACTGCGACATTATGGCGGACAGTGTCACTAGACAGAACGGGGAGATGCTTTTTTTACATCAGCATCTCCCCGTTCTAAATCTCCGTGAGACAATCGCGGGTATCCCCGAGGCGATCGAGTCCGCACTCGACTCACGGAGCTCGCCACGGGCACGCCGCCGGCGTCGCGCACGAGAATGGCACGGCGGAAAATTCAAAGGGACGTACCTGTACGCCCATTTGCCTGTCCGTGCCATTCTGCCGACGTACATCTGTGTGCGCCGGTTGTAATGCGGTTAACACGCAGCATTGTGGCCACGCGCGCACCATGTACTCCGTGACCGTGCCCGTGGTCGTGTCACGGAGCGGCAGAGCAGGGAGATGCCTATGTAAACAAGGCATTTCCCTGTTCTGCCTAGCAACATGACAGATCTACTGCTCCCTGTCATCGGGAGCAGTGATCTCTGTCATGTTGTAGTGCGCGCATCCCCCCTACAGTTAGAATCACTCCCTAGAACACACTTAACCCCTTGATCGCCCCCTAGTGTTTAACCCCTTCCCTGCCAGTGCCATTTACACAGTAATCAGTGCATTTTTATAGCACTGATCGCTGTATAAATGACAATGGTCCCAAAATAGTGTCAAAAGTGTCCGATGTGGCCGCCATAATGTCGCAGTCACGATAAAAATCGCAGATCGCTGACATTACTAATAAAAAAAAAATAAAAACTGCAGAGGTGATCTAATACCACCAAAAGAAAGCTCTATTTGTGTGAAAAAAAAGGATGTCAATTTTGTTTGGGTGCAACGTCGCACAACCGCAGTTAAAGCGACGCAGTGCCGTATCGCAAAAAGTGCTCTGGTCAGGAAGGGGGTAAATTTTTCCGTGGCTGAAGTGGTTAACAACCGATAACTCATCAGCTGTTTGTGCTCTTCCCTGGTGAGAGCTGAAATGTAAACAAAAGAATGCCGGCAATAAAAAAAGTCAGAAAAAAAACAGCGTGGGGTTCCCCCTCATCCATACCAGGCCCTTTGGGTGATTTGAGGTGGGGAAGCTCTGCCTTAGCACCCCCTGCCTTTTCTGGTCTGCCGGGCTGCATGCTTGGATAAGGGTCTGGTATGGATTTTGGGGTAAACCCCACACGTTTTTCTTTTTTTCATTTTGGCATGGGGTTCCCCTTAAAATCCATACCAGTCCCGAAGGGCCTGGTATAGATTGGGGGGGGGGACTCTGTTTTTTTTTCAGAATTTTCTATTGTCTGCATTCTTTTGTTTACATTACAGTAAACCCCCCTCCATCGCTGGGGTTACATTCCGGACCCACCCGCGAAAAGTGAAAAACCGCGAAATAGAAAGACCCTATTTAAATACACCCTAGGCATGTTTTGTTAATTTTTTAATAGCATTTAAAGGTCTTTAACCACATGCCGACCGCGCTATAGTCAAAAGACGGCTACAGCGCGGTCGGCTTATCCTGGGAGGACGTCGGCTTATCCTGGGAGGAAACTTGCTCCCGCGCGCCCCCTGGGGCGCGCACTCGGGAACATCCGTGACCGCCGGGTCCCGAGGACCCGGCGCATCACGGTAAACGGTAAACGGCCGCTGACCCGGGGACCCGGAGCGATCACATGTACACAAACCGGCGTCACGTCATGACGCCGGTTCCTCCCTCTCCTCTCTGTACCGAGGGGAGAGAAGCGGAGAGGGGGAGAGACGGGACCAGCGCTGTGGGCTGGATGTGTAGTGCCCACAGCGCTGGTCAATACACTGCCACCACTGTGCAATGCTCTGCCACCACTGTGCAATGCTCTGCCACCACTGTGCAATGCTCTGCCACCAATCACTGTGCAATGCTCTGCCACCAACCACTGTGCAATGCTCTGCCACCACTGTGCAATACTCTGCAACTACTGTGCAATACTCTGCAACCACTGTGCAACTCTCTGCCCCCACTGTGCAACTCTCTGCAACCACTGTGCAACGCTCTGCAACCACTGTGCAACGCTCTGCAACCACTGTGCAATGCTCTGCCCCCACTGTGCAATGCTCTGCAACCACTGTGCAATGCTCTGCAACCACTGTGCAACGCTCTGCCCCCACTGTGCAACGCTCTGCCCCCACTGTGCAACGCTCTGCCCCCACTGTGCAACGCTCTGCCCCCACTGTGCAACGCTCTGCAACCACTGTGCAATGCTCTGCCACCACTGCAATGCTCTGCAACCACTGTGCAACACTGCAACACTGCAATACTCTGCCAATACTCGCCAATACTCTGCCAATACTCTGCCAATACTCGCCAATACTCGCCAATACTCTGCCAATACTCTGCAATAAATTTTAATAGAAACAAAGAATTTTTATTTATTTTTTTTACCAAATTTTCAGTATATTTTGATTTATAGCGCAAAAATTAAAAAACCCAGCGGTGATTAAATACCACCAAAAGAAAGCTCTATTTGTGTGAAAAAAAGGACACAAAATTCATTTGGGTTCAGTGTTGCATGAGTAATTGTCATTCAAAGTGTGAGAGCACCGAAAGCTGAAAATTGGTCTGGTTAGGAAGGGGGTTTAAGTGCCCAGTGGGTAAGTGGTTAAACACACTTTTACGCAATGGAAACACATAAAAGAGAGAGAGAGAGAGAGATCAAGAGGATTTTTAAAACATAAAAATATTGTCTTAACAGTACAGTATACTGTACAGTACAGTAAAAAATAGAGTACATAACTGCAAAATATTAGTGCAATATCAGAATAACAGGTCCTAATTAAAATACCGCGATATACCGGTACCGCAAAAACTGAACAACTGCGGGGGAAACCCGCTGACAGCTGATGAGTCATCAGTTGCTAAGGACGCGGCGGCCGGCTTCTCGGCCCGATCCTTAACAACTAGCTATTCTTCACATAGAATTCCAATCGGTCGATCATTTTTTGAATGATCCGAATTCTAATCGTTCCGAAAATTTGGAAGCTAATAAACAAAACGAATTTCAACAAAATTTGTTACTTTTTTATTCAGAGATTCAGATTCAAATTCGTCCGCATTTACATTCAGACCGAAACTAATTGCACATGTCTAAGTGACATAAACAGATAAAGAAACCTGATCACATTGCATATTAAACATTACTGTTATTATCTAGAATGCAACAAAAAAAGATAATTATATAGTACAGTGGTGGCGAACCTTGGCACCCCAGATGTTTTGGAACTACATTTCCCATGATGCTCATGCACTTTGCAGTGTAGTTGAGCATCATGGGAAATATAGTTCCAAAACATCTGGGGTGCCAAGGTTTGCCATAACTGATATAGTATAACCATAGCAATCACAATATTTCTCCTTACCTTTTTCTTTTTGAACTGCAATGGTCTGGCTTATAAACAAGAAGAATAGGATTAGACAAGTCCACAGCAGCCACAGGGTTGGTCTAGTTTCTTTCATGGTGATTTTGAAGCTGTCCTGTATATATGAAGGTCTTAAGTACTCGTCACTGTATTAAAGGCTTAGTCTATCCAAACGTGATACTTCAGTTGAAGATGAAATTTGCTTTGTTGAGCTACCTCCGGGTGTCTTATACCTCCTGGAGCCTGCAGTCATGAGTCCGCCCTTGACAGAGTTCAAGGCTCTGGGATCCATCCTCCTTTTACATGTGGGTGTTCCACCCACCTAAGGGTGTAGCCACACCTACACATTCGTAGAAATACTAAATAAATTCAAAAGTAAAAAGATGATACCCATATCATTTCTGCAGCAGGGAAGCAGTCTTGGCAACAATAGATATCTTTGGAAGCCCAGAGTCTGATAAAGATATTTTAGGTAGTTTAACACTGCAGCATCCATAACCATCTAAAATAACAGATTGGTGTGGATTGACCCTTCAAATATTTTTTAAATGAAATCCCTGTAAAGACTCAGATATAAATTAAGTATCCAAAAATATTCTCACTGAAGATCTTATTTTGGTAATGAGTGAGCAACCTATCCATCGATCCTGAACCTTTCTGATCTCTGGAATGAAAAGTGGTTTCTACCACTGCCAGTTCAGAGTCTAGAAGTTGCAAAATTTTCCAGTTTTAGCCTGGTCTGCGTCTCCCAGTCTAATCACAGTACACAGAGAATTGGCAAACCTGGCTTGTGATGTCACAGAGAGGTGTATCCCTTTCCACTATCCTTACCGATTTCCCATCCCACTCAACTTGACCATGTGTGTATTATGACTAACATACTTATTGCATGGGTTTCCGAACTGTCACCCTTTGGTCATTTGAGAAACACTGAGATTGATCATGGATCACATATTTGATGACAAGTCAGCGTGTCCTCCAATGCCCCCTGTTTTCTAGGAAAAACAATGTGTAATAGAATAACATAGCTTACTGTGAAAAATAAATAAATGGTGTTGTAGAATACAAATACACTTTATGCTAAAATTGCAGAACAGTACAGAACATTAAGATTAGTGCTGTTTAAATATACAGTGCATCCGGAAAGTATTCAGTGCTTAATTTTCTCCACATTTTGTTATGTTACAACCTTATTCCAAAATGGATAAAATTCATTATTTTCCTCAAAATTCTACAAACAATACCCCATAATGACAATTTGAAAGAGGTTTGTTTGAAATCTTGCAAATTTATTAAAAATAAAAAACAAAAAAAATCCAATGTACATACGTATTCACAGCCTTTACTCAATATTTTGTTGAAGCACCTTTGGCACCAGTTGCAGTCTCAAGTCTATTTGAGTGTGATGGAACAAGCTTGGCATGCCTATTTTTGGAAACTGTGTTTGCTGCCATACTGAATAAACCTACAACCAAACTTGTTTGGACTGTTCCTGAATGTCTCTGTCTTGTCCATGGTTTACTGTTAGGCTCCATTCACACTTGGACATCAACATGGCAAGTTGTACCCCATGTTTTCCAATGAGTACCATTCATATCTATGTGACCCAAAGTCGCCGCGACTTCAAAGTAGCTCATGCACTATTTTGGTTCGACTTTCATGAGACTTGAGGGCCATAGACTAGGGTAACCAGACATCCCCGGTTTCTGGGGACAGTCCCAGATTGAGGATACTGTCCCCGAAACAAGTCTGTACCCGGTTTTGTCCCCGGATTGGATTTGAACAGGGGCTGAGGCAATTTCAAAGACAGTCAGTGCAGAATTTAAAAAAAACTCTGCCGCTCCTACTAGCTTAGGGGGTGGGGGTGTATTTTTTTCATTATCTGTGCCCCTTTCTGATGATCATGTGCTGGTTGGAATAGAGAGAATATTTCTTCAGTTTCCGGTGCATGCCCGTTCCGCTCCTGCTTGCATGTTCTTCTGCCTTGGCTCAAGTCCCGGCCAGCCACCTGCCCATCTCCTTGCCTTCCCTGGTGGAGTGATCTTCTTCGGCTCCCCACCCAGTAGTAGCCAGGGCCCGGAGTGTAAGACTTGACAGGCTGTGAGGCGGGCAGCGGCGGCGACGGGCAGAGACATGCTAATTGCCGCCATTACTAGTAAAAAAATATGTCCCCGGATTTCATTTAAAAAATCTGGTCACCTTACCATAGACTTTAATGTTAACCCTCAAAGGTCACATGAAAGTTGCACCTGAATGTTTTACATGCAACAGTTGTGCATTGTCCATTATCACTGGTCAAAGCCAAAGTCGTATCCAAGTCTCACCCATCCAAATTTACATCAACGTCATGTCAAAGTTGCACCAAAGTTGCACTCCAAAGAGGCCCAACTTTGGAGTTTTACAAGTGTGAATGGAGCCTTACCAGTTGAGCTTGTCCTCTTTACAGCTTGGTGTTAAGATGCAGCACCTTAAGAAGACAAACACCTTTTGTTCAGTAAAACAGCTTGTAAAATGGCTTTTGTTGCGAAATGCTAATCAACTGTGGACTAAACAGTTACTACAAGAGATGAATGGCTTACCTATCTGACAAATGCAATAGCTGACAGAAATCCACCAGGCCTTACAACGACAACACCAACAACAGCAAGTGAACCTGTCTCTACAGTAGCAGATACAGGCACTGTCGAAGAGACATATGTTACATCAGCAACATAACACTTAGGCCATTTTCACACAGGCTTTCAGATTAGGTCCGCCTGTCAGTTTTTCAGGCAAGCCTGATCAGACCCTCCTTTCACTCCTATGGAACAGCAGATATCAGTGGTGATGACACCCACTGCTGATCCGATCCTGTCCATAAAAACAAGATGGACACTATTTTCCATCCGTCTGGCAGGCTGTTTGTTTTCATTCGATCTCCCAATAGAGGAGAGTGGGGCTCTGACAGGACCATCCCAGCACAGTGAGTGGAGATGGATCTGTCATCAACCTGTTCAGCAGGGAGCAGCAGATTGATCCCCCACTGTGCAATGCGGAGTCCACCGGGCGGACCGCCCGTGTGAAAGGACCCTTGATGGAAATTAATGCAGAAGCCTACCTTGACATCTCTGAGAGAGTTTTGAATATGATAAGTTACCCAAGGAGCAATGGGTTGAGGTACTAGCACTCTTTTTTTTTAGAAGGAGCTCCAATAACCCTGAAATGACTTGCAACCTCAGGCTTGGGGTTAGCATGGCCATCCGAGCCGAGCACATATTTACAAGGAAATACCACAGAAAGCCCAACCAGAGATGTTTGACCCTATTCAGATTGTAAAGCAAGTGGTCTGTGACCATTATATCAGAGCCTTCCCATTTAAGATACAGCAGTGCATTAGGTATACAGATGTTAAGAGTGTGAATGAGCTGATGACCTTTGTGGAATGAAATACTATAAGTGAGGATTATCTCCAGGATCTTCCCTCCTAGCCAGTATCCCCTGGAAACAGGAAAACATCAACCTCAAGTAAGACTATTCTGTTTTATCCAGAAGGTAAACAGGCTCCTAAGGAGGGGGTGAGACATCCATGGGTGCCAGATATGAATGACCACCTAGCTCAGTTGGAGTCTCTCCCTTGAGAGAGATGCAGCGTATTCATTTCTGGCGGTGTCAAAGACTGGTACATGTGGCTGCCAATTTCCTCATATTACAGGAGTCTACAGAATGTGATCTGGGAAAGAGTATTGTAAATATTGTCCTTACATTCAAATGAATGCACACATTACCAAAGTCCGCTTACCCTTGCCTATACTTGAGTTCAGGGGCGTAGCTACAGGGGTCACAGGGGTCACCAATGCGACCCAGCCCCATGCTGTTCTTTGGAGACAGTGACAGAGTGCCGGTAATGCTGTGTACCTGACTGTGTGTGCTCTAAGGGGAAAATAGGCCCAAATTCACCAGCAGCTCTTTCAGGGATTACTTTGCTATCCTTTGTAATAAGAGAGGCGAGCTATCACCAGATAAACAGGCACATAGTGGACTGGAAGTGTAAACATTGCACTGGGGAATAAGGGGCATAAAAGTACAGGGGCAGGAGTGGTTAAGGTTCCTAACTGCTATTTTAAAAGTGGTTATAAATGCTCAAGGCTTTTTACCTTCATGCATTCTATGCATGAAGGTGAAAAACCTTCTGTGTGCAGCGGCCCTCCCAGCAGTCCCTAAGACTCACCTGAGCTCCCTCTTGATCCAACAATGTGCTTGAGAGCTGAGCTTTTCTTTTGTCTCTCATTTCTCATTGGCTGAGGCAGCAGATGGAGCTATTGTCTCCTGCTACTGTCAATCACAGCAATTGAGCCAATGAGGAGAGGGGGCGGGTCTGAGCCGCAGCTTTGTGTGTCTTATGGACGCATAGAGGGGGGCTCGGAAGCAAGCATGTACCAGTGCCTGCAGAGCAAGCAGCTTGCCATTGGGGGCACTGGCTGAAGTGGAGGAGCCAGGAGCACTGGCTGGGGACATGAGAAGAGAAGGATTAGGGCTGCTCTGTGCAAAAGCACTGCACAGAGTCGGTAAGTATGACATGTTTGTTATTTTCTTTATTTTATTTTTTATGAAACTTTTAATGTCACTTTAAAGTGGATGTAAACCCAAAAATTATTTTTTTACTTAAGGCTTGCACCTAGTACAGTATAGGATTTCATGTCATCTGTGCCCAGTCTTGCCACAAAGAGTTAATTCCGCTCTGATCAGTCCTCTTATCTTTTTTCAGTGAGATAAAAAAAGAGTCTGTCCCAGTGAGAAACAGGTGATTTACATATCTCATGCACTAGTCTGAGAGAGACATTCTGTGTACTTCAGATCAGCTTCTACAGCTCTCCCAGGAGTGGCTGCTCCACACCTCAGCATGATTGGGCATGCTGAAGTCATGGGGTGACTTTTCTATGTTTTGACTGGATTTTAGTGATCATAGCAGAAGTTCAGTGTAAGAAATACACAGGAGAAAATGCATTTTGACAAGGGGAGTGTAGAGGTGGGCGGGGAGTCTACTGAAATCACGACTCCACCCACCGAGCTCCAGACAACAGATCCACCCACAGAATTTGCAGACATTTGACAGGTAAGGATACATGCAGGAGGCATGTATATCCTTATAGATAACAACTATGGCAGTAGTTTAGAAAGGATGAGAGTGGGTTTACATCCACTTTAAGGGCAAGGAAGATCCAAAAGTGTAATAGCTGATTTGGATGGGGTTGTTCAAGGATAAGTGTGTCCAAAGTTAGTAACTGATAAGATACTCAAAAACAAGTACAACATGATTATCAAAATGAGTCACATAACACACATTTCATTGCCCTTGGTTTCTTAACAAAAATGTCAAAGTACATTGTAATCAAGCCAATTTAGGAAATTGTGAAGCAACCTAAATGACAGGAAAATACTTGTACAGGTTGATTTGTTCAGAGATCTCCCAAGCGTGTTATTTAAAGGATTTTTTTAATGGTGCCCTTAAAGAGGTTGCAAACCCGAAAAAAAAAACAACCTGTCAGACAACAAGGAACTCATTTAACCCCTTCCCTGTCAGTGAAATTTTTACAGTAATCAGTGCATTTTTATAGCATTGATCGCTGTATAAATGCCAATGGTCCCAAAAATGTGTCAAAATTGCCCGATGTGTCCGCCATAATGTTGCAGTCCCAAAAAAAATCGCTATTACTAGTAAAAAAAAAAATAATAAAAATGCTATAAATCTATACCATTTTGTAGACGCTATAACTTTTGTGCCAACTAATCAATATATGTTTATTGCAATTTTTTTACCAAAAATATGTAGAAGAATACACATCGGCCTAAACTGAGAAAACAATTAGCTTTTTTTTTTTTTTTTTTTAAATTGGGATATTTATTATAGCAACAAGTACAAAATATTGTGTTTTTTTTCAAAATTGTCGCTCTTTTTTTGTTTATAGCGCAAAAAATTAAAACCACAGAGATGATCGAATACCACCAAAAGAAAGCTCTATTTGTGGGAAAAAAAGGATGTCAATTTTGTTACTAAAACCATGCTTTGCACTATTTACATTGACCTATATTTTATTTCTCTCCACAGAGTGTCCTTTGCGGCACACATTTCATCACAGCACTAAAGCCACCCCCGCGGCTCTCAATCGATCGATTACAGCTGCGATCCTCTCGCACTAAAGCCACCCCCTTCCCCGCACGATCAGTGGCTTTACCTTATACTGTAGTAGAGGTGCGGGAAGGAGGACGAGGTGGTGTACTGCTAAATCCTGGGTAGGCTGCTGCCGGGGCTGATGCTTCTCCTCCCGGACGAACAGGAGGCAGGTCCTGAGACCTGTCCTAAGACTCCCGGTCAATCGGATCTCAGGAGCCGCTTACTGATTGGCCGGGAGGAGAAGCAGGAAGACATTAGCAAATGTTAATTCGCTAATGTCACACAAGTGGGTGGGCTCAGGCGCAGTGCTCTGCGCCCCGAGCCCACCCTTTTTGAAGCCTCCGGCTCTAATCACGTGCTTAAAAAAAAAAAAACATAGAAATCCATGGGTCCTGTGCCCTGCATTGAGATAAGGGGCCGGGCGTATGGATGCCACTGTTGCTTAGTGTGATCACATCTGTGTTGCTTTATACACTGTATTTCTCTCTCAGTGTAGTCACTTCTGTGTAGCTTCTACACTGTACTACTAGCTCAACTTCTACCCTGCAACCGCTACTCACATTACTTATTACAGGACAGATTCTTTGACTGCACCACTGGATGTAAGGCTCTGTACATGTTTCTTTTGAATGTTTCTGCAGTGCTTTTTGCATTTTTGAACACGTGATTACCACGATTTTGCCATGTTTTTTGCCGTGATTTGCGTTTTTTATGTTTTTTTTATTATTTGTTGTTGAGCAGATTAAAAATGCAAAATGTGGCAAAATCGCTGTAAAAATGCACTACATGCTTTTCTGCAATTTCTCCATTGAAGTCTATTGAACCAAAAATGCAAAAAAGCAGCGTTTTAAAAAAAGTCCCTGACCCTTTCCAAAAACGCAGAGTCACAAAAATGCATTGATATGTGTTTGTGTTCCAGAGAAACCCATGTTAAAAATAATGTCCTGCGTTTCTGCAAAAAGCATGTAAAAACGCATTGGTGTGAATGGAGCCTAACGGATGCGCACACACACTTCACTTCACTGTAAAACTGTAACTTAAATATTTAAAAAATCTATAGAAAGCAAGAAGAAAAAAAACAAAAAAACGTATTAAAAGAAACAAATATTGTAAGGAGTTTCCTTAAAATACTTAACGTAAAAATGTAGAGGACACCCAGAATAAATGTAAAGGGCACACAGAATACAGTGCATCCGGAAAGTATTCACACCACTTCACTTTTTCCACATTTTGTTAAGTTGCCTTATTCCAAAATGGATTAAATTCATTATTTTCCTCAACATTCTACAAACAATACCCCATAATGACAACGTGAAAGAAGTTTGTTTGAAATCCTTGCAAATTTATTAAAAATAAAAAAAACAAAAAAGTCACATGTACATAAGTATTCACAACCTTGCACCTGACACTCAGCATTGATCTCAGATGCATCCTGTTTCCACTGATCATCCTTGAGATGTTTCGACAACTTGACACATAGGGGCAGATTTACTAAAACTGGAGCACTCAGAATCTGGTGCAGCTGTGCATGGTAGCCAATCATCTTCTAACTTCAGCTTGTTCAATTAAGCTTTGACAATAAAACATGGAAGCTGATTGGTTTCTTTGCAGAGCTGCACCAAATTTGCACTCTCCAACTTTAGTAAATCTCCTCCATAGTGTATACATCTTCCCATATAAGACCAATATGACTGGACAAGAAAACCTGTATGGGTGGCCTTGGGAATATTGAGTATGCTGTCATAACATTAGTCTTCTATCTGAAGGCCAGCCGACAGGATCACAATGCCAGCACCAATGGATCACTACGTGTTTTGCTGTAAGCTTCCTCAGGAGATCCTATTGGTACATGATCAAACACCTGAGAGGTATGGGGCATCCTAGTCGCCATGAAGTAAAAGAGGTAAATGGGAGGGGGGGGGGGGATAGAAAAGCTTGCCCGACCGGCTCTGATGGAGAAAAAAGAGGGTACCAAATAGCTTTATGAGGAGCCTCATTCAATGTGGCAGCTTGTAAATGATGCTCTGGGATGGGTAGGTACTAATGGATTGAACAGTGGATAGCAAAACCCTATTTGTCCCCTTGGGCTAGACAGGATAAACAATATATCGCTTACAGTGAAACGCGTAGTGATCCATTGGTGCTGGCATTTTGATCCCATTGGCTGGCCTTCCGATAAAAGACTGTTATGACAGCATACTCAATATTCCCAAGGCCACCCCTACAGGTTTCCTTGTCCAGCCATATCGGTCTTATATGGGAGGATGTAAACACTATGGCATACCCATGCATTCATCTTTATAACATGTTTTTATAATGATATTTAAATACATTTTGATATTTTATTTTACCTTTGAGTCCTTCTCTTCTCCTATTGGGATTATAGTGGCAGCCTTAAAAGTCAGTTTTTCAATTTCTTTCTTGTTTTAGTATCCCATGGTATGTTGCAGCTGTTTTTGATGTTGAGCATAACTTCATTTCTATGACACATTTTATAAAAGTTATTACTGCAGTCCCTGGTTGAGTGCCGGCTTCCATTATACAATTGTTCATTCATGGCTTGCAGGAGCCTCAGCCGCAGCACCAATCTTCCTCATGGCCTTCACGGATCACCTGGGTTAAGCATGATGAGTTTGCTTTTTTTATAACTAATTTTACCTCTTTTGGGCCATATAGATCCATTTAAAAATGTTCTAAACAATAAAATATAGTGTTAGTGAATCAATGTCAGTATGGTGATTAGATTATAATATGAACCCAACTGACAGACTTGTATTGTAATACCAATAAAAAAAAATTTCCCTCCCCTTTTAATCATGATGGTACTGTATTCTATTGTGAAATGTCAGTTTATTGACTGTGTGCAGCTGTCAAATCCTGGGTCTCTAGCTGCCTGACTTTCTGACCAAGTCTGTAAGTCATAGGTGTTACACATATGCTCTCCAGTGGACCAAATAGGAATTGCACTCTCAATTGTGATTCTGATGTCACCTAAGCAGCAAATATTTCTGCTAAGTATATTGGAATCTTATCTTGTTCTCATCTTTCTTGGATCAACTGCAACCTGAGGTTTGAGTAAGCGCTGACTTTAGCGCGAAACGCGTTACCTTTTATGTTGTAATACCTGTGATGTGATTTTAATGCTTCAGGGCCAGTTCACACCATAGAAACGCAGTCCAGATGCTTTCCAGGTGCTTTTCTGCCTGCGTGTTTTTGATGCGTTTTTAGTGCAGTACAGTGTGTGTTTTTTCCCCCTATTTTTCTTAATCTTAAAGCGGTGTTCCGGCCGAAATTATACTTTTTAAATAAAAATACCCCTATAATACACAAGCTTAATGTATTCTAGTAAAGTTAGTCTGTAAACTAAGGTCTGTTTTGTTAGTTTTTAGCAGTAGTTTGTTATTTTATAAACTTGCAGCAGGCCGTGGACATCTTAAGTGTGGGCATCTGAAGCCAGACTGTATTTCTTCCTGGATCTCATCCTTGCAGATCTCGTACATGCTCAGTGCAGCATAAGCAGTGTAATAGGTTTCAGGTCAGGTTTCCATAGCAACGGCAGTTTGAGAGGAAGTTGCTGCCCCTTCCCAGGAGGCATTGCAAACAGGAAATGATGCGATGGGCCGCGGCCAGGGAGAAGGAAGTGAAAAATGAATACAGCAGATATACAGTCTGTGCTGAAAAAAAAAATAAAAAAAATATCCAATTTGTTTACAGTGCACAGTTTAGTGAGGGATGCTGAAGAGTTGTAAAAGTGGGTGGAACTCCACTTTAAATAAGGACATGTATGTTCTAGTGCGTTTTTAGTGCGTTTAGGTGCATTCCAGTGTGTTTTTGATCCGTTTTACACCGTTCCAGTACAGGCCAGTGCAGGAAAAATGCAGCATGCTCTACTTTTTTTTCTGAAACTGGAACACACTGGAACTGCAAGCACTGGTGTGAACTATGCCATTAAAAAACATAAAACCTACTTTCCATGCATTTTTGATGCAGAAAAAAATGCACTGGACTGCATGTGGTGTGAACTGGCCCTCAATAAAAATACCAAGGAGTGCAGTAATATTCCAGATTTGTGCATGTTACTGAATCTCACAGAGGAGCTGTGCAGCACTCTGCATTCCAGTTCACAACATGTGAGAGTCGGTCACTCACCTACAGTGGCATTACTTTGACCTAAGCCCCCGTACACAGTCGGAAATTCCGACCACAAAATCTGTCTGATTTTTTCTGACGGATTTTGTCCGACACTGGTGTTGCATACACACGGTCGGACAAAGTTGTCGGAAAATCCGATCATTCTGAACGTGGAGACGTTTGTTGCGTACGACGGAACTACGTAGAGGCTAGTAGCCAATAGCTTTGGTCTCATAATTTGATCTGAACATGCCTGGCACTTTGTCCGTCGGAATTCTCGACACACGATCGGAAAAAGTCTGATCGGATTTTGTTGTCGGAAAATTTGAGAGCAGGATCCGATGGAGCCCACACATGGGCGGATTTTCCAAAAACATGGCCGAATTGGACATTTTCCGTCTGAATTTTCGACCGTGTGTACGGGGCATTACTGATCCCTACCTTGATATTAGAGTGGTAACTGCACCAACTGCTTTTGTTGTTTTGGTTCTGGTTCCACTATTCCTTAAAATCTCTTAAAAATCTCCTTTATTAGACACACCAATAGGGATGGGCCCGATGCTCGATTCGAACCCACGTTCGCATCGAGCACCGGGCGTTCGCTCGCTCGCCGAGCCCAGAACTATTTGGGCCGTTCGCATCACATTCGTGTGATGCGAGCGGCCCCGCAATGCATTGCGGCCGGCGCGGCCGGCGCAGTGCATTGCTGGCTGATGATTGGCCAAGCATGCACTGTGACCCCGCATGCTTGGCCAATCACAGCGCCGGAAACTCGGAGAGCAATAATTGGCTACAGGCAGGACGCCTGTAGCCAATTAAAGCTCAGGGGCTTTAGTACACGCCCCACCATTTAAAAGGCCGCCACGCCGTCGGCGCCGGTCACATGAGTTCCGGCTTTAGGAGAGATCAGTCTGCTGATTCTGTCTTTGCTTGATTCATTGCTAAACCATTGCTACCTAAGTCATTGATCGTTCATTGCTGCTGATTGCACAGTTAGTGTGTTATTAGCTGCTGCTGGGGATTAGTCTGGTTCGTGCTTACTGTTAGTACAGTATTGCAGTAGTACCAACCGCAGTGCTGTTAGCACAGCATTGCACCCCAACAGCACCCATAGGACTTCTAGTGTGTTAGTGGCAGCAAACAGAGCTCCTATATTTTCTTCCCAGAAGCACCCATAGGACTTCTAGTGTGTTAGTGGCATCACACAGAGCTCCTATATTTTCTTCCCAGAAGCACCCATAGGACTTCTAGTGTGTTAGTGGCATCACACAGAGCTCCTATATTTTCTTCCCAGAAGCACCCATAGGACTTCTAGTGTGTTAGTGGCAGCAAACAGAGCTCCTATATTTTCTTCCCAGAAGCACCCATAGGACTTCTAGTGTGTTAGTGGCATCACACAGAGCTCCTATATTTTCTTCCCAGAAGCACCCATAGGACTTCTAGTGTGTTAGTGGCATCACTCTTCCCAGAAGCACCCATAGGACTTCTAGTGTGTTAGTGGCATCACACAGAGCTCCTATATTTTCTTCCCAGAAGCACCCATAGGACTTCTAGTGTGTTAGTGGCATCACACAGAGCTCCTATTTTTTCTTCCCAGAAGCACCCATAGGACTTCTAGTGTGTTAGTGGCATCACACAGAGCTCCTATATTTTCTTCCCAGAAGCACCCATAGGACTTCTAGTGTGTTAGTGGCATCACTCTTCCCAGAAGCACCCATAGGACTTCTAGTGTGTTAGTGGCATCACACAGAGCTCCTATATTTTCTTCCCAGAAGCACCCATAGGACTTCTAGTGTGTTAGTGGCATCACACAGAGCTCCTATTTTTTCTTCCCAGAAGCACCCATAGGACTTCTAGTGTGTTAGTGGCATCACACAGAGCTCCTATATTTTCTTCCCAGAAGCACGCATAGGACTTCTAGTGTGTGTTAGTGGCATCACACAGAGCTCCTATATTTTCTTCTCAGCAGCACCCATAGGACTTCTAGTGTGTTAGTGGCATCACACAGAGCTCCTATATTTTCTTCCCAGAAGCACCCATAGGACTTCTAGTGTGTTAGTGGCATCACACAGAGCTCCTATATTTTCTTCTCAGCAGCATCCATAGGACTTCTAGTGTGTTAGTGGCATCACACAGAGCTCCTATATTTTCTTCTCAGCAGCACCCATAGGACTTCTAGTGTGTTAGTGGCATCACACAGAGCTCCTATATTTTCTTCCCAGAAGCACCCATAGGACTTCTAGTGTGTTAGTGGCCTCACACAGAGCTCCTATATTTTCTTCTCAGCAGCACCCATAGGACTTCTAGTGTGTTAGTGGCATCACACAGAGCTCCTATATTTTCTTCCCAGAAGCACCCATAGGACTTCTAGTGTGTTAGTGGCATCACACAGAGCTCCTATATTTTCTTCCCAGAAGCACCCATAGGACTTCTAGTGTGTTAGTGGCATCACACAGAGCTCCTATATTTTCTTCTCAGCAGCACCCATAGGACTTCTAGTGTGTTAGTGGCATCACACAGAGCTCCTATATTTTCTTCCCAGAAGCACCCATAGGACTTCTAGTGTGTTAGTGGCATCACACAGAGCTCCTATATTTTCTTCCCAGAAGCACCCATAGGACTTCTAGTGTGTTAGTGGCATCACACAGAGCTCCTATATTTTCTTCCCAGAAGCACCCATAGGACTTCTAGTGTGTTAGTGACATCACACAGAGCTCCTATATTTTCTTCCCAGAAGCACCCATAGGACTTCTAGTGTGTAAGTGGCATCACACAGAGCTCCTATATTTTCTTCTCAGCAGCACCCATAGGACTTCTAGTGTGTTAGTGGCAGGCAGCACACAGAGCTCCTATATTTTCTTCTCAGCAGCACCCATAGGACTTCTAGTGTGTTAGTGGCATCACACAGAGCTCCTATATTTTCTTCCCAGAAGCACCCATAGGACTTCTAGTGTGTTAGTGGCATCACACAGAGCTCCTATATTTTCTTCCCAGAAGCACCCATAGGACTTCTAGTGTGTTAGTGGCATCACACAGAGCTCCTATATTTCCTTCCCAGAAGCACCCATAGGACTTCTAGTGTGTTAGTGGCATCACACAGAGCTCCTATATTTTCTTCCCAGAAGCACGCATAGGACTTCTAGTGTGTTAGTGGCATCACACAGAGCTCCTATATTTTCTTCTCAGCAGCACCCATAGGACTTCTAGTGTGTTAGTGGCATCACACAGAGCTCCTATATTTTCTTCCCAGAAGCACCCATAGGACTTCTAGTGTGTTAGTGGCATCACACAGAGCTCCTATATTTTCTTCTCAGCAGCACCCATAGGACTTCTAGTGTGTTAGTGGCATCACACAGAGCTCCTATATTTTCTTCCCAGAAGCACCCATAGGACTTCTAGTGTGTTAGTGGCATCACACAGAGCTCCTATATTTTCTTCCCAGAAGCACCCATAGGACTTCTAGTGTGTTAGTGGCATCACACAGAGCTCCTATATTTTCTTCCCAGAAGCACCCATAGGACTTCTAGTGTGTTAGTGGCATCACACAGAGCTCCTATATTTTCTTCCCAGAAGCACCCATAGGACTTCTAGTGTGTTAGTGGCATCACACAGAGCTCCTATATTTTCTTCTCAGCAGCACCCATAGGACTTCTAGTGTGTTAGTGGCATCACACACAGCTCCTATATTTTCTTCCCAGAAGCACCCATAGGACTTCTAGTGTGTTAGTGGCATCACACACAGCTCCTATATTTTCTTCCCAGAAGCACCCATAGGACTTCTAGTGTGTTAGTGGCATCACACAGAGCTCCTATATTTTCTTCCCAGAAGCACCCATAGGACTTATAGTGTGTTAGTGGCATCACACAGAGCTCCTATATTTTCTTCTCAGCAGCACCCATAGGACTTCTAGTGTGTTAGTGGCATCACACAGAGCTCCTATATTTTCTTCCCAGAAGCACCCATAGGACTTCTAGTGTGTTAGTGGCATCACACAGAGCTCCTATATTTTCTTCCAAGAAGCACCCATAGGACTTCTAGTGTGTTAGTGGCATCACACAGAGCTCCTATATTTTCTTGTCAGCAGCACACATAGTACCTATAGTGTGTTAGTGTCAGCACCCATAGGACCTACAGTGTGTTGTGAGCACACATAGGAGCTCTATTTTTTATACTATATACACTACCGACTACAATGGCTGGAAGACCGCCAAGGAGAGGCAGAGCGTGCAGAGGCAAGAACACAGGGCAGGCAGGCTCTGTTTCTAGAGACAACAGTGCTGGCCGTGGACGTGGTCGTGCATCGTCATCAGCACGTGGCCATGGGACACGCTTGTCTTTGTTTTTGGCAACTGGACATGTGGAGCCGCATCATGCTGAAGGCTTGGTAGAATGGATGACCAAGCCCTCCTCATCCTCCTCATCCTCTCTCACACAGGCTCAGGGTACTGGCAGAGCAGCTGCCAACGCGTACTCAATGGCATCATCAGCCACCCCCTCCCTAGACCCACCATGTCCTCCTGAGGAGTCCCCCAAACTGTTTGAGCACAGTGTTGGGTACATGCTCCAGGAGGATAAGTCAGTAGTGTGCGCGCAGAGAGAGGGGATGCTGAAGGACAGCAATCTGGCAGTACTGGATAGTGATGTTTATTCCGCCCTCTTAAAAAAACACCGCTCTGCGCTACAGGGATGTGTTACTAACAAATCTAGGCTGGTCTTTTAATATACCAGTCATGTATTGAGAAGATATATATAAATATATAATTTAAATAAATAAATAAATATATGTATATATGTGCAAAATTAATATATAAATATCAAAATGAATGAGAATATATATATATATGCATATGCATAGATGTGATGAAGTTGAATGTGTGATGTGCAAACAAAATCACAGTATGATGTATACGTATAGTGGACCTTATACATATATCAACAGCTGCTGCTTAAAAACAAAATCAATATAGAAAAATACAAACAGCGTTGGGTGGACCATGCTCAGTCCCCCCTAATGGAAGTTTGTAGCAGCGCTAAAGATTTTTTCAAGTGAATGAAAACCATTTATATACACACTTAGAGTGAATGACCATATATCTCACTAGAATATGTACATATAAAAAGTATATATATATATATATGTAAAACATATGAATCGAGTGAGAGTGTTAAAAAGTCCAATAAGTGCTTTAAAAGTATCAAAGTGAATGGTGAACCATATACATGGTAAAAAAAGATGATCAATAAAATAAATATATATAAAAAAACTGTGTTTCCAGTCCACTTAAAAATTGCTTGACAATCTGATCAAGACAATCTGCAGAAATCCACCGAGTGACAGTTCCCAAAATAAACAGTTCAAAATTTGGTGATATTTGAGTGATCCAGCCACCATGCGTTTACACCTTGTGCAAGAATCGTCCCCCTATGGGGCTGCACTCACCAGAACACTGTTTTTAATACGCCTGTAGTTAAATATGGGCCTTCTCCTCCAACATCAGACCGTCCGCCAGCGCGAAAATAAGACCAGATCCTCTATCCAGCATCCCCTGATCAATACTCCACCAGCGCGGTTACATAGTGTGTGAAAAACAAATGGAGGGCCACATAGTGTAATACTGCTTAAAAATTATAGTTTTATTGAATCACTTCCCCTTTAAAAACGATCCCCCCTAGTAGTAACTGCGTACCACACAATAAATTTCATAAGCCTTTGGATAAATGTAGGATCTACTATGCCTGGGTTCCACAGGATGTGGAAAAACGAGTTCCGCTGTGTGTCTGAGCGGCGTCTCTCCTTCCTGGTACACCTGGAATGCACAGTGGACCGCAAGCGTGATGTCGTCACTTCCTGCTGACCTACGCCCTGACGCGTTTCGTCATTTCCGACTTCTTCTCGAGGGCGTAGGTCATCAGGGAGGAAGTGACAATTATATGCACTGACTGATGGTCCCATCGTCCAATGGGGAGGCTGGAATACTCACACCACGGACGGAGGGGCCGTAGACCAGATGTGCAGACACTAGAGGTCTAACAAAGACATCTAGCAGATGACTCCGGTGTCAGTGTATTTACAGCTTCGTTCACAAAAGAATATAAGGCATCATCATGTTGTGAACTGTTTCTTTGTGACAAAGATGTATAAATATTCAATACCATATATTATTCCTATGTCATTTCGTTTCAATGGGCTGTCATTATTAATAACCGTATTAACCTATTGTAAGTGATATAGGGCGCATGTCCGCTGGATATGCGGATAAGTGAATGTTAAATGCATAATCTGACCCGCTGAATGCGGGGGAGACCCAGTGGAATGTTTGTACCTTACGATTAGCAATAACAGCCCATATTCAAAATACAACAATGTTATATATATACTGAAGGAACGTGAACCTGAACATACAAAGGTCCCAAGATATATATATATATATACCCTCCGGTGGAGGTGTGCACATGAAAAATGAATGATGAACAATGGGAATATATGTAGGACAGGATGTGAAGTCCTGCTCCGATAAAGGGGTATATGGTATAAAACATGTGTAAATAAATAATCCTTGATAAACAAAGAAAGTTACCATAATGAAAAAGTCATTATTACATAAAAAATATATAAATAATAATATAAAAAATTGGTTACATAAAAAAATATATATATAAAAATATTGTACAAAATATTCATGTAAAAAATACTCCATAAAAATATATGTATATATATTTTAAAAACTTTTTTTAAAAAATAGACAAGGATATAAAAATCAATTAAAATGGTATTGACCCCATATGTATACGCATATATTCTTAGAAAATTATAAAATTATAAAATGGATATGTTATAATAAAAGTAAAAAAGGAATGCGTAGTAGGATGAGAGGGACTAAGAGGGTGATTTTAGTATCTCATATTCATGTTCCTTAAATATGTACATGCAACCAGAACAGAGAAATCAGCAACGTACAAAAGTTATTGACATGAGGCTGTCTAGTAGTGTTTGTGAATGGATGGGTATGTAGTATGTTCCTCCTGAGACGCTATGTGTCGCTTATAAAGCAATTAATATCTAGCTCGATGTTTAATCCTTTAGGCGAAAGGACGTCAACTAGATATATCCATTTTGTTTCTTGCTTTGACAGTTCCCGGACCATATTTAAACCTCTCCAATGGGGTTGAATCTGTTCGATGCCCCAGAATTGGAGTCCTTTGGGGTCCTTGTCGTGTTTCAGTTTAAAGTGCAGTGAGACATTGTGGTCTTTGAAACCAATCTTTATGTTATGAATATGCTCAGCAATGCGCACTCTTAGCAATCTTTTTGTTCGCCCAATATACATTAATCCGCATGGGCATTTTAAGGCGTACACGACATGTGTGCTGTTACACGTAATGAACTGTTTTATGGAAAAACTGTTATTGTTGACTGTAGAAGTAAAATTTTCCAATTTCCTAAGCGGTGTGGATACTTCTCGGCATGCTTTACATTTCCTACAAGAGAAAAAAACGTTCTGTTCCCAAAATGTAGGTGGTTTTTTTGGGGGGTCTATTACCTTCTTTACCACCTGGTCTCCAAAACTGGGTGCTTTTCTGTAAATGAATCTAGGAGCTGGAGGTAGTGCTGTCATTAATTTCTTGTCCAAAAGTAGGACATGCCAGTGATTTTTAAAGATTTGTTCTACCTCTTGGTACTGTGCATGGTAACCTGATATAAAAGCCCATTCCAGGTTTTGTTTACTGGCAGGTGTACATAATTTCTTTTTTTCTTCTAAGGTGGTGGACCTGGGTATTGCATTAACCTCTTCCACTATCTTCTGTAACTTCGCAGGATCATATCCTCTCACTTCAAACCTATCTGTGAGGATCTTAGATTGTTCAATATAGTTGTTTTCTTCAGAGCAATTTCTTCTCACCCTCATTAGTTGACCTTTTGGGATATTCTTTAACCAGAGTGGGTGATGTCCACTTGATGTCGGTAGATAGCTATTTCGGTCGGTTTTTTTGAAAAAAACTTTAGTTTCCAGTCTATCTTGTTTTCGATATATTGTGACATCTAAAAAGTTAATTTCATTAAAATCACTGACCGACGTTAATTTAATGTTATTATTGTTGTTATTAAGACTATTTAAAAATATATCAAGACTAAAAGAGGACCCTGCCCAGATAAAAAACAAATCATCGATAAAACGTTTATAAAATCGCAGTTCTGGTCGCTGATTGTTAAAAATAATCTTATCTTCCCATTCAGCCATGAATAAATTAGCGATGCTTGGGGCGAACTTAGCCCCCATGGCAACACCTCTTTGCTGGGAATAGAACTCTCCTCCATACCAGAAATAATTGTGGGATAAACAGAAATCTAGAGCATTCCTTAAAAACCTCTTTTGGTTAAAAGCCAAATCTTCTCGTTTACTTAGAGCCCAATTCAGGGCTAGCAGAGCGTCATCATGCTGTATAATCGAGTACAGCGAAGAAACATCGGCTGTGACGAGAATAATCTGTTCGTTGTTCTCAAGATTGACTTCTTGTAGACAGTTAAGGAAATTTTTTGTGTCTCTTAGATATGACTTCGTCTCCCTCACACTTTTCTGTAGGAAGGTATCCAAATATTGTCCCAGCCTGGATGAGACAGACTCAATACTATTAACGATTGGTCTTGCTGGTGGATTGGTTGGATCCTTGTGGATCTTAGGCAGGGTGTATAGTGTGGGTACTCGGCTGCTTGTGGGTATTAGGTATCTTCTCTCTTTGCTGGAGAGCACTCCCGAGTGAGCGCCCATCTCTATTAGTCTTTCTAGGTCGTCTCTATATGCTTGTGTGGGATCTTTATTCAGAGTTTTGTAAGTATCTTTATCTGACAACATCTCCGAAATTTGTTTGTGGTAGAACTCTTTGGGGAGTATCACCACTCCTCCTCCTTTATCGGCCGGTCTGATTACTATATCTTTACGTTTTTCTAGAAGTTTTATGCCTTCTTCGACGTGTTTTATGTTCACTTCTTTTTTAGGAGCCAATGTTTCCAAATCTTGTAATATCAGACTCTTGAAAACTTCCACATGGTGGTTCGGGTTGTTCGGTGGATTGAACAGTGATTTGTTCTTTAGCCCACTGTTTATAATCCCAGGTCTTTCATTTGTTTTGGTTATTTGGGGTGTTTGCGTTGTTTGGATGCTACTCGTTATTTCATTAGTGCTTCCATTGCCCAAAAAATATTTTTTTATGTTTATTTTTCTAATGTATTTGTGTATGTCAATGTACACATTAAACTTGTTGATGGGCTTTTTGAGGCCGCATTTAAGGCCCAGGTTTAAAATGTTTAGTTCCTTGTGTGTGAGATCAACTTCTGTGAGATTAAAAATTCCTCCTACTCCGATCCCCTTCTTCTTTTGTTGGATCTTGCGTCCTGCCCTGCATCCTCTGTGTTTTCCTTTCTTTGTGGTAGTTGTGTACCATCCTTGGGTTTTTTCAAATACTCTTCTCTTTGGTTGTAATCTTTGTGTTGACCCTGGGTAGATGGATGCTTCAGATAGGGCGATGGGTTTCTTAGGTGATAGGGGGGTTGGGATAGCATTGGGGGGCGCCCCCTGCGCGGGGGGTGTCCCCTGCCTCTCTGCTGCCCCCCCGGCCTCTCCCTAAAAAAGGTCGGGGTAGCGGTCGGGATTCGTATTCCTCCTCATAGTTATATATTGGCTGGAACCTATTCTGTGTAATTATTCCGTTAGTTTGTTGTTGATGTTGTGTTCTTTGATTGTTGCCTCTCGTTCCTTTATTCCTCCCCTTTCCTCTATGTGTTGGGGTTGAATAATACCTTGGGGAATTCATATACAGATTGTCTTCGTATTGATCCCTTTCCTCCATCCATGGGATATTTGGTTTTTGGACTGGGGTGATATTTGGATTTCTTGGTGCCTGAGTGGCCGTGGCTCCTTTAGGTTTTGCCCTTTCCGTATTTGGGTTGTCTTGGTTGTCTGGTCCTTGTTGCCAGGAGTACATTTTATTATTTTTAAAATCGTCAAAATCCTTATGATATTTTTTGATTTTTTTCTTTTGGGTATCCTTGTCTACCTTTTCTAATCGTTTCTGTACCTTTAGATTAAAATCAATAATCTGTTGCGATTCCTTAATTGGATCTAATTGGAGTTTTAGATCGTTAATCTTTATCTCGATATTTGCCATTTTACGCTTTTTCCTTTGTATGATTAACTGCTGTAATTTAAAACCGACCCCATTAAAAAAATCCAGCCATTCCTGGGTGGATGCTGGGTCGTCTAGTCCATCATGGGGGATCACATCCCATCTTAAGCTCTTAATAATAATTTTATCTTTCATATATTGCTCAAGCGTACAGATGTCCCACCACGTTCTTACTTGCTTCTCACCAACTGAAACCAACTATAATGGAGCCATGGCGGCTCTAGGCAATATTTTGGAGAAGCAAGTAAGAACGTGGTGGGACATCTGTACGCTTGAGCAATATATGAAAGATAAAATTATTATTAAGAGCTTAAGATGGGATGTGATCCCCCATGATGGACTAGACGACCCAGCATCCACCCAGGAATGGCTGGATTTTTTTAATGGGGTCGGTTTTAAATTACAGCAGTTAATCATACAAAGGAAAAAGCGTAAAATGGCAAATATCGAGATAAAGATTAACGATCTAAAACTCCAATTAGATCCAATTAAGGAATCGCAACAGATTATTGATTTTAATCTAAAGGTACAGAAACGATTAGAAAAGGTAGACAAGGATACCCAAAAGAAAAAAATCAAAAAATATCATAAGGATTTTGACGATTTTAAAAATAATAAAATGTACTCCTGGCAACAAGGACCAGACAACCAAGACAACCCAAATACGGAAAGGGCAAAACCTAAAGGAGCCACGGCCACTCAGGCACCAAGAAATCCAAATATCACCCCAGTCCAAAAACCAAATATCCCATGGATGGAGGAAAGGGATCAATACGAAGACAATCTGTATATGAATTCCCCAAGGTATTATTCAACCCCAACACATAGAGGAAAGGGGAGGAATAAAGGAACGAGAGGCAACAATCAAAGAACACAACATCAACAACAAACTAACGGAATAATTACACAGAATAGGTTCCAGCCAATATATAACTATGAGGAGGAATACGAATCCCGACCGCTACCTCGACCTTTTTTAGGGAGAGGCCGGGGGGGGCAGCAGAGAGGCAGGGGACACCCCCCGCGCAGGGGGCGCCCCCCAATGCTATCCTAACCCCCCTATCACCTAAGAAACCCATCGCCCTATCTGAAGCATCCATCTACCCAGGGTCAACACAAAGATTACAACCAAAGAGAAGAGTATTTGAAAAAACCCAAGGATGGTACACAACTACCACAAAGAAAGGAAAACACAGAGGATGCAGGGCAGGACGCAAGATCCAACAAAAGAAGAAGGGGATCGGAGTAGGAGGAATTTTTAATCTCACAGAAGTTGATCTCACACACAAGGAACTAAACATTTTAAACCTGGGCCTTAAATGCGGCCTCAAAAAGCCCATCAACAAGTTTAATGTGTACATTGACATACACAAATACATTAGAAAAATAAACATAAAAAAATATTTTTTGGGCAATGGAAGCACTAATGAAATAACGAGTAGCATCCAAACAACGCAAACACCCCAAATAACCAAAACAAATGAAAGACCTGGGATTATAAACAGTGGGCTAAAGAACAAATCACTGTTCAATCCACCGAACAACCCGAACCACCATGTGGAAGTTCTCAAGAGTCTGATATTACAAGATTTGGAAACATTGGCTCCAAAAAAAGAAGTGAACATAAAACACGTCGAAGAAGGCATAAAACTTCTAGAAAAACGTAAAGATATAGTAATCAGACCGGCCGATAAAGGAGGAGGAGTGGTGATACTCCCCAAAGAGTTCTACCACAAACAAATTTCGGAGATGTTGTCAGATAAAGATACTTACAAAACTCTGAATAAAGATCCCACACAAGCATATAGAGACGACCTAGAAAGACTAATAGAGATGGGCGCTCACTCGGGAGTGCTCTCCAGCAAAGAGAGAAGATACCTAATACCCACAAGCAGCCGAGTACCCACACTATATACCCTGCCTAAGATCCACAAGGATCCAACCAATCCACCTGCAAGACCAATCGTTAATAGTATTGAGTCTGTCTCATCCAGGCTGGGACAATATTTGGATACCTTCCTACAGAAAAGTGTGAGGGAGACGAAGTCATATCTAAGAGACACAAAAAATTTCCTTAACTGTCTACAAGAAGTCAATCTTGAGAACAACGAACAGATTATTCTCGTCACAGCCGATGTTTCTTCGCTGTACTCGATTATACAGCATGATGACGCTCTGCTAGCCCTGAATTGGGCTCTAAGTAAACGAGAAGATTTGGCTTTTAACCAAAAGAGATTTTTAAGGAATGCTCTAGATTTCTGTTTATCCCACAATTATTTCTGGTATGGAGGAGAGTTCTATTCCCAGCAAAGAGGTGTTGCCATGGGGGCTAAGTTCGCCCCAAGCATCGCTAATTTATTCATGGCTGAATGGGAAGATAAGATTATTTTTAACAATCAGCGACCAGAACTGCGATTTTATAAACGTTTTATCGATGATTTGTTTTTTATCTGGGCAGGGTCCTCTTTTAGTCTTGATATATTTTTAAATAGTCTTAATAACAACAATAATAACATTAAATTAACGTCGGTCAGTGATTTTAATGAAATTAACTTTTTAGATGTCACAATATATCGAAAACAAGATAGACTGGAAACTAAAGTTTTTTTCAAAAAAACCGACCGAAATAGCTATCTACCGACATCAAGTGGACATCACCCACTCTGGTTAAAGAATATCCCAAAAGGTCAACTAATGAGGGTGAGAAGAAATTGCTCTGAAGAAAACAACTATATTGAACAATCTAAGATCCTCACCGATAGGTTTGAAGTGAGAGGATATGATCCTGCGAAGTTACAGAAGATAGTGGAAGAGGTTAATGCAATACCCAGGTCCACCACCTTAGAAGAAAAAAAGAAATTATGTACACCTGCCAGTAAACAAAACCTGGAATGGGCTTTTATATCAGGTTACCATGCACAGTACCAAGAGGTAGAACAAATCTTTAAAAATCACTGGCATGTCCTACTTTTGGACAAGAAATTAATGACAGCACTACCTCCAGCTCCTAGATTCATTTACAGAAAAGCTCCCAGTTTTGGAGACCAGGTGGTAAAGAAGGTAATAGACCCCCCAAAAAAAACACCTACATTTTGGGAACAGAACGGTTTTTTCTCTTGTAGGAAATGTAAAGCATGCCGAGAAGTATCCACACCGCTTAGGAAATTGGAAAATTTTACTTCTACAGTCAACAATAACAGTTTTTCCATAAAACAGTTCATTACGTGTAACAGCACACATGTCGTGTACGCCTTAAAATGCCCATGCGGATTAATGTATATTGGGCGAACAAAAAGATTGCTAAGAGTGCGCATTGCTGAGCATATTCATAACATAAAGATTGGTTTCAAAGACCACAATGTCTCACTGCACTTTAAACTGAAACACGACAAGGACCCCAAAGGACTCCAATTCTGGGGCATCGAACAGATTCAACCCCATTGGAGAGGTTTAAATATGGTCCGGGAACTGTCAAAGCAAGAAACAAAATGGATATATCTAGTTGACGTCCTTTCGCCTAAAGGATTAAACATCGAGCTAGATATTAATTGCTTTATAAGCGACACATAGCGTCTCAGGAGGAACATACTACATACCCATCCATTCACAAACACTACTAGACAGCCTCATGTCAATAACTTTTGTACGTTGCTGATTTCTCTGTTCTGGTTGCATGTACATATTTAAGGAACATGAATATGAGATACTAAAATCACCCTCTTAGTCCCTCTCATCCTACTACGCATTCCTTTTTTACTTTTATTATAACATATCCATTTTATAATTTTATATTTTTATAATTTTCTAAGAATATATGCGTATACATATGGGGTCAATACCATTTTAATTGATTTTTATATCCTTGTCTATTTTTTAAAAAAAGTTCATAAAATATATATACATATATTTTTATAGAGTATTTTTTACATGAATATTTTGTACAATATTTTTTATATATATATTTTTTATGTAACCAATTTTTTATATTATTATTATATATTTTTTATGTAATAATGACTTTTTCATTATGGTAACTTTCTTTGTTTATCAAGGATTATTTATTTACACATGTTTTATACCATATACCCCTTTATCGGAGCAGGACTTCACATCCTGTCCTACATATATTCCCATTGTTCATCATTCATTTTTCATGTGCACACCTCCACCGGAGGGTATATATATATATATATCTTGGGACCATTGTATGTTCAGGTTCACGTTCCTTCAGTATATATATAACATTGTTGTATTTTGAATATGGGCTGTTATTGCTAATCGTAAGGTACAAACATTCCACTGGGTCTCCCCCGCATTCAGCGGGTCAGATTATGCATTTAACATTCACTTATCCGCATATCCAGCGGACATGCGCCCTATATCACTTACAATAGGTTAATACGGTTATTAATAATGACAGCCCATTGAAACGAAATGACATAGGAATAATATATGGTATTGAATATTTATACATCTTTGTCACAAAGAAACAGTTCACAACATGATGATGCCTTATATTCTTTTGTGAACGAAGCTGTAAATACACTGACACCGGAGTCATCTGCTAGATGTCTTTGTTAGACCTCTAGTGTCTGCACATCTGGTCTACGGCCCCTCCGTCCGTGGTGTGAGTATTCC
This sequence comes from Lithobates sylvaticus, assembly GCA_028564925.1. Classification (NCBI taxonomy): domain Eukaryota; kingdom Metazoa; phylum Chordata; class Amphibia; order Anura; family Ranidae; genus Lithobates; species Lithobates sylvaticus. Next base: position 381,013,106 of record CM053030.1, on the reverse strand, counting down.
AGCCTCCCCATTGGACGATGGGACCATCAGTCAGTGCATATAATTGTCACTTCCTCCCTGATGACCTACGCCCTCGAGAAGAAGTCGGAAATGACGAAACGCGTCAGGGCGTAGGTCAGCAGGAAGTGACGACATCACGCTTGCGGTCCACTGTGCGTTCCAGGTGTACCAGGAAGGAGAGACGCCGCTCAGACACACAGCGGAACTCGTTTTTCCACATCCTGTGGAACCCAGGCATAGTAGATCCTACATTTATCCAAAGGCTTATGAAATTTATTGTGTGGTACGCAGTTACTACTAGGGGGGATCGTTTTTTAAAGGGGAAGTGATTCAATAAAACTATAATTTTTAAGCAGTATTACACTATGTGGCCCCCCATTTGTTTTTCACACACTATGTAACCGCGCTGGTGGAGTATTGATCAGGGGATGCTGGATAGAGGATCTGGTCTTATTTTCGCGCTGGCGGACGGTCTGATGTTGGAGGAGAAGGCCCATATTTAACTACAGGCGTATTAAAAACAGTGTTCTGGTGAGTGCAGCCCCATAGGGGGACGATTCTTGCACAAGGTGTAAACGCATGGTGGCTGGATCACTCAAATATCACCAAATTTTGAACTGTTTATTTTGGGAACTGTCACTCGGTGGATTTCTGCAGATTGTCTTGATCAGATTGTCAAGCAATTTTTAAGTGGACTGGAAACACAGTTTTTTTATATATATTTATTTTATTGATCATCTTTTTTTACCATGTATATGGTTCACCATTCACTTTGATACTTTTAACCACTTCAGCCCCGGACCATTTGGCAGCCAAAGGACCAGAGGTCTTTTTTCAATTTCGCACTGCACTACTTTAACTGGTAATTGCGCGGTCATGCAATTTTGTAACCAAACGAAATTTGCGTCCTTTTCTTCCCACAAATAGAGCTTTCTTTTGATGGTATTTGATTGCCTCTGTGATTTTTATTTTTTGCGATATAAACGGAAAAAGAGCGAAAATTTTGAAAAAAAAAGAGATTTTCTACTTTTTGTTATAAAAAAAATCTAATAAACTCAATTTTAGTCAAACATTTGGGCCAAAATGTATTCAGCCACATGTCTTTAGTAAAAAAAATGCCAATAAGCGTATATTTATTGGTTTGCGCAAAAGTTATAGCGTCTACAAACTAGAGTACATTTTCTGGAATTTACACCGCTTTTAATTTATGACTGCCTATTTCATTTCTTGAGGTGCTAAAATGGCAGAGAAGTACAAAACCCCCCCAAATGACCCCATTTTGGAAAGTAGACACCCCAAGCTATTTGCTGAGAGGCATGTTGAGCCCATTGAATATTTTTTTTTTTAGTCCCAAGTGATTGAATAAAGACAAAAATAAAAAAGATTTTTTTTTTTTTTTTTTTTTTCAAAAAGTTGTCACTAAATGATATATTGCTCACACATGCCATAGTTATATGTGGAATTGCACCCCAAAATACATTTTGCTGCTTCTCCTGAGTATGGGGATACCACATGTGTGGGACTTTTTGGGAGCCTAGCCGCGTACGGGGCCCCGAAACCCAAGCACCGCCTTCAGGATTTCTAAGGGTGCAAATTTTTGATTTCACTCCTCACTACCTATCACCGTTTCGAAGGCCATAAAATGCCAAAATAGCACAAAACCCCCCCAAATGACCCCATTTTGGAAAGTAGACACCCCAAGCTATTTGTTGAGAGGCATGGTGAGTATTTTACAGCTCTCATTTGTTTTTGAAAATGAAGAAAGTAAAGAAAAAAACATTTTTTTTTTCTTTTTTTTCAATTTTCAAAACTTTGTGACAAAAAGCGAGATCTGCAAAATACTCACCATACCTCTCAGCAAATAGCTTGGGGTGTCTACTTTCCAAAATGGGGTCATTTTGGGGGGTTTTATGCCATCTGGGCATTCCATGGCCTCCGAAACTGTGATTGGCAGTGAGAAGTGAAATAAAAAAATTACACCCTTAGAAAGCCTGAAGGCGGTGATTGGTTTTTGGGGTTCCGTACGCAGCTAGGCTCCCAAAAAGTCCCACACATGTGGTATCCCCGTACTCAGGAGAAGCAACAGAATGTATTTTGGGGTGTATTTCCACATATGCCCATGACATGTTTGAGCAATATATCATTTAGTGACAACTTTTTGTAAAAAAAAAATATATATATTTTTTTTTTTTTCATTATTCAATCTCTTGGGACAAAAAAAAAAAATATTTAATGGGCTCAACATTGCTCTCATCAAATAGCTTGGGGTGTCTACTTTCCAAAATGGGGTCATTTGGGGGGGGTTTGAACTGTCCTGGCATTTTATGCACAACATTTAGAAGCCTATGTCACACGTCACCCACTCTTCTAACCACTTGTAGACAAAGCCCTTTCTGACACTTTTTGTTTACATGAAAACATATTTTTTTTTTGCAAGAAAATTACGTTGAACCCCCAAACACTATATATAATGTTAAAGCAAAGGCCCTACAGATTAAAATGGTGGGTGTTGCATTTTTTTTTTTTTCCACACAGTATTTGCGCAGCGATTTTTCAAACGCATTTTTTGTGGAAAAAATACACTTTTTTTTATTTTAATGCACTAAAACACACTATATTGCTCAAATTTTTGATGAAATAAAAAATATGATCTTAGGCCGAGTACATGGATACCAAACACGACATGCTTTAAAATTGCGCACAAACACGCAGTGGCGACAAACTACATACATTTTTAAAAGCCTTTAAAAGCCTTTACATGATACCACATTAGATTCACGGAGGAGGTCTACTGCTAAAATTACTGCCCTCGATCTGACCTTCGCGGTGATACCTCACATGCATGGTGCAATTGCTGTTTACATATGACGCCAGACCAACGCTTGTGTACGCCTTTGCGCAAGAGAAGGGGGGCAGGGGTGCTTTTTTTTTTTTTTTTTTTTTGGTTTTTTTTTTATTTATTTAGCTTTTTTATTTTATTTTTAAACTGTTCCTTCCATTTTTTTTCTTTGTTATGATTTTTATTGTTATCTCAGGGAATGTAAATATCCCCTATGATAGCAATAGGCAGTGACAGGTACTCTTTTTTTTGAAAAAAATGGGGTCTATTAGACCCTAGATCTTTCCTCTGCCCTCAAAGCATCTGACCACACCAAGATTGGTGTGATAAAATGCTTTCCCAATTTCCCAATGGCGCGGTTTATATCCGGGAGGGGGGACATTCCCTCCCACTGCTTGTAAAAGCAGTCTAGAGGCTAATTACCCGCTAGAATTGCTTTTACATGAAAGCCGATCACTGGCTGAAAAGAATGATACCAAGATGATACCTAAACCTGCAGGCATCATTCTGGTATAACCATTCAAAGTCCAGCAACATACTGGACATATACTGTAATCTTTTTTTTTTCATGCAGCCTCTTGGCTGAACGAAAAAAAAAGAGATTGATTGGTGGGTATGCCCACCATTAGAATACCTCCCATTCATCCACCCACTTCTAATGATGGGCATACATGCACCATTTATATATGCCGATGCATGGGGGCATCCTCCCGCAAAAGTTATGCCGTGTACACACGGTCGGAATTTCGACCGTATGTACGTGGCATTAGGAGCCAATCGCTCCTCCCCCCCCCCCCCCTGCTGCCCCCATGCTTCGGCATATATGCTCTTTTTTTTAACTGTGGTGGTGAAATCACCTCCTACAGCGTTGGAGTCGCGGCTTTATGTATCGTGGGAGCAAACGCTGTTGCTGTCAAGATAAATAAATCCGCGTTGCAACTGAATGGCGCACCTGAAAACAAAAAAATGCTCAACACTAAAACACAGTAAACAAAATTACATACCTGAAAAGCAAGCATGATAAAACATGATAAAACATAATAAAACATTGCAGAATAGAATGGAGTAAAAAAAGAGCAACAATAGAGAGAGAATAGAGTGAGAGAGAGAACAATAAAACGACAACTATTTTTTTATTTTTTTTATTTTTTTGAGATTCACAGGTAAAAAAGCTCCTGACTGAAGCGACTGAATCAAAACGCTACCACAAAAAAAATGTTAGCGATCGCAGGGATCAGGCCTGACTCTGCGAACGCTGCAGTTATGTGTGCTTAGTGTTTTGTAAGTGACAGTGATCGATCGATACTGCACTTGGGTGGGCTGGGCTGGGCTGGGCGGAGGGGGAAAACGCAGGTGCTAGCAGGTATCTGGGCTGATCCCGCTAACAATGCGGTTTTTTTTGGAACCCTAAACTGCTGGGACGCTAGTATAGATCTGATCAGATCAGATATTGATCTGTTCAGATACTGTGCCACTAAGGGAGGTGTATGCTTTGCGCGTGGGTGTTTGCGGTACTGGCACTAACCTGGGGCGACGCAGACGTTATTTGACCCTAAAACCTAATTGATATCACCCGCCGGGCGATCAGGGGGTTAAACCGTTATTGGGTAATAAATGGCGGGTGCCCTGACAGTATAAAAAACAAGCTAACTAACCAGCGTCACCCGTAACAGTAATACAAAAAAAAACTGGTTACCTAGCGACACTAATGCAGCGATCAGAAAAACGATCGCTTAGTGACACTGGCAAAAGGGGGTGAAAGGGTTAACTAGGGGCAATCAGGGGGTTAAAACCTTTATTAGGTAATATATGGGGGTACCTGACGCTATATAAAAACCTGACGGGGAACCTAAATAACGAAATAACTAACTGGCTAACCAGCGTCACCAGTGACAGTTATACAGTGATCACTGGTGAAAGGGTTAACTCTAGGGGCAATCAGGGGGTTAAAACCTTTATTTAGGTTGTAATATGGGGGTACCTGACCTATAAACCTATTTATGAACCTATATAAACATGGCGGTTACCTAAAAAAAAAAAATGGTTACCTAGCGACACTAATGCAGCGATCAGAAAAACGATCGCTTAGTGACACTGGCAAAAGGGGGTGAAAGGGTTAACTGGGGGCAATCAGGGGTTAAAACCTTTATTAGGTGTTATATGGGGGTACCTGACGCTATATAAAAACCTGACGGGGAACCTAAATAACGAAATAACTAACTGGCTAACCAGCGTCACCAGTGACAGTTATACAGTGATCACTGGTGAAAGGGTTAACTCTAGGGGCAATCAAGGGGTTAAAACCTTTATTTAGGTTGTAATATGGGGGTACCTGACCTATAAACCTATTTATGAACCTATATAAACATGGCGGTTACCTAAAAAAAAAAAATGGTTACCTAGCGACAGCAGTGACACTAATACAGCGATCAGAAAAACGATCGCTTAGTGACACTGGCAAAAGGGGGTGAAAGGGTTACCTGGGGGGCAATCAGGGGGTTAAACCTTTATTAGGGGGGGGGGTAGGGGGCTACCTTGGACCTAAAACTAACTGCACTGACAGTTATTACAGTCACACTGACACTAAATGCAGTGATCAGTAAAAAAATGATCACTGCAATTAGTGACACTGTGACTGGGGGGGGAGGGGGTGATCTGGGGGGTGATCTGGGGGTGACAGGGGGGTGTTTTGTGTGCCTATGTGTACTGGTGTCAGTGTACTGTTGGTGCACTAACCTTTAGATGTTCACAGCTCGGCGTTCCGGTCACATAGACCGGCGCACCGAGCGTGACATCACTTCCTCTGCCTGTGTTTTGATTGACACAGACAGAGGAAGCATCTGATTCGCCAGGAGCGATCGCGAGGGGGTGGCCAGAAACCACTGGCCGTCCCCTCATCCCGGATCGCTCCTGAAGCGATCCCGACCGTCCCCGCCGCCCGGGGGGGGGGCACGTACAGGTACGTGATTCTGCCTGTACGTGCCATTCTGCCGACGTATATGTACATGGGGCGCCGGAAGAATGGCACGTACAGGTACGTGGTCATTTCTGCCTGTACGTGCCATTCTGCCGACGTACTGCCAGGTTTGCTCTAGTGGTGAAGAGGGAGGGGATGATGAGGTCACTGACACGTGGGTGCCTGAAGGGAGAGAGGAGGAGGAGGAGGAGGAGGAGGCGTCACATGTCCAACGGGCAGGATGCCCCCTGGAGGCCAGCTAGAGGCCAGCACAGCAACTGAAACACACCGCAGAGCTCCGCCTGTGCAGGGCGCTGCCTCTGCACGTTATCACAAAAGTTCTTTGGTGTGGGCCTTTTTTGAGACGAGTGCATCAGATCGCACCACTGCTATTTGCAATATTTGTCTCAAGCGTATCTCGCGTGGCCAAAACATCAGCCGCTTGGGCACCACGAGCATGAGCAGACATATGTCGACCTGCCATGCAGCTCGTTGGCAAGCACACATAAAAGACCCACACCAAAGAACAAAGCGGACCTCTCCTTGCTCCTCATCAGCTGGGATCTCCATCCCCACTATATCTTCAGTCCTCTCTGAAAGCTGCTCTGAGAGGACTGAAGGTGTAGAATTAGGTGTGTCACAACCAAGTACTTGCAGTACACCGACGTCCGATTGTAGCAGGCAAATTTCCCTGCCCCAGCTGCTGGACCGTCGAAAGAAGTATACTCCCAGCCATCCACATGCCCAGCGGTTGAATGCTAGCTTGGCTAAATTGCTAGCACTTCAACTGCTGCCTTTTCAGTTGGTAGACTCGGCCCCCTTCCGTGAGTTTGTTCAATGTGCGGTTCCTCAGTGGCAGGTTCCCAAACGCCACTTTTTCTCACGGAAGGCAATTCCGTCTCTCTACCGGCATGTGGAAGGCAATGTCCATGCCTCGCTGGACAGGGCGGTCAGCGGTAAGGTGCATATTACCGCTGACTCATGGTCCAGCAGGCATGGACAGGGATGTTATCTTTCTTTCACGGCCCATTGGGTCACTCTATTGGCAGCTGGGAGGGATGCAGGACAAGGTGCAGTAGTGTTGGAGGTTGTTCCGCCACCACGCCTCCAAAATGCTACTACTGGTTGTGACACACCTCTCTCCTCCATCCCCTCCTCTTCTTCTTCCTCCAGTGCTCTGTCCTCGGAACCAGCGGTGCTCCGTAGGCGTACAAGGGGCTACGCGAGTACGCAGGCAAAAAGATGCCATGCCGTGCTTGCGCTGGTGTGTTTGGGGGACAGGAGCCACACTGGGCCAGAGGTTCTGGCAGCTCTGCAGGGGCCGGCCGAGAGGTGGTTGGCGGCACGCCAGCTTAAGCCAGGAATTGTCGTTTCTGACAATGGCACCAACCTCCTCTCCGCCCTGCGACAGGGGCAGCTCACCCATGTGCCCACGTCCTCAACCTGGTGGTGCAGCGGTTCTTGGGCAGGTTCCCAGGCTTACAGGATGTCCTGAGGCAGGCCAGGAAAGTCTGTGTGCATTTCCGCCGATCTTTTAATGCCAGTGCTCGGCTGACTGAGCTGCAAAAGGAGCTGAACTTGCCCAAGAACCGCCTAATATGTGACATGCCCACCAGGTGGAACTCAACGTTGGCCATGCTGCAGCGACTGCACACGCAGCAGAGGGCCATCAATGAGTACCTTTGCGACTACGGCACCAGGACAGGGTCAGGGGAGCTTGGCTTTTTTTCCCACGCCAGTGGAGCATGATCAGGGATGCATGCACTGTCCTCTCACCATTTGAGGAGGCCACGAGGATGGTGAGCAGTGACAGTGCATGCATCAGTGACACTGTACCTCTTGTCCACCTGTTGGAGCATACGCTGCGTGGGATAATGGACAGGGCACTTGAGGCAGAACAGAGGCAGGAAGAGGAGGACTTCCTTGCCTCTCAAGGCCCCCTTTATCCAGACAGTGTTCCTTCTGTCCCACCCATCACACAGGAAGAGGATGAGGAGGAGGAGGAGGAGGAGGATTGTGTGAGCATGGAGGTGGAGCCTGGCACTCAGCATCAGCAGCAGCAGTCTTTTAGGGATGATGTACAGTCCCAACAAACCAGTGGACTTGTACGTGGCTGGGAGGAGGTGGCTGGCGATCATGTCATCCTCAGTGACCCAGAAGACTCCGGACCGAATGCCTCAGCTAACCTACGCTGCATGGCCTCCCTGATCCTGCAAAGCCTGCGGAAGGATCCTCGTGTTCTTCGGATCAAGGAGAGGGACCATTACTGGCTGGCTGACGACGAGTTGCTGAGGCTTCGGTCAGTAGCAGAAGGAGCGGTGGGGAAGGTGGACGTCTGACCGATGCGTTCAGACAATTTTTTAGTCCGCAGCCCCAAGGTATGATCGGTTCCAGCAACCATCGCCAGCGTCTGATATACATGGTGCAGGAATACCTAGGGGCAAGGTCAGACTTGGACACCTTTCCCACCGAAAATCCTCTGGCTTACTGGGTCCTGAGGATGGATCACTGGCCAGAGCTTGCACAGTATGCAATTGAGCTATTGGCCTGTCCTGCATCCAGCGTTCTTTCCGAACGCAGATTCAGTGCTGCTGGACGATTTGTCACCAATCATAGGGTGCGCCTGTCCACCGACTCGGTTGATCGACTGACCTTCATAAAAATGAATCAGTCTTGGATCACCACCAGCTACCAGGCACCTGAAGCGGATATAACGGAATAATTTATAATGTCACATCCCTTCAAGACTGCCTATGCTGATGCTGAGTGACTGTCCTGTTATGTTCACTGACTATCCTCTTCCTCCTCCTCAATGATCCATGCCACCACACCAGTGCCTAAGGCACAATTTTTCAGGCCCTGTATAACAGGGGCGTGTACTTACAATTTTTTAAAAAAATGCTTTGCAACAGGTGTGACTGCTGTGCTCCAAGTACAGTATCTGTGAGGGGTTGCAGTGTTGTGGCACCAGCACCAGTGCCTAAGGCACAATTTTTCAGCCCCTGTTGGGGTGTGTAATTACAATTTTTAGGCAATGCTTTGCAACAGGTCTCATTGCTGTGCTCAGAGTACAGTATCTGTGAGGGGTTGCAGGGTTGTGGCACCAGCACCAGTGCCTAAGGCACAATTTTTCAGCCCCTGTATAACAGGGGCGTGTAATTACAATTTTTTTAAAAAGATGCTTCGCAACAGGTGTGACTGCTGTGCTCCAAGTACAGTATCTGTGAGGGGTTGCAGTGTTGTGGCACCAGCACCAGTGCCTAAGGCACAATTTTTCAGCCCCTGTATAACAGGGGCGTGTAATTACAATTTTTTAAAAAGATGCTTCGCAACAGGTGTGACTGCTGTTCTCCAAGTACAGTATCTGTGAGGGGTTGCAGTGTTGTGGCACCAGCACCAGTGCCTAAGGCACAATTTTTCAGCCCCTGTTGGGGTGTGTAATTACAATTTTTAGGCAATGCTTTGCAACAGGTCTCATTGCTTTGCTCAGAGTACAGTATCTGTGAGGGGTTGCAGTGTTGTGGCACCAGCACCAGTGCCTAAGGCACAATTTTTCAGCCCCTGTATAACAGGGGCGTGTAATTACAATTTTTTAAAAAGATGCTTCGCAACAGGTGTGACTGCTGTGCTCCAAGTACAGTATCTGTGAGGGGTTGCAGTGTTGTGGCACCAGCACCAATGCCTAAGTCACAATTTTCCAGCCCCTGTTTAACAGGGGCGTGTAATTACAAATCTTGATCTAATAGTTCACAGCAGGGCCCATTCCTGCGCCCACCAAGAGTAACTATGAGGGCCTACAGTCTTGTGGCAACACCGTCCACCACCACCACCACCGCCAAAGGCCCAATTTTTCTGCCCTGTTCAACAGGTGCATGCAATTACAAATCTTGATCTAATAACTCACAGCAGGGCCCATTCCTGCACCCACCAAGAGTAACTGTGAGGGCTTACAGTCTTGTGGCAACACCGTCCACCACCACCACCACCAAAGGCCCAATTTTTCTGCCCGGTTCAACAGGTGCATGCAAGTACAAATCTTGATCTATTAACTCACAGCAGGGCCCATTCCTGTGCCCACCAGTCTTGTGGCTACACCAACATCTAATAGGGCAAATTTCTGCAGAGTATATACGGCAGGCCCCTACTTTCAAACATCCAACTTACAAACGACTCCTACTTGCAAACGGAAAGAGAAAACAGGAAGTGAGAGGAAATCTACCCCTAGGAAGGGAAATTCTATCATGTTAGATTTAATTTGGGAAAAAGGTATCTCCTCTCTACTGATGCTTTATCACCAATCCTTGTTTCAATTAAAACCCCACTTTTCCAAAAACATTTGTCATTGGGACGGAAAGTGAGGTGACATGTTCTGAACAGATGTGCAAAGACAGCAAATGTTACAGGGGTGATAACCCCTCCCTATGTTCTCCAAAAAGCTTAAAAATTGATTTTTTTGGGATGGAGCTACACTTCATAATGTACCTGTTCAGATTCTACTTAAGAACAAACCTACAGTCCGTGTCTTGTTTGCACCACCTATATACTGCTGTTCAGAGTATATAGGGTTGTAGGTATATGGTTTTATTTTGGGTGCGGGGTCCCCCTTAATATCCATACAAGACCCAAAGGGGCTGGGGTGGGGGGGGGGTGATGGGGTAGCCATGCCATTTTTCTCAAGGATTTTCAGCCATATGGCGGCCAGGACTCAACGTTGGCCATGCTGCAGCGACTGCACACGCAGCAGAGGGCCATCAATGAGTACCTTTGCGACTACGGCACCAGGACAGGGTCAGGGGAGCTTGGCTTTTTTTCCCCACGCCAGTGGAGCATGATCAGGGATGCATGCACTGTCCTCTCACCATTTGAGGAGGCCACGAGGATGGTGAGCAGTGACAGTGCATGCATCAGTGACACTGTACCTCTTGTCCACCTGTTGGAGCATACGCTGCGTGGGATAATGGACAGGGCACTTGAGGCAGAACAGAGGCAGGAAGAGGAGGACTTCCTTGCCTCTCAAGGCCCCCCTTTATCCAGACAGTGTTCCTTCTGTCCCACCCATCACACAGAAAGAGGATGAGGAGGAGGAGGAGGAGGAGGAGGAGGATTGTGTGAGCATGGAGGTGGAGCCTGGCACTCAGCATCAGCAGCAGCAGTCTTTTAGGGATGATGTACAGTCCCAACAAACCAGTGGACTTGTACGTGGCTGGGAGGAGGTGGCTGGCGATCATGTCATCCTCAGTGACCCAGAAGACTCCGGACCGAATGCCTCAGCTAACCTACGCTGCATGGCCTCCCTGATCCTGCAAAGCCTGCGGAAGGATCCTCGTGTTCTTCGGATCAAGGAGAGGGACCATTACTGGCTGGCTGACGACGAGTTGCTGAGGCTTCGGTCAGTAGCAAAAGGAGCGGTGGGGAAGGTGGACGTCTGACCGATGCGTTCAGACAATTTTTTAGTCCGCAGCCCCAAGGTATGATCGGTTCCAGCAACCATCGCCAGCGTCTGATATACATGGTGCAGGAATACCTAGGGGCAAGGTCAGACTTGGACACCTTTCCCACCGAAAATCCTCTGGCTTACTGGGTCCTGAGGATGGATCACTGGCCAGAGCTTGCACAGTATGCAATTGAGCTACTGGCCTGTCCTGCATCCAGCGTTCTTTCCGAACGCACATTCAGTGCTGCTGGAGGATTTGTCACCGATCATAGGGTGCGCCTGTCCACCGACTCGGTTGATCGACTGACCTTCATAAAAATGAATCAGTCTTGGATCACCACCAGCTACCAGGCATCTGAAGCGGATATAACGGAATAATTTATAGTGTCACATCCCTTCAAGACTGCCTATGCTGATGCTGAGTGACTGTCCTGTTATGTTCACTGACTATCCTCTTCCTCCTCCTCAATGATCCATGCCACCACACCAGTGCCTAAGGCACAATTTTTCAGCCCCTGTATAACAGGGGCGTGTACTTACAATTTTTTTAAAAAATGCTTCGCAACAGGTGTGACTGCTGTGCTCCAAGTACAGTATCTGTGAGGGGTTGCAGTGTTGTGGCACCAGAACACCTAAGCGATCCGATTCCAGTGCGGGGAAAAAAACATCCCTGCACCTTTTTTGTGCGAATCCAATGTTAGTTCAGCCATACAACTGTATGGCTGAACTCGCACTGCACAGACATCGCATGCGATTTCTGAGATCGCACAAGTGTGAACCTAGGGTTAAAGGAGCACACACCTTTCACCAATCCTACCAGTCATGGCAGTGTTATGGCACACATTGTGTGGTGCACTTTTTTTTTTTTTTAGCCCAGTGGATAAGTGATTAGCACTTTTGCCTGTCAACACTGGGATCATTGGTTCCAAACCCAATCACGGCACTACCTGCTGAGATCTCAAACAATGCTATCTGCTTTCCCAGCTTCCTTCTGTGAAACACAACCCCCTTCCCTACAAATGGAGATCAGGAGAGGTGGCTGTGTTCACTTCCTGTCCTAGGGTGACAACACTGCTCCTCCCAAGACAGAGTACAGTGTGTGTGTTGTCATCCTGGGGCAGACAGTGTGCTTCTGGCAGGATCATCAGGTGAAAACAAGGGTGGAAAAGGCTTAGAAAAAAGAAATGAATGCAGCCACCACATCTAAGGACTGCTAAGCTGCCATTTTGCATTCAAATGCCCCGTCCACACGGTCGGAAAATCCGACCACAAAATCCATCGGATTTTTTCCGACGGATTTTGTCCGACACTGGTGTTGCATACACACGGTCGGACAAAGTTGTCGGAAAATCCAATCATTCTGAACGTAGTGACGTTTGTTGCCTACGACGGGACTACGTAGAGGCTAGTAGCCAATAGCTTGGGTCTTGTAATGTGATCTGAGCATGCGTGGCACTTTGTCTGTCGGAATTCGTTACACACGATCGGAAAAAGTCCGATAGGACTTTGTTGTCGGAAAATTTGAGAGCAGGAGATAAAACTTTGTCCGTCGGAAAAAGTCCGATGGAGCCTACACACGTTCGGAATTTCCGACAACATTGTCCGGAAAATCCGACCGTGTGTATGGGGCTTTACAGCTTAGACAAGGTGGATACATTATTTTTCTCAAGCTTTTTTCCTTTATTCTTATATACTTTTAACATCAACTGTATATTAGATGTGTATTTTGGCAAGTGAAGCACCTTTTTGTCATCATGATCTTGTCAAGGTTATCTGCAAAAGATTGGCTATTCCACTTTGTTTTTATTACTTCTTGTTCTTCTACCCTTAAGTAAGCTCACTCTGGGGGAGATGTATCATATCAAGCAAGCTACTCACAAGATTAGGCTTAAAGCAGGGTTCCACCCTAAAGTGGAACTTCCGCTCATCGGAACCCTCCCCCCCTCCAGAGTCTATGCCTCTTCCTGTCCCACCGCGCTGTCTGCTGGGACACACACGGGTCCCAGAGACAGCGCGGAGCATTCCTATTGCATTGCGCGACTGGCGCATGCGCAATAGGGAACCTGGAAGTGAAGCCGCAAGGCTTAATTTCCTGATTCCCATACCCAAGATGGCGGCGGCAGCATCCGAGGGACGGTGCGGCCTCAGGTGCCAACGTCGCTGGACCCTGTGATAGGTGAGTGTCATTATTTTAAAAGTCAGCAGCTGCAGTATTTGTAGCTGCTGACTTTAAAAAAAAAATTTCACTGGACTCCCTCTTTAACTCCAGTGAAATCTTGGTGAAAATTAGGTTGTTCTTCAAAAAATATACTGTATATAGCTTACCCCCAGAGGAGCCACTTGGTATGGCTCTGGGTAGGGGGAAGACTCTGTGCCCGAGGCATACAGCAGCTTCTGCTAAAGGCAGGAGATGGTTTCTGTGCCAGACTCTCTGTGGACCTGTCTTCCCTTCTGGATGGATTTGGTACACCGGTAACCCAGGTAACTGCTTGTAAATGGCATAAGGTTAAAGCGGAGTTCCGCCAAATTATTATTTTTTTTTTAATTCAGCAACTACAAATACTGCAGCTGCTGACTTTTAAAATATGGACACTTACCTGTCCAGGGCGCCTGTGATGTCGGCACCCGAAGCTGATCTGTCCCTCGGCTCTCATGTGGAGGCGCCACCATCTTCGGTAAGGGAATCAGTCAAACTTTTAAAACAAAGTTAATTTTATTTTGTTGACCCTGAGTATCTGATGCAGCTTAAACCTTTTTGATAAGCCATATTTACATTTTTCCGGTCCACATACCCTTTATGAGATGTCACAGATGTCTGGTCCAGCAATGTGCTGAAATAAATTGGCAAACGGCTATTCTCCCAAACATGAGCATAAATGAGGAATACCTTGTGGCATCATTCTTGGTACTGTTGTTAGGAAACACTACTACTGAGGTGTGCCTGCTCCAGTGTGCTTTCTTCTCTGTGGTTAAAGTCTCAAGCATTTCAAAAAGGGTGTGGTTAAACCTTTTAGGTTGCGGATCCCCTTGAGGATGATAGGGGGCATTCTGGACTTCTGAAAACCCAACAAATCCAGTAGCTTCTTGATGTGTCTGATTTCAAAGTCTCTTTGATCAGAAATGGATTCTTCGGGGCAAAGATCTTCTCCACTAAGACATTGGCTACCATATATGCTCGCTGGTCTTTTTCAGGAAAGCTTGAGCATAATGCCGTGTACACACGAGCGCACATTCCGACAACAAAATCCATGGGATTTTTTCCGACGGATGTTGGCTCAAACTTGTCTTGCATACACATGGTCACACAAAGTTGGTCGGAAATTCCAAACGTCAAGAACGCGATGACGTGCAACACGTACGACAAGCTGAGAAAAATGAAGTTCAATAGCCAGTGCTGCTTTTCTGCTTGATTCCGGGCATGCGTGGCACTTTGTGCGGCAGAATTGTCTACACACGATCAGAATTTACGCAAACAGATTTTGTTGTCGGAAAATTTGAGAACCAGATCTCAAATTTTGTGCAACAGAAATTCCGATGGAAACTGTCCGATGGAGCCTACACACGGTCAGAATTTCCAACAACAAATTTGCCGTCGGAAAGTCCAACCGTGTGTACGCGGCATTACAGGTTAAGTGATCTGTCACCACCAGGACATTTTCCTGTTCACTCAAACTGGGTTCTAAGCATAAAGCACACCAAATCATTGGCTGTTGGCATTGGAGGTGACCGATTGGGCCAGCTCTGGAATGCAAAGTCTTTCTCAGGATGCAACGTAGGCAAGAGTGACAGTAGTTTTCAACTTCAGCCCGCATGTCATGTAGGGCCTGCAGAATCGGTCTCTCACTAATTTAAAAGTCCTTTCAGACTGTCAATCACTATGATCATCATGCACAGCAATCAGCACAGTTTCTCTTTGTTTTTCTGGTAGAAGCAGTTGCCATTCGTCTTCAGGCTCATCAGAGGGGCTTCTTCGGTAGACTACCCTGTCACGCAACTGCAATCAATCCCACTTCTTATGGAACAGGCATACAACCTTTGGCGAGTTCACTAGTAGCATGTTTCACTAGTAGCATATTTAAATGTCCAGTTTCCAGAGCTTTCAGAGTCAGACTGCAAAGAGGATATTAAATCTGGTCTCTTCTTAAATCTTACTTAGAAAGTTTAGGCAGACCTTCATCTCTCACTTGGGTGAGATTGCAGTATTGTGTTGGGGAAACCTGCAGCAGAGATTCCTATAACTTCAACTCCTGTTGCTTCCCTATCCCAGGGCTCAACTCCCTGCCACAGAGCTTGTACTCCTTCCAATGTGAGCTTGGTCCACTCTTCTGGGGGGGGGGGTTAAGGGTCATAAGGCCTTCTTAAAGTGTTTGTTAACCTAAAAAAAAAAAAAGATTTTGTACCTTTAAAGCATGAATAACAGTTTCTGCCCTCCCTGCTGTAAACTGACTATGGTTAATCATGGCTGCTGAGCCCTGATGCCGTGGTCAGTTTGCGTGCCTCCGTCATCTGCAGCCCTGCTCTCTGCTCTCCTCTGTCTTCTGTGTCCTCCTCCCGCCTCCCCTCCCTGCCTGTCAGCTAGTCTGTGTGGGAGCTGCCCCTCACGTTGTAGCACCGCTCCAAGCAGTGCACATATTACTGCACACATGAACTGCCAGCCCCACTGCTAGAATAACATGTAGTATATACTGTATGCTTTTTTGTAAAATTCTTCTAAATACCTTATTCTTTCTCCCCGATCAGCGGTCATGTGACCACCCAACACTCTCTTCCTCTAATGTATACACTAGGGAGGGAGGTCACATGACTGCCCAGAAGATGTCAAAGGGAGATCCCAGCCCCTCCCTCCCTAGTACATACATCGGAGGAGGAGAGCGACGGGCGATCATGTGACTGCTGATCGGGAAGAAGGAATAAGATATTTAGAAGAAGAATTTTACAAAAAGGCATACACTGTATACTACAGGTTATACTAGCAGTGGGGCTAGTAGTGCTTGTGTGCACTGCCTTAACAACCCCTTTACCTGGGCATCTGCATCTCTGTTTCTGACCCTTGGAAGATACTTCAGACTGAAACAGAAGCCATATAGAGCAGCCAACCATCTATGCGCCATGGCATCCAGCTTGACTGTGGTGAGAATATAGGTGAGCTGATTATTATTATTCTTGACAATGAGGTCTGTACCATGACTGCACCATACAGGTCAGCTTGTCCACTACAGCCCTCTTCAAGAAAGGGAACTCTAGCTTGTGGGTATGATAGTTCTTCTCATCAGGGGTAAGGCTTCTGCTCATATAGACAACAGGTCATAGGTGTCCATCGTGCTCTTGATATCACACCCCACCTAGCTCATCATGACTTGTATTTTATAAGGTCTGGCTGGATCAGCATAGACCAGGACAGGGGCACTTGTTAAAGCAGTTTCAGCCTGATTAAAAGTCACCCGCTAAAAATACTGTAGCTGCTGACTTTTAATATAAGGACACTTACCTGTCCAGGGACCCACGATGTCGGCACTCCAAGCTGATTCGTCAGGTGCAGATGCCAGCATTGCAAGTAAGAGATATCGCTGAAGAAGTCCCGCCCACTGGGACAATACGGGTGCGTGAGGACCCAATCACGTCAGCTGCAACCTTCCACTCACTGTCTCGACGAGACGTATAACTGAAATGCATCTATGCCTAGCAATAGGCTAAAAGTACTTTAATTGTGAGCACATTTTTTTATATATTATAAAATGCACTGAACTATACAGAGAGCACTATCCATGTCTCATTGATTTTACATGGTACAATGAGTTTATCTGATCCCCGTTGATTGTAAGATCTGGCTTGCGATTTGGAGCGGTGGAGTCCTGTAGCTGTGGAATCCCTGCAGAGGCACCAATCATCTCTTAACCCCTATTAGGGGAAGGCTGTTTTGACCTGTCTGTTGGTTCAGAAGGTCCACTTAGTGAGGTGAGCAGCTTATATTGCCTGTGGTGGAGGTCTTATCATGAATATACACAGCTGAGAAGCCTTTTCAAGCACAGTGATTACAGCTGAGGATTTCTTAATTTTTACTCCCTGTTCCTGTATTTCTTTATTGATGTATGGACTTATCTCTCAGATTTTGGACTATTGTCTTTTAGATTGCATTTTATGAAATATATACATCAATTTTAGTATTATATCATATTAGCACTGCACTATTTTTTTTGTAAAGTAAGGGAAACTGACAGTGAAGGCTGCAAGCTTCACAGTCGGCTTCCTACTGCGCATGAGCGAGACGCGCTGCGCTTTCCGATTGGTCCTGTTGTCTTCTGGGACACACAAAGGTCCCAGAAGACAGTGGGGAAAAGGAGGAGGAGCCGATCCAAATGCAGAAGTGACGTACCTCGCCGCGGTGAGGTAGGACGGAAGTCGAGCTGCAAAAGAAAATAAAAGGCACAAAACAATTCTGTTCAAGACCTAAACTCCACTTCAAACTCCCTTTCAACTGATGGAAGGCCGGTTTACATTGGTCAGTCCATTGGCCTTGGATCGACTATCGAGGCTTCCTGGACCCCTTGGTTTGACTGAATGATCTTGGTAATTCTGAGTTATCCTCCTCATCTTCACTCCTCAGGAATTCTTTGAGGGGTCGAGCTATCTAGACAAATCCCTCTATGAATCTTTGGTAATAGCAGCAGAACTCTAGAATTAACCTCAGTTCAGTCACTTTCATTGGTCTTGGGCATGAGGTAATGGCTTATAATTTCTTGGGGTCAGTAACCACTCATTTAGCGTGTCAATGTGTAGAGTGGTAACTGCACCAACTGCTTTTGTTGTTTTGGTTCTGGTTCCACTATTCCTTAAAATCTCTTAAAAATCTCCTTTATTAGACACACCAATATCACCTACAGTGAGAAGCCCAATTGTAGGGGAGGACTGGGTCAAAAGCATATCCCCTGGGTCAGCACAAATAAGATATGTTGAGCTGGTGGCCCTAAATACCAATAATTCACAACTCAACCTCAAACAGAGCAGGAACTCTAGTAATTGACAAATAATTTTTTTAAATGTATACTTTCCACAGGGCAGCAGTCATCTTATTCAGCTCAAAAAGTGCTTCAACATTTACAATCCATTCTTTAACCACTTTCAGACCGGACCAATTTGCAGCCAAAGGACCAGGCCCCTTTTGCGATTCGGCACTGCGTCGCTTTAACTGACAATTGCGCGGTCGTGCGACGTCGCTCCCAAACAAAATTGGCGTCCTTTTTTTCCCACAAATAGAGCTTTCTTTTGGTGGTATTTGATCGCCCCTGCGGGTTTTATTTTTTGCGCTATAAACAAAAATAGAGCGACAATTTTGAAAAAATGCATTATTTTTTACTTTTTGCTATAATAAATATCCCCAAAAAATATATAAAAAAACATTTTTTTTCCTCAGTTTAGGCCGATACGTATTCTTCTACATATTTTTGGTAAAAAAAATCGCAATAAGCGATTATTGATCGGTTTGCGCAGAAGTTATAGCGTTTACAAGATAGGGGATAGTTTTATAGCATTTTTATTAATAATTTTTTTTTTATTAGTAATGGCGGCGATCTGCGATTTTTTTTGTGACTGCGACATTATGGCGGACACATCGGACATTTTTGACACATTTTGGGACCATTGTCATTTATACAGCAATCAATGCTATTTAAATGCATTGATTCCTGTATAAATGACACTGGCAGTGAAGGGGTTAACCACAAGGGGGCAGTGTAAGGGTTAAGTATGCTAGGGGTGTGTTTCTTACTGTGGGGGGGGGGGGGGCGTGGCTGTCAGCTAGTGAATGCTGATCTCTGCTCCAATCACAGGGAGCAGAGATCGGCGTCACTAGTTGCTAGGCAGAACGGGGAGATGCTGTTTATCTCGGCATCTCCCCGTTCAGCCGCCCCGTGAGACGATCGTGGGGGTCCGGACTCACGGGGGTCCCGACCGGAGCGGAAGCGCGCCGCTCCCGGCGCGCTCCCGATGGCACGGGCAGGCTCAAAGGAGGGACTTATATATACCCCCCCCCCCCCCTGCCTGTACGTGCCATTCTGCCGACGTATATCGTCGTGCGCCGGTCGGCAAGTGGTTAAAATCCCATTTATCAGCATATATGCAAAAAAGGTGAGGAACAAATGACCATGCCCTAGGTTCACACATATGCGATGCGGGAACCGACGAGATTTTAGGGCCGGTTCCCGCATCGATCCTCTCCAGCAGGCAGTTCACACAATGTTAATGACACCCCCAGATCGGTTCACCAATCGCAGTGCGAACTATGAACTAGCACAGGAATCAGATCGCATGGGTGAGAACACCTAAGCGATCCCATTCCAGTGCGGGGAAAAAAACATCCCTGCACCTTTTTTGTGCGAATCCAATGTTAGTTCAGCCATACAAGCAGCCATACAAGCTGAACTCGCACTGCACAGACATCGCATGCGATTGGCCCCGCAGTGCCGGTGCGAATCACATGCGATATCTGAGATCGCACAAGTGTGAACCTAGGGTTAAAGGAGCACACACATTTCACCAATCCTACCAGTCATGGCAGTGTTATGGCACACGTTGTGTGGTGCACTTTTTTTTTTTAGCCCAGTGGATAAGTGATTAACACTTTTGCCTGTCAACGCTGGGATCATTGGTTCCAAACCCAATCACGGCACTACCTGCTGAGATCTCAAACAATGCTATCTGCTTTCCCAGCTTCCTTCTGTGAAACACAACCCCCTTCCCTACAAATGGAGATCAGGAGAGGTGGCTGTGTTCACTTCCTGTCCTAGGGTGACAACACTGCTCCTCCCAAGACAGAGTACAGTGTGTGTGTTGTCATCCTGGGGCAGAAAGTGTGCTTCTGGCAGGATCACCAGGTGAAAACAAGGGTGGAAAAGGCTTAGAAAAAATAAATGAATGCAGCCACCACATCTAAGGACTGCTAAGCTGCCATTTTGCATTCTAATGCCCCGTACACACGGTCGGAGATTCCGACCACAAAATCCATCTGATTTTTTCCGACGGATTTTGTCCGACACTGGTGTTGCATACACACGGTCGGACAAAGTTGTTGGAAAATCCAATCATTCTGAACGTGGTGACGTTTGTTGCCTACGACGGGACAAAAAAATGGCGTGGGGTCCCCCCTTTGCCGAGCGACCCCCTTCCCAAAAGCACCCACACCCCATTTTGAGGGCATGCCGCCTGGTGCGGTTCAGGAGGGGGGGTGGGGGCACGTGCTCGTCCCCGCCCCCTTTCCTGACCGGCCGGGCTGCGTGCTCGGATAAGGGTCTGGTATCGATTTTGGGAGAGACCCCATGCCGTTTTTTGGCGTAGGGGCTTTCTCTTAAAATCCATACCAGACCAAAGGGCCTAGTATACCCTTGGAGGAGAATTCCCTCTCGCTGCGATAGGAAAATTTGTTTTTCCTATTGCAGCAAGTGCAAGATGTACAGTACCCTGTCGCCGAGAACCAGCGCGAACATTCTCGTGGGCAGGTGCTGTAGCTTTCCTTGCGTCAATTTTGGTCCGTCAGACCAGCATACAGACGAATGGGTTTTCCGCTAGGAACTGAGTCCGGCACAGTTCCGGCGGGAAAAATTTCTAAAGTCCGTCTGATTTTTGGCATGCAAAGGTCCGATGGTGCCCACACACGATCGGAATGTCCGACGGATTCGTTCCGTCGGATCTTTGCTGTCAAAAAGTCTGGTCGTGTGTACGTGGCATTAGGCTGTAGGTTCCATTCCTTCCTTTAGGACAATTTGGTACAGCATCTTGTTTAGTCCTCTAATGTACTTTAGCAGGCATTCTCCCTTGTGTTGTAATGCATGCTTAAATTGATAGTTCAGATCAAAAGCTTTCTCTGCCAAAATTCCTATTGTAGCAGGGCAAGGTAATCATAACCCGAGCAGGCCTTTTGACGGAACTTGATATTTCTGATGGCCTCTGCAGCAGTTCCTCCCAAATACTCCTTTGATGCATTGTTTCTCGTGTGCCTCTGGGACATCCCATTTTTCCAGAGCCTGCATGGCCTGCTCCATCCAAGTTTTTTACTCTTCTACCCCAAGGGGCAATGGCTGGGTCCCTGAGAAGGGTCTTAACTGTCTGTAACCTGCTCCTGGATGGTGCTAGCCTGATTACACTTGGTCATAAAGTTTCCCAGGGTGTTTAAAGAAGTCTGCCCCTATGATAACTGAGGTTTCTGGCATAGAAGCTCCTTTGGTGGGTGTGGCGTGACATTCTCTGGATTGGCATCTGGCACTCTCACCTGAACCAGGTGGGCTTCAACGTCATCCCCCTTCTTCACTCTAGAAGTGAGTAAGTGTGAAAGGTGAATTAATCAATTTTCATGTGTGAACACTGGCTAGTCAAGAACTAGTTCTGTGAATGCATGTTGGATCTGTTCTTCCATCCAGGTGTCTCCAGGGATATCGGCCACCACGCTCGACCTCCCAGTGGCCATTTTGCTCTACACACCCCTGGGTTGCAGCAGCAGGATTTATGTTGACTGTCTCTAGCTCATTGTCTTGGTTGTTTGCACACAGGAAAGAGGGATCCCAGATGAGCCCCCAAGTGTAGCACTTACCCCCGAGAGGAGCCGCTTGGTAAGACAGATTCTTTGTTCTTTGCCACAATTCTGGGAAATGATTTGGCCCCTCTGACACAACTGGTTAGGTAGTGAGATGCTGAAAATACATATGAACTCCGTTATTAGTATACTCCCCCCAATTGTATCATAATATAGGAAATAGACACCAGGCTATGTAGTGGTAAATAAAAAAAGGATATTATAACCAAGCAAAAAAAAAATTGACAATACTCAGAAATCAATGAACCAGTAAAGAGGTTTGTTTAAATGCAGTAAACTGGCTGATGAGAATACTTGGCTATACTCTGGTGGTTTATGTAGATTACCATGGTACTGAGCAAACTAACCTAGTATCTGCAGCACTGGCAAAGGGCAGCATAAACATTGAGCTATATAAATAATGCATCATAGCCAGTAAGAAAAAAAAAGTATGGTAGTCCCCTCTGCAACCAATGATCGAAAAAAAAGTCACAAAGTGCACTCTGTGTATATAGCTTGAATGTAGGTGTATGTATAGCTTCTGAAAGGGGAACCCCAGAAACGTAGCTGTACAGTGTCTGGCACCTGGTTTGCTGGCTTCAGTCCACTATTGGTGGAACCCAATCTGTTTGGTGATGCACTTGGTTACCATCCTTTAAAATCTGCATGCAGTGGTTTATTTGGGGATTATTAAGCAAATGGGAAGTCTCCTGTTGTACTGACCTGCTAACAATCGTGAAGTAAACACAACCACAACTGCTCACAGTTCTGCCACTCAGAGAATAATGCCCTGGACACATGTCTGTCTTTGGTTATCAGGAACCTGATCCTTGGTGGTTCAGTGCTTGAAATCCAGTACTCAAAATTCAGCCTCAGCATTCTGGTCTCTGCACAGCCTCAGCGACAGGTCCCAGGCCTCTGCACCAGCTCAGCTACAGGTCTCTGGTCTCTGCACAGGCTCAGCTACAGGTCTGCACCACTCTAGTTCCCAGCAGCAAAATAAATTTCTTCTCAAAGGCCTTGGAGGTGCTCATCTTCCCTCCTCTTACAAGGTGTCCTTGGCTCTTGTAGTTCACAGCCCCATTCACTTTCACAGTACAGCTCTCTTTCCGGACTACATTTCCCAGTGCCTTGTCCGGTTGCATCATCCATGAGGGAGAGAAGATTCGCTCTGCATCAGCAAGTCCCCTTTCCTCTCTGCGTGTATTACTGTCGCTGCAGCAGGCACAGAAGCACAGCCCTGAGCTCTTCTCTAGCCGGCAGAGCACCTGGCTACAACTGTATATCCTGCAAGCATAAAATTAAATTTTGTAACATTTTACTCAAAACACAGACAAACTTTTAGACGTGGCCAAGGACATGTTTTATATTGAAGTCACACTTCTAAGCAGCAGATGGGGAAATTTATGAACCAATCTGCTTTCTAATAGTAAATCTGTCTCACTACCCTTTTCCATTGCCATGCTCTGCATCAAAATTGATTAATGGCCCTTCTGTATTCTTAAGAAAGTTGTATCAGCATCGATGAGAAATCAACTTGCCTTTTAAAAGTCACAAAATGCCCTGTATTAGTGGCAATGGAGTTGATTTACTAAAGGCAAGTAAGTAAATGAGTGAAAACTTCACTCTACAAAGAATACCCAATCATATGCAAATACAATATAAACAGCATTTTTGCTTGCACATGATTGGATGATGAAAGTTAGCAGAGTTTCTTCTCATTTACTAAGCTCTGGAGCAGTTGCACTTGTAAAGTGCACAGTCTATTGTGACCCAAGGAGATCATGCTGACTTTCGAGAAGGTAAAACTAAACTCTCTACTGCTCCAAGCTTGTGAAAATCCAAAGCTACAGTTTTTTTACTGAGAGTGTTGCTGTATTTGTTTCAATTTTGCAATTAACCAGTTAACAACCGGCCCATAGCCGAAAAACGGCTACAGGGCGGTTGCTTAACTCTGGGAGGCCGTTAATCAACGGCCCCACAGAATTCTGCTCTTGCGCGCCCCCTGGGGCGCGCACTCGAGAACATCCATGATCATGGATCACGGTAAACGGCCGCTCATCGCGGCCGTTTACCACGTGATCGCTCCGTCAAATGACGGAGTGATCACATGTAAGCAAACCGGCGTCATTTGATGACGCCGGTTCCTCTCTCCTCCTCTCTCTGTACCGATCGGTACAGTGTGAGAGGAGAGGGGGAGGGATCGGTGGCAGCAGTGCTGTGGGCGGGATCTGTAGTGCCCACAGCCTGCTCTGCCACCACCGATCCATCCATCCATGCTCAGCCATCCCTCCATACCCTGCAATACACAGCAATAGCCTGCAGTGTATTGCTGGGTATTGCAGGGTATGGAGGGATGGCTGAGCATGGATGGATGGATACCCTGCAATGCTCTGCCATACCCTCCAATACTGTGCCATACCCTCCAATACTGTGCCATACCCTGCAATACCCTTCCAATACTCTGCCTTACCCTGCTCTGCCATACCCTGCGATACTCTGCCATACCCTGCGATACTCTGCCATACCCTGCGATGCTCTGCCATACCCTGCGATGCTCTGCCATACCCTGCGATGCTCTGCCATACCCTGCGATGCTCTGCCATACTCTGCCATATACCCTGCGATACTCTGCCATACCCTGCGATACTCTGCCATACCCTGCATACTCTGCCATACCCTGCCATACCCTGCGATACTCTGCCATACCCTGCGATACTCTGCCATACCCTGCGATACTCTGCAATACCCAACAATACCCTGCGATACCCTACCCTGCGATACTCGCTACGATCAAAGCCAGGATAGTTTTTTTTTTTTTTATTCCAGGCTTTGCAGCCTAGAGGTGAGATGTGGGGTCTTATTGACCCCATATCTCACTGTAAAGAGGACCTGTCATGCCATATTCCTATTACAAGGGATGTTTACATTCCTTGTAATAGGAATAAAAGTGATCAAAAAATTGTTTTGGGGGAAAAAAAGGGTCAAACTAAAATAAATAAAGTAAAATGAACAATAAAATATATATATTTTTTTTAAAGCGCCCCTGTCCCCGTGTGCTCGCATGCAGAAGCGAACGCATACGTAAGTCCCGCCCACATATGAAAACGGTGTTCAAACCACACATGTGAAGTATCGCTGCGAACGTTGGAGCAAGAACAATAATTTTGGCCCTAGACCTCCTCTGTAACTCAAAACATGTAACCAGTAAAAAAAAATTAAAGCCTATGGGGATTTTTAAGTAGCGAAGTTTGGCGCCATTTCACGAGTGTGTGCAATTTTGAAGGGTGACATGTTAGGTATCTATTTACTCGGCGTAACTTCATCTTTCACATTATGCAAAAACATTGGGCTAAATTTACACTTTTGTTTTTTGTAAAGCACAAAACATTTTTTTTCCAAAAAAAACAAGTTCGAAAAATTGCTGCGCAAGTACCGTGCTAGATAAAAAGTTGCAACGACCGCCATTGTATTCTCTAGGGTCTTTGCTAAAAAAACATATATAATGTTTTGGGGTTCTATGTAATTTTCTAGCAAATAAATGATGATTTTTACATGTAGGAGAGAAATGTCAGAATTGTCCTGGGTGCTCCAGAACACCTGATGGTGCTCCCTGCATGTTGGGCCTCTGTATGTGGCCACTGTAAAAGTCTCACACATGTGGTATCGCCATACTCAGGAGTAATAGTAGAATGTGTTTTGGGGTGTAATTTGTGGTATGCATATGCTGTGTGTGAGAAATAACCTGCTAATATGACAATTTTGTGGAAAAAAAAAAAAAAAAAAAAAAAAAATCTTGATATTGCAAAGAATTGTGGGAAAAAATGACAACTGCAAAAAACTCACCATGCCTCTTTCTAAATACCTTGGAATGTCTTCTTTCCAAAAAGGGGTCATTTGGGGGGTATTTGTACTTTTCTGGCTTGTTAGGGTCTCAAGAAATGAGATAGGCCGTCAGTACTTCAGGTGTGATCAATTTTCAGATATTGGCACCATAGCTTGTGGACTCTATAACTTTCACAAAGACCAAATAATATACCCCAATTTGTACTTATTTTTACCAAAGATATATAGCAGTATAAATTTTGGCCAAAATTTATCAAGAAAAATTACAAATTTGCTAAATGTTATAACAAAAACGAAGAAAAATTCAGTTTTTTACTGAATTTTCAGTCGTTTTTTCTTTTATAGCGCAAAAAATAAAAAACCCAGAGGTGATTAAATACCACCAAAAGAAAGCTCTATTTGTGTGAAAAAAAGGACAAAAATTTCATATGGGTACAGTGTTGTATGAATGAGTAATTGTCATTCAAAGTGTGAGAGCACCGAAAGCTGAAAATTGGTCTGGTTATTAAGGGTGTTTAAGTGCCCAGTGGTCAAGTGGTTACAGCCTGATTCCACAAGGTTCCAGGGTTAAAGGGACAAACCCAGGCATGTCAAACTAATGTTTTAAGGGCCCTGTGCAGCTCTCTTACACCTTCGCTGTGGCCTTTAGTGGTTTAAGAATAAGGCCTCATGCACACGGACGTTTTTGCAGCCGCGTTTTTGAGCGTTTTTTGCAGCTTAAAAACGCCTGTCCATGTTAGTCTATGGCTTCATGCCCACCTAGGCGTTTTTGAGCTGCAAATGGCATAGGCGTTTTTAAGCTGTAAAAAAAACCCAGGACCAGTGCGTTCCGTGGCGCTGGGCTAGAGCTGTAAAAACGCGAATCGAGCAAAAACGCTCAAAAACGCACACCGGCGTTTTTGAGCTGCAGCGTTTTTTTGCTGCAAAAAGTTGATTGGACACTGTAATCCCTGTATAGTAAATTAGAGATGTGTAAAACGCTAATTAACGCTGACGCTAGAAAAAACGCGCAAAAACGCGCAAAAACGCCAATGCAAAACGCAGTAAAAGTCAAGTTTTTTTAGGCTGCTTTTTCCAGACGTCCAACCTAGCTTTACAGCCCGTTTTTTAAACGTCCGTGTGCATGAGGCCTTAAAATCAAATTTTCCCCCAGCTGTTCTCCAGTTGACTAGTTGCACTTTTAACAGAATGCCCATTTATGTACCATGCTCAGATTCAGGCAAATGCCCTTAAATTCTTTTCCCACCACGCCCCGGGTTCCTGGACAAGACCAGGGGAGATTAGCTTTTTTACTTCTATAGTGAAGCAGTTCAGAGAGGCAACACCTGATAAGGCAAATGTAGCTTGGCAAATAATGTGCAGCCAGGTGAGAGGCACTCCACTGTCAGAATCAACATACAGGCAGCCAAACCAAAACCTAATATTACACAACCGCCCCAAAAAACATAACTACTGTGAAAGTTCCTCCCTGATTACCACAGTTCCAATAGGGTATACAGGGATGCATAATTCCTACCACCTGACAATGCGGGCAGATAGTATTTTTGGCAACATTTAGCCCTGCTACAGGCATGCAGCAGGGTTTTACCTGTTGGATGAAAGCATTTGAGCGGCTGCGCTGCCACCCAAATGCTTCCAAAGACCCCTGTAAAGTGCTCTAACCATGCACGTTTCTCCCTACTATGTATCCTGGCCTCCGCTTGCCGATCTGCGTGCCCGGGACCAACATAGCAGGTGCTGATGGGTAGAGGGAAGGGAGGGGTGCGAACATATGTCCGCTCTCCTCCCCACTCCTGGGTCCCTGTTGACATTTTTCATTGGTCATCAAGGCTGGGAAAATAATGTAATAAAGTACGATCTGCACTGCATTACATTCAGTGGAGCACAGGGGAGACATCCAGGGTCTAAGACCCCTTTCACACTGGGGCGGGAGAGGCGTCAGCGGTAAAGCAGCGCTATTTGGCCCCTAGCAGGGTGGTTTTTACCCCCGCTAGCGGCCGAAAAAGAGTTAAAACCGTCCGCAAAAAGGGCCGCTACAGCTTTGCCGGCAGTATAGCCGCGCTGCCCCATTGATTTCAATGGGTAGGAGCTGTTTAGGAGCGGTGAATACACACTGGAGTGAGAGAGGCCGTTTTTTTTTCAGGCGCTATACAGGCGCTATTTTTAGCCAGCTCCTATCTCTCCACAGTGACTCACCTGTTGATGATATCCTGCTCGTCTGTCCTTCCTACTTAAGCCGTCCAACCCAGATGATCTCTGCCTTCGCCTTGGTCAACATCACAGAGACTATCTCCTGTGTTCCTGTTAAAGACTTGCTTGGCTGACATTCCTTCTGGCTCCAGATCCTGCTTGCTGTTCCACTATGCTGTTCCCTGGCTTCCTGACTTTCTGGCTTGTCTGACTATCTGTTCCAGTTACCGAACTTTGGCTATGTTTTGACTACATTTATTCTATTTACTTTTATTATTAAACAAGTGCGATTTAACTGTACTTCTATCTCGGTCTGATTCATGGTTTCTTACAGTAGGCGAGGATCATGAATTCAGAAGATGCAGTCAATCCACTTGTTGGTAATATTTTTTCCAGTTTGGATGAGCAGGATCACCGCATGGATCAGTTTGCCATGGCATTACAAATGCTCCTGGGTCACACGGCTCACCTGGAATCTCCCACTGTGGCTGCTCTGTTACAACCTGAGTTGCAGGTCGTCCCTGCTGCTGCGCCAGTCTCTGTGCAGGCGCCCGCCTTGAGTATTACCTTTATAAGAGTTATGTCTGGTTCCACTTCGCTTCCCCAGTGATTTGGGGGCGATACAGTCCAATGCAGATGGTTTCTCAACCAGGTTGAGATATACTTTGAGATGCTGCCCCAGGCGATTCCCATGGACAGAAGCAAAGTAGGTTTTGTGATATCTTTGCTTTCTAAGAGAGCCTTGGCCTGGGCGAACCCTCTATGGGAGATGCAAAAACATGTTGTCTTGAGTTACCCTGAGTTTGTGGCTTCTTTTAAAAGGGTATTTGACATTCCTGCACACTCTGCTTCTGCTGCCAAGTGCCTCATGTCCATCAAACAGAGTACGAGAACTGTTGCCGATTACGCCATTGAATTACGTACTCTGGTAGCAGAGGTTGCTTGGAACAATGAGGCCCTCGTGGCTGCTTTTTCTCATGGTCTCTCGGATACCATCAAGGATGAGATGGCAGCCCGAGATATACCCACTGAGCTGGAGAAGTTGATCACGTTTGCCATCCTCATTGACTCCAGACTCAGAAAAAGACTCCCTTTTAAGGAGGGCTTGCAGAAGCCTCCTGTACATTTGTCTCCGAGCTTTGCAGTCCCACCCTTGCCTCCCTCGCTGCCCATGCCTCCTGTTACCGAGTCGGTCAGTGAAGATGAACCCATGCACTTGGGCTTCACGCGTCTCTCTGCGGATGAGAGAACCCTTAGGAGGTGGGAGAGATTGTGCTTTTATTGTGGCCAGGCAGGTAATTTTTTGAAGTCTTGTCCTACCCATCCAAGGAACGCCTGAACATTGAGGTCCTGTCATAGACAGACCTTAGGTGGCGTTGCTTCGTCCCCTAGTTATCCAGAAGGATAAGCTCCTTGTTTTGGTTACCCTTTCTTGGGCTGAGTCGTCCGTCGAGATACAGGCTCTAATCGACTCTGGGGCTGCAGGCCTGTTTATTGATGCTGCCTTTGTATCGAAGCACTCGATTCTGCTGAATCTGTGTGACACTCCACTTGCCATTGAGGCTCTTGACGGGAGACCTCTACAGCCTGCCCATGTGACTCATGAGACTTTTCCATTGTCCATGGCTGTAGGTGCTCTTCGCCATGAGATAATCCAATTCTGAGTTATTTCCACACCTAAGTTTCCGCTGGTTATTGGTTTTCCTTGGTTACAGAGGCACAAACCCTCTTTTGATTGGCTCCGTGCTGAGGTTCTATCCTGGTTCGCCACAATGCAGTAAGACATGTTTCCAGAAGGTAGCCAAGGTCCTGTGCACCTCTTCACTCTCCTCCCTGCCGGAGAAGTACTGTGATTTTAGCAATGTCTTTGACAAAGGTCAAGCCGGTAGTTTGCCTCCACACCGGTCATATGATTTCGCTATTGACATTCAACCTGGTGCCATACCCCCTCGTGGCCACTGGCCGGGTTTACCCTTTGTGGGTCTTGGAGGATAAGGCCATGGAGGAATATGTTGCAGACTCACTTTTTCGAGGTTTCATCTGCAAATCCTTGTCTCCTGCTGGTGCTGGTTTCTTCTTTGTGAAGAAGAAGAGTGGTGAACTGAGACCTTGTATTGATTATAGGGGTCTTAATCGTTTCACGATTAAGAATGCCTATCCGATTCCGTTGATTACGGAGTTATTTGACCACCTCAAGGGAGCAACGGTTTTCACGAAGTTAGGTTTGAGAGGGGCATACAATCTCATGAGAATTAAGGAGGCCGACGAGTGGAACAGACCATTATGAGTACCTCGTAATGCCTTTTGGCCTTTGTATCGCCCTAGCAGTTTTGCAGGAATTTATTAACGATGTCCTGATTTTTCGATGGACCCAGAGAGACTTTCAGCAGTTCTACAGTGGCCCTGACCCATGGGTTTACATCCTCTGCAGCATTTTCTTGGCTTTGCCAACTATTATCGGAAGTTTATTTGTAACTTCTCGTCTCTGATCAAGCCCCTGACTGATATGACCAGAAAGGACGGTAACCCACAGAGTTGGTCTCCGGAGTCCATTAAGGCCTTTGAGAGTCTCAAGGCTGCCTTTGTTTCTGCTCCTGCGTTGGCACACGTTACCTTTTATCCTTGAGGTTGATGCTTCTGAGACTGGAGTTGGCACCCTTATGTCTCAACGTCCTACCTCTGAGACCGCTATGCATCCTTGTGGCTACTATTCCAAGAAATTGTCACCTGCAGAGTGCAATTACGAGATTGGTGACAGAGAGCTGTTAGCGATCATTTTAGCCCTGAATGGAGCGATGGGCTCTTTTCTTGTCTAGTTTCAATTACATTGTCTCATTCTTACCCGTTACTAAGAATATAAGGGCTGGCGCTTTGTCACAACAATTTTCCTCCACTTCCAAGATGGAGTCGGTTCTGGTTCCTGTGATTCCTCCTGATCGTATTCTGGCTACGGTTCGCACCAGTCTCACTTCTCCTTTAGATGACAAAATTATGCTGCTTAGGTCCATGCTCCTTTTGAGAAACCTTGTGACCGCTGCTTTGTCCCAGAGAGTCTCCGTACTGCCGTGCTCCAGACTTACCATTCTCCCACGGCTGCTGGCCACCCTGGTAAGAATCAACTCTTTTGGGCCATTTCCCAACCATTCTGGTGGCCTAGTCTACGTGCTGATGTAACCGCCTTCATAGCTGCCTGTTCCATGTGTTCTCAGAGTAAAGCCCCATACACACGGTTGGATTTTCCGATGGAAAATGTCCTATCGGACAATGTTGTCGGAAATTCCGACCGTGTGTAGGCTCCATCGGACATTTTCCATCGGATTTTCCGACGGACAAAGTTTTATCTCCTGCTCTCAAATTTTCCGACAACAAAGTCCTATCGGACTTTTTACGATCGTGTGTAGCGAATTCCGACGGACAAAGTGCCACGCATGCTCAGATCACATTACAAGACCAAAGCTATTGGCTACTAGCCTCTACGTAGTCCCGTCGTAGGCAACAAACGTCACCACGTTCAGAATTTTCCGACAACTTTGTCCGACCGTGTGTATGCAAAACCAGTGTCGGACTAAATCCGTCGGAAAAAATCTGATGGATTTTGTGGTCGGATTTTCCGACCGTGTGTACGGGGCATAAGACTCCACGACACCTTCCAGTTGGCCTCCTAAAACCCATACCCAATGAAGAGACACCCTGCACCCACCTGTCTATGGATTTCATTGTGGGGTTACCCAACTTCCAGGGCAACACATTTATCCTTATGGTGGTTGACCGGTTCGCGAAAATGTCTCATTGTATTCTACTTAAGAAGTTGCCCACTTCTAAGGAACTGGCTTCCATTTTTGCTAGGGAGACCTTTTGCTTACATGGGCTACCCAAGGTGATTGTCAATCAGTCCTTGGAGAAATTCCTATGTTGCTATATTTCTGACCATCATAACAACTGGTCAGACCTCTTAACGTGGGCGGAGTTTGCTCACAATAGTGCCTTGAATTCTACTTCCCAATTGTCCCCGTTTATGGCGAACTATGGTTTCCAACCTTCCATGTTGCCTGACTCATTTGAGGAGCATCTCCGTGGTCTTCGTTACACTTGGGCACAAGTCCAGGAGGCTTTGCGACATGCTAATGTTAGGTACAGTCTCCATGCTGACCGCAGACGCCTGCCTGCGCCTTCCTACCAGGTTAGGAAGAGGGTCTGGCTGTCATCGTGCAACCTCCTACTTCATGTTCCCTTTCTAAATTTTCGCACCTTGGTTTATTGGGTCTTTGCATATTCTTCGCAGGATTAACCCAGTGGCTTACACATTAGACCTTCCTTCTAATATGCGTATCTTGAATGTCGTTCTTGTCTCCTTATTAAAACCTTGGGTCTGCAACCGCTTTACCAACTCTGTGCCTCGTCAGCCCCGGACCAATTGGAAGCCAAAGGACCAGTCCCTTTTTGCGATTCGGCACTGCGTCAATTTAACTGACATTTGCGCGGTCGTGCGATGTGGCTCCCAAACTAAATTGGCGTCCTTTTTTTCCCACAAATAGAGATAGAGCGACAATTTTGAAAAAATGGTTTCTCAGTTTAGGCCGATACGCATTCTTCTACATATTTTTGGTAAAAAAAATCGCAATTAGCGATTTATTGATTGGTTTGCGCAAAAGTTATAGCGTTTACAAAATAGGGGATAGTTTTTTAGCATTTTTATTAATATTTTTTTTTAATAGTAATGGCGGCGATCAGCAATTTTTATTGTGACTGCGACATTATGGCGGACACATCGACATTTTTGACACATTTTTGGACCATTGTCTAGGCCAGAGTCTGAGGCCTATTCCGGAGACATATGGCTGCTAGGCTGTCTGAGGGCCTATCCAGAAGCAAGAGAGCAGCGTAGGGTTGGGATTGCAGCTTGCAGTCCTGAAGTGGCTTGCACCTTGATATTAACCCCTTCCTACCCAGTGTTAATAGTACAGTGTACAGTATTATATCTGATCACTGTATTAGTGTCACTAGTGACGTCATTTAGTGTCCCTCCCAGCCAGTGTCCGTTAGCGCCAGTTTGTCCGCCACACTATCGCAGTCACACTATGAGGGTTATTTACTAAGACTAAAGAGTGCACGATCAGGCTCACTTCTGCATAGAAACCAATCAGCTTCCAGGTTTTCATGCCAAAGCTTAATTGAACAAGCTGAGGTTAGAAGCTGATTGGTTTCTATGCAGAAGTGAGCCTGATTTTGCACTCTCCTGCTTTAGTAAATAAACCCATATATGTCGCTCATCATCGCCATTATTAGTATAGCATCTATCGCTTTGTAAATTCCAGTATGTATACCATAATTTGTAGATGCTATAACTTTCACACAAACCAATAAATATACACTTATTGGGATTTTTTTTTACCAAAGACATGTAGCAGAATATATTTGGCCTAAATGTATAAAGACATTTGATTTTATTGGATATGTTTTATAATAAAAAGCAGAAAATATAGTTTTATTTTCAAAACTTTCAGTATTTTTTTGTTTATATAATAAAAAAAATAAAGAAAAACCCAGTGGTGTTCTATTTGTGTGAAAAAAAAATTATATCATTTAATTTGCGTACAGTGCTGCATGACCGAGCAATTGCCATTAAACCACTTCAATACCGGGCACTTTCACCTCCTTCCTGCCCAGGCCAATTTTCAGCTTTCAGTGCTATCGCACTTTGAATGACAATTGTGCGGTCATGCAACGCTGTACCCATATGACATTCGCATTCTTTTTTAGACAGATAGAGCTTTCTTTTGGTGGTTTTTACTCACCACTGAGTTTTTTTTTATTTTTTGCTAAACAATCTCCAAATTCTTGAAGATATAAGTTTTTCTTAGTTTCTGTTATAAACTTTTGCAAATAAGTAATTTTTCTTCTTCACTCATGTGTACTGATGAGGAGGCACTGATAAGCTGCATTGATGATCAGTGCCCTGGTTATTAGTGTAAACAGTGTGCTGACAGCCTTACCGGTTATTGGCAATGCTTTCCTCACACAGACACAACGTGTGAGGAAAGGAATGCCGATAACCAGCTGATCACATGGTGAAGAGCCGATGTGATTGGCTCTTTACCACGTTTTGTGTGATACAGCTTTCACAGAGTGCGACTGGGGTTGGGCTGAGAGAGGGGGCTAAGAGAGAGGGGGCAACTGAGAGAGAGGAGTTTAGAGAGAGGGTGGCGGACAGAGAGGGGGGCTGAGAGAGAGTGAGGGTGGTTGAGAGAGAGAGCGAGAGGGGGGAGCTGAGAGAGAGGGGGCTGAGATAGAGGGAGGCAGAGGGAGGGTGGTTGAGAGAGAGAGAAAGGGTGGTTGAGAGAGAGAAAGGGAGGCTGAGAGAGGGTGGTTGAGAGAGAGAGAGGGGGGCTGACAGAGAGGGTAGCTGAGAGAGAGAGGGGCTGAGAGAGTGGGGGGACTGACAGTGCTCATCAAATGCAGCCTATCAATGCCCACCAAATGCAGCTTTATCGGTGCCCACCAAATGCAGCCTCATCAGTGCCCACCAAATGCAGCCTACCAGTGCCCACCAAATGCAGCCTTATCAGTGTCCACCAAATGCAGCCTCATCAGTGCCCACCAAATAAAGCCTAATTAGTGCCCACCAAATGCAGCCTACCAGTGTGCGTC
>CM053030.1:380891831-380978161 GCA_028564925.1 Lithobates sylvaticus | reverse complement strand
GAATGAATTACCTTGAAGAAAGGAGATTGGTCCACAGAGATTTGGCTGCCAGAAATGTCCTTGTTAAAAATCCACAACATGTTAAGATCACAGATTTTGGGTTGGCCAAACTTTTGGGAGCGGAAGAAAAAGAATATCATGCAGAAGGAGGAAAGGTACATTGAATAGGGTTACTTTTTTTTCATCAAAATTGAGAAATTGCAGTTATTTGAAACAGTAAATGCATTTATATTTTTAGTACAGTGATTTACTATACATAAGGAATATATATATATACACACACACACTGTATATCTTGAAGGTTTCAAAGCTATTCATATATTAGGATGTACATGCTGCTGTATGCACTATACAAATGAATAGCATGATTTAGGAACTGATTGGTGATGCAGGAAGCAGAAAGAGATTAAACTACACAGTACGACATGGTGTTCAGGAAGTACAATATTACTGATCATGTTAGACGCTCTGTGAAGTCTGGATGAAGAGATTACACGGAATTTCTGCTAATGTAAACTGTATGCGCTTCCTGATGTTTCCATAGTTGCTGTGTTGCAGTAAGAATTGCCCTTTAATATATTTTAGGTTTATTACTTCAGTCAGCAGCATACACTTGAAAATGGCTGTGAACAAGTGGTCTTTTTTCTCCCAATAGGTTCCTATCAAATGGATGGCATTGGAGTCCATTTTGCACAGAATATATACCCATCAAAGTGATGTTTGGAGTTATGGTAAGTGTCATTTTAAGACATTATATACTCCAATTTCATTCCATGAATCATTTCTTTAGATACATTTATTGGTATTGGAATTTCATTACAGGTGTCACTGTTTGGGAACTAATGACTTTTGGAACTAAACCATATGATGGAATTCCAGCTAGCGAAATTTCCACCATTTTAGAAAAAGGAGAACGTCTTCCTCAGCCTCCCATATGTACAATCGATGTGTACATGATTATGGTGAAATGTAAGTTTATTATATAAAGATCTGGAGGCTTTAAGACATGTTCATTTTTTTGGATGAACTAATGGTATAACAATTTCTCTAGTACATTTTAATTGATACTTTGTAAAGACAGGCTTACAAAGTACTGTGTAATGTATTCTACTGTATATGTCATTTAGTATAAGCAGCAGATTCGTCTTCTGTAATATATGGCGGACATATAAAACAAGATTATGGACAGGCATCTTCTGTGTAAACATTCTTTAACAGAGAAATGGTTCACTACAGACATGCTTTCTTTAACCATTTTGCTTCTGAAATGAAACTTGCATATAAATGAGCAGTCTATAGGCAGCTGTTAGATACCAGATATGACTCCCGCACTACAGCCTCCCAAAATATGCAAAGATAATTAATTAATGAACAAGAGCTGCTCACACTAATATGTGCTCACACTAATAAATGCTCTAATCATTTCCAAAACATTGTGCGTAAATGATATACGTTTACAAACAGTACCTTGAAAAATAATTCATACCCCTTAAAATTGTCCGCATTTTGTCATGTAGCAACCAAAAATGTAAATGTATTTTATTGGGGTTTTATGTGATAGACCAACATAAAGTGACACATAATTGTGAAGTGGGAGGAAAATGATAAATGGTTTTCAAAATGTTTTACAAATAAATATGTGAAAAGTGTGGCGTGCCTTTGTATTCAGCCCCCCTAAGTCAATACTTTGTATAACCAACTTTTGCTGCCAATCTTTTTGGGGATGTCTCTAACTGCTTTGCGCATCTAGAGAGTGAAGTTTTTGCCCATTCTTCTTTGCAAAATAGCTCAAGCTCTGTCAGATTGGATCGAGAGCATTTGTGAACAGCAGTTTTCAAGTCTGAACTTTGACTGGGCCATTCTAACACATGAATATGCTTTGATCTAAACCATTCCATTGTAGCTCTGGCTGTATGTTTAGGATCGTTGTTCTGCTGGAAGGCGAACCTCTGCCCCAGTCTCAAGTCTTTTGCAGACTCTAACAGGTTTTCTTCTAAGATTGCCTTGTATTTGGCTCCATCCATCTTCCCATCAACTCTGACCAGCTTCCTTGTCCCTGCTAAAGAAGAGCATCCCCACAACATGATGCTGCCACCACCATGTTTCACGGTGGGGATAGTGTGTTGGGGCAGTGTTAGTTTTCTGCCACACATAGCGTTTTGCTTTTAGGCCAAAAAATGTAGTTTTGGTCTCATCTGACCAGCGCACCTTCTTCCACGTGTTTGATCTGTCCCCCACATGGCTTCTCACAAACTGCAAATGGGACTTCTTATGGCTTTCTTTCAAGGATGGCTTTCTTCTTGTTCCTCTTCCATAAATGCCAGATTTGTGGAGTGCACAACTAATAGTTGTCCTGAAGACATATTCTCCCACCTGAGCTGTGGATCTCTGCAGCTCCTCCAGAGTTCTCATGGGCCTCTTGGTTGCTTCTCTGATTAATGCTCTCTTTGCCTGGCCTGTCAGTTTAGGTGGAAAGCCATGTCTTGGTAGGTTTGCAGTTGTGCCATATTCTTTCCATTTTCGGATGATGGATTGAACAGTGCTCTGTAGGATGTTCAAAGCTTGGGATATGTTTTTTTTTTTTTTTTTTTTATCATTCAAAGGTTTATTAAGGAATAAACAGAATACAAATGATTCAACAGAAGTACATTGTCAGGATACATATGAACAGTGCTGTGGTATGATTGGTCAGTTACAACATTTGGTTACTTTTTGAAACAATCTGCATATTTAAACTGTGATATTTAAACTGTTTATTTGGCCATAGCTGGTTGAATGAGGCTTGGTTCGTGTTGCTTAGGAGCTGAAGCCGCTTCCCAAAAGTCATTGTGGGAATGTACTTGGGGTGAATGGATAGAGTTAAGAATAGTTAGGGTGTTAAGGGGGGGGGAGAGAGGAAGAAGAGAGAAAGAAGCAAAGGCTATCCTGTGCTAACGACTGCAAGTGGATCTAAACATATATTTTCAGCTAGGTAGTTTCTTCATTAGTATACATCAGCATTCAGAAAGTTACATCAGATCAATGTTTTTGTCTGTGCTTAGACAACATTGTTGTGAACATCTGGCCTTAACCGTCTACGTGGTCAATGCCAGATATTCCTGGGTAAGTCTGTAGTTAAACCAGGGAGACCAGGTCTTGAGATAACGTTCAGCTTTTTCCTCAGCTTGTGCTTTTGTGTCCTCCATCTCACAAATGTGGGAGATTTTATGGAGCCACTCCTTCACCGTCGGAACCGAAGTGGATTTCCAATGGAGTGGAATGATTGTGTTAGCTGCTATCAGCAGGAATTTGGATAGGCAGTTTTTGTATTTGCTTATGGAGAAATTAGAAATATGTAGTAGGCAGTTTGCTGCGTTTAAAACGAGCCTGGTCTCCGTGATATAGTATATTAGGTCTGTTACTTCATTCCAGAAGGGCATCAGCTTCTCACAATGCCACCAGATATGTATGAGAGTGCCCCTTTCTTTGCCACATCTCCAGCACATATCGCTAGACTGTGGGTACCATTTGTGAATCTTTACCGGAGTTGCATACCAATGCGTTAGGATCTTGTAAGCCGTTTCTTGTGCCCTAGTGCTAATAGAGCCTTTATGTGCCAATATACAGGCGCTCTCCCATTGCGAATCCGTGATATCCATGCCCAGGGCGTCCGACCATCTCTCTCTGAACCTGTCGCGTGTGGGGGCGTCCTCCTGCTGTAGCCAGCTATAGGCCGTTGAGGTAGTTTTGGGTATTTGTTCCCCCTTGAGGCACACCGACTCCATGATCGTGAGGCCTCTGGTGAAGTGTTCCTTCCTAGGGTGGTTGTGTGCATATGTGCGTATCTGAAAGTATGTCCATAAGGGTAAAGAAGGTATATTGTTTTCTGTTTTAAGGTCTGAGAAGTCCATAATGTCTCCTCTATTGAAGCAATGTGTAGCGAGGAGTGGTGAGTTGTTGTCATCTCGTAGGAGATTTCTATTGCTTACACCCGGTGGGAAGTCAGGGTTGTTTGACAACGGGGTTAGGGGGCCTATCGGGTGGAAGGATCTATTTCGTTTGGCCAGTAGGTGGAAAATACCTAACGTGGTTCCTATGAGTGGGTGTTTTTTCAGTTCTGCTGGGTATTTGTTTGGTGGGATCCAGGGCGAATATTTCAGAGGAATCTGGCTTGATTCGTTCTCTAGTGATACCCAGTCCTTCAGGTCCGCATGGCAGTGCCAGTCTAAGATTCTGGCGATATGTGTGGCCTGGTAGTATGATTTGTAGTCTGGGACGCCTAGTCCTCCTTGTGCTTTGGTTTTAGTGAGTAGTGAGAATTTGATGCGAGGTGTTTTGTGAGCCCATATGAACTTCATTTGGATAGCTTGGAGTGTCTTGAAGAAACTCTGAGGCAATTTTATTGGTAGTGTACGTAACAGGTATAACACTTTTGGCAGGATAACCATTTTGCAGATGGCCGCCCTGCCAAACCATGAGAACATCTTGGTGTGCCATCGGCCAAGATCCTCTCCTATTGATTTAAGAAGTGGTGTGAAGTTGTGCGGGAAAATATCGGTCAATTTAGGAGTCAGCCATACTCCCAGGTACCTGACTGCCTTAGTAACCCATTTAAAGGGATTATTGTCCATAGCGGCCCTGAGTGTGGCCCCTGGGAGCGTGACATTAAGGGCTTCTGACTTGGAGTAATTTATCTTCAGGTAGGACACATACCCGAAGGTCTTAAACTCTTTCAAGAGGGAGGGGATCGAGATGTGGGGTTCTGTCAGGAAGAAGGCTAGGTCATCTGCGTAAGCAGCTATTTTGTACTCCTTACCCGCTATCTTGTATCCGTGTATAGAACCATTTGCTAGGATCTTTCTTATGAATGGTTCTAGTGTGATGATGAAAAGTATAGGTGACAGGGGGCATCCCTGTCTCGTGCCATTTTTTATGTCTACTTTGTTTGAAAGGGTCCCATTGATCTTTAGTCTAGCTGAGGGGTTTTGGTATAGGGAGGAGATCCAGTTCATCATCCCTGGACCTAGACCTATGTGTCTACATGTTGCGAGCATGTAGTCCCAGGCTACTCGATCGAAGGCCTTCTCGGCGTCAGTAGACAGGAGAAGACCCTCGATCTTTCGCTCATGGGCCATCTGTATCAGATTAAGAGCTTTTGTGACATTATCTCTGGCCTCTCTTCCTGGCATAAAACCTGCCTGGCTTGGTCCAATCAAGTTGTGCAGTAGGGGTTTCAGTCTTGTAGCTAGAATTTTCGCCATGAGCTTTACGTCTAGGTTTAGTAGTGAGATAGGCCTATAGCTCGAGCATTGTGTCAGGTCCTTGCCGGGTTTTGGGATCACTGCTATGTTGGCTGACAGGAAGTCTGGGGAAACTGGTCGTCCGTCAGCAAGTGAGTTCAGGGCAGTTTGCAAATGAGGGGTCAGTGTATCTGCGAAGGTCTTATAATATATGGCGGTGTAGCCGTCTGGTCCAGGGCTCTTACTAGTCTTTAGTTCCTTTATGGCCCTCTTGATCTCTGATTGGTCTATGGGTTTGTCTAGTTCAGAGGAATCCTCCATCTGTAGGGATGGTAAGTTAGAATCTTCAATGAAATTTTTGATTATCTGGTGCCTGTGTCCTTTGAGGTCAGGGGGTCTATGTGGTGTGGGTAAGTTATACAGGTTGTTGTAGTAGTCCTGGAAGTGTTGTGCTATTTTGGTCGTTGTTCTATCTAAGTTTCCGTCCTTGTCTCGGATGCCGAGAATTGTGTTATTGGTGGTCAAGTCTTTTAACGCTCTCGCCAGCATATGGCCGGCCTTGTCTCCCTGTTCGTAATACACCTTTTTTTTAAAGAAAAGGATGCGTTTGGTCTTATTCTCCAGCAATTGTCTGAGTGCTTTTCTAGCTTCAAGGAGTTCCGTGGCCGAGTGTGTAGATAGGGACTGCTTGTGTAGTGTTTCTAGGGCCCTGATTTTTTGTGATAATGTTTGGATTTCAGCTTCTCTTTCTCTCTTTCTGCGAGCTCCAAGGCTCATCAGGAGTCCTCTAATGTTGCACTTATGTGCCTCCCAGATAGTCAGTGGGGTCGCATCGGGTGTAGCGTTCAGTGCGAAGAATTCCTTAAGGGCCGCGTGTATTTGTGGAAGTAGTGTTGGGTCGGTCAGCAGTGAGGAGTTCAATCTCCATTGTGGGGAGCTTCTATTGTTTGTGGTTAAGTCAAGATCCAGTGAGATTGGAGCGTGATCGGATATTGATTGTATACCTATGCTGGCTTCTGAGACTAAATGTAGGTCTCTCTGTGTAATAAATAGGTAGTCTATTCTGGAGTGGCGGTTATGTGGCACTGAGAAAAAGGAGAAGTCTTTATCATTCGGGTGTAGGTATCGCCAGGTGTCTACTAATTCTAGTGTGTGCAGGAGTTTCTTGATCTGTTTTAAAATTTGAAATGTAATGTATGTTTTCCCT
Source organism: Lithobates sylvaticus (assembly GCA_028564925.1). Lineage (NCBI taxonomy): Eukaryota > Metazoa > Chordata > Amphibia > Anura > Ranidae > Lithobates > Lithobates sylvaticus. The sequence goes on along the minus strand of CM053030.1, from coordinate 380,971,735 downwards.
GAGGATGTGTCCATTAATGGGTCTAAGGGGATGTTGAAGTCACCGCCTAGGATTAAACGTCCTGTGCTAAAGGCCAACAGGGTTTCCACTAGTTGTCTACAAAATGTTAAGTGACCCGTGTTTGGGAAGTACACATTAGCCAGTGTGGTGGGCGTTCCTGCTAGGGTCCCTTTGATGAGAATATACCTCCCTCCCGGGTCAATCAATTTGTCAGTAACCTCAAAGGCGGCGTCCTTGCTGAGCAAGATGGACACCCCTTTGGATTTGGAAGAGTCATTAGTAGAGTGGTGTGCCTCGGTAAAATAGGAGTCGGTGAGCCTGGGTACCTGGTGCGTCCTAAAGTGAGTTTCTTGTAAAAAAACAATTTTAGGCTTACCCTTTTTGAGTTCGCGGAGCAGGGTGGAACGTTTCTCGGGGATGTTCAACCCCTGTACATTGTGAGACACCAGTTTCGGTGTTCTGCCAAGTGCTGAGTAGGCCATTTGACAGGTCCAGAGAGATACGGTAATGCGCGCCTGTAATCACAACTTATAATATATGTTAGGAAGCTGAGCCGGTTATTAGTCAAAATCTTATATATCACAATAGGTAGCAGTGAGGATAGGTTAGCGAAGATAGATGAGATTGAGTGAGAAAGTAGAAGAATGTAGGAGAGGGAGATATGGGATAAGTGGTCCGCCTGAACACTCGAGTTGTTCAGTTGGACCTGACAGTAACGTCCCTGCGAGGATGGTGGTCCTCAGATGGGTGCGTGACTAATTGTGGGGGGAACCTGGGAGACACACAACCGGAAATAGGGCTGTGAGTAGCCGGTAATAAGAACAATAGGTTCTATAAACTGGTGGAGGGGTCAGACCTGGGCCCTCCAAATCGCTTTAAGTAGCATTGAAAAGAGGTTTTTGACTTTTCTGCCTAGCAAATGAGTGCAGTTTCTATGTTAAAGTTAACAACAACACAATAAGATAACGGGGGGGGGGGGGGGGAGTGGATATGGATACCAAACTGCTGGTTAAGTTGTACTCTACACCGGGGGCATAACTGCGGATCATAGGTGGATACATGACGAGTGGAAGACACTGAGTGAGGTCATATAGAAGAGATAAAGTAAAATAAAATAAAATAACATAAGTATAAAATATGATAATAATGAAATAAGTGCATAATGATGGAGTTTTTCCCCCTCTGTCATTGGCTGCACGGTCAGTTCCCTAATACTCAGGGCTGGCTGGTTCAGTGCAATCTGGCCAAGAGCGGGACACCTTCTAGTTGGATCCTTCATTTGTAACTCGCATATGATGGTAGGGTGACGAGTCATGTCCCTGGGCCTTGCGGTATGCTCGGTTCAAAGCAGTGGGGACACTAATGTCGGCATGGTAAGTGTGACCAGTTCGGTGAGAGGTCATCTTCGGCCAGGTGGTCAGGGCATGTTGACTCCGTCTGGGAGGGGTGGGCTATATCCTGGGTTGCTGCCCGTGACTAGGCAGGTACGGATCAAGCGGGGGTGGGATAAAATACAAGTAGAAAGTATCTGTCTTAAGTGGGCCAATCGTTAGAGCAGACTAGGCATGTAATAAAGTAAGTATAAAATATAGTAGCAATGGGATAAGTGAGTAAGGATGGAGTTTTCCTCTCTGTTGTTGGTCGTTCATCCGGCTCCCAGATGCCCAGGGTAGTCGGGGACCGTGAGATCCAGCCATGAGAGCTACACCCTCCCGTTGGGGCCTTCATGTGCAGCTCTCCTATGTTGGCGAGGTAGTGAGACATGTCCCTGGGCTTTACAGTGGGTTCAGTTAGAGGCAATATGTACACTGTTATCTGCTTGGCAGGTGTATCCAGTTTGGTGAGGAGTCATCCACGGTCTAGTGGATGGTGTGTGTTGGCTCCATCTGAGCGGGTAGGATATTCCCTGGGCTGCTGCCCGTGACAGTTCGGGCCCCGTGGGATGAAAGGATAAAAATAGATAGTACCTGTTGTACGTGGGCTCTCAGTAAGCTGGGGTAGAGGCCGCGGACAGGTCCTGGGTCATCACTCAGCGTCCTCCAGTCAGCCAATGCGCAGTTAGCCGGGGTCGGGTGTCCGCGGTGTAGGTCGGGGTCTGTTTCTGTTAATCTTCATAAGGCGTCCTCGAGGAATGGGGTTTGTTGCGAGGTGTACCCGGTCCAAAGCCATCTTGGCGATTTTGGCGTGATTTCTTCGCTAGGTGTTTTTCTGGCGTCGCCAGAGGTGAGTGTGGGGGGCTTCTCTCCCTTGGCTGCAGCGCAAACTCGTGGTACCAATCGGGAAGGTCAATGCGTCCCAGGTGTAAGGCGTCACAAAATTCTGGTAGGTCGTTCGGCGTACGTAAAATGTGTTGTTTGCCGCCGTGCGTCACGAGAAGGGCGAAGGGGAAGCGCCAGGTGTAGCGTAAATCTTTTTCCCTTAGAGCATCCAGTAGGGGGCGCAGAGCCCTGCGGTTCCGTAACGTGATTTGTGATAGGTCTTGGAAGAGCTTTATGTTTTCGCCGTTGAAAACAATGTGTTCATTCCTCCTCGCCTTAAACATGATTTCCTCCTTTAGTGTGAATTTCTGTAGACAACATATAATGTCCCGTGGAGGTAGTGTGTCAGGTCCCCTTGCTCTGAGTGCTCTGTGTGCACGGACGAATTCAATTTCCGTGTCTTCAGGTCTCTCCAGCAAGCTGTTGAATACCCTCTGCAATGCTGGGGTGATCTGTTCGGCCGTTACGGATTCGGGGATACCCCGCACCCTAATGTTACACCTCCTTCCCCTATTGTCCAAGTCCTCCATGTGCCTGTTCATTTCAATAAAGTGCATTGCATGTGAGGCTGCCACCCCTTCCAGTCTGTGGATGTCCCTGTCTCTGCTTTTCCCTGCCGCTTCGGCGGAGGCCATTTTTTCTGTGAGGACTAGCAGGTTAGTCTTTAGGTCGGTAATGGCGGCTGAGAAAGAGGCTTTAATGTCGGCTGCAAAACCCGACATGTCTGAGTAGGTAAGGGGGTGATCTGTACGGGTGTTTCTCCTACCGTTCTCCTCACTTGCAGGCTGGGAGTCCTCGGACATGTCCTCCTCATGGTGCACTGGCGCCATTTTCCCTCCCGCCGCGATCCGCTGAATCGCGGCCTGGTTCTTGAAGAGTTCGGTGATATTCCTCCCCGCGGAGGCAGCGGTGGATCTGCGGGATCGTGTGTGCTGAGTAGAGCGGGTCTGCTTGCTCATTATCAGCTGTTGTTTCGGCAGAAAAGGTGCTTAGGGCCTTGGGTCTGACGGAGCTCCTCTCTTATGCGACCATCTCCGTTGCGCGCCAAGCCACGCCCCCCGGGATATGTTTTTATAACCTAGCCCTGCTTTAAATTTCTCCACAACTTTATCCCTGACCTGTCTGGTGTGTTCCTTGGCTTTCATGATGCTGTTTGTTCATCAAGGTTCTCCAACAAACCTCTGAGGGCTGCACAGAACAGCTGTATATATATATATATATATATATATATATATATATATATATATATATATATATATATATATATATATATATATATATATATATATTGAGAGTAAATTACACACAGGTGGACTCTATTTATTAATTAGGTGACTTATAAAGGCAATTGGTTCCACTAGATTTTAGTTAGGGGTATCAGAGTAAATGGGGCTGAATACAAATGCATGCCACACTTTTCAAATATTTATTTGTAAATAAATTTGAAAAACATTTATCATTTTCCCTCCACTTTACAATTATGTGCCACTTTGTGTTGGTCTATCACATAAAATCCCAATAAAATAAATTTACATTTGTGGTTGTAGTATGACAAAATGTGAAAAATTTCAAGGGGTAAGAATACTTTTTCAAGGCACTGTATATCCCATGTATTATCAGTAATCACAGGTTGACAAAATAAATATATAAATAAGTGTACAAAAAAACTTAGTGTCCTTTGTGCATTTTGAATTTCAGTGAGCAGTCCACAGTCACAAAAGTTTGTACCAACTGTCAATCTTCACTGACAAAAAAACACAACCATGCCACTCAAGATGTGCCCTCACCTTGGATGGACCTTTCTATTTTTACAAATAAAAGGTCTTAAGCACTAAATATAGCTATTTCCCAGAAAGCTTTTCATGGACAATAGGTATCCATCTGTACACATTGGTTCCTATCCACCTTAATAAGGATGTTCAGCCCCCCCCCACGAAAAATTTTAAGCCAGCAGCTACAAATACTGCAGCTGCTGACTTTTAATATTTAGTGGGGGGGCTGAACCTCCTTATTAATGTGGATGGGAACCAATGTGTCCAAGTAGCCCGCAATGTCGGCACCGCAGCCGATCTTGGGATCAGCTGTCGGGTGCAGCCCCCGCCATTCCTGGTAGGGGAACCTGGCAGTGAAGCCTTTCAGCTTCACAGCTGATTCCCTACTGCGCATGCGCAAAGCACGCTGCGCATTCTAATTGGTCCGGCGGAAGAGGAAGGAGGAGGGGGTCGAACTTTCAGGAGACCGGGCTGTGGCCTGATCTCCCGGAAGTGGGGAGCGGTATCTCTCAAAAACAGGTACCCTCCCCCCCCCTGAAAGGTGCCAAATGTGGCACTGGGGTGGGGGCAGATAAGCGGAAGTTCCACTTTTGAGTGGAACTCGGCTTTAAGGTGTACACAGGTCCCCGGCAGTCCATATTTGCTGGGGATCTGAGTAAATTCAAGGGAATTGCTCCGTGTATGGCCAGCTTTACTTGCTTTTGAAGGGGAAATGAAGGGATCTGTCCCCATTAAAACATAGACAGCAAAAAAAACGATAAGTTTTAGCCATTTCCTATTGTATTTTGGCTTTAGATATAAATTTAATTTACGTTAACATAGTAACATCATATATGTACCATCTTATTTTTGTCAATATAGGTTGGATGATAGATGCAGAGAGTCGACCCAAATTCCGTGAGTTAAGTGCAGAGTTTACCAAGATGGCCCGTGATCCATCTCGCTATCTTGTTATACAGGTAAGTTGCTTGGCATAAAACTCACTGAGTCTTTTTTATCAACATATCTCAAGTAACAATTTCAAAATGTTCCCCTTCTAAACAAACAGATTTAAAGTGCAACTTCAGCCAAAACGTTTTGGCATAGAGTTCTGCTTAAACTTTCAGATCTCAGCTGTCATTTTCAAGGGTTATTGACCATGATTATATAATAACATAACCAACCCGCTGATCATGCATAGAACACTGGAGAAATTTTAATTACACAGGCACTTTCAGAAAAGTCAAGGCAAAGACACTCTGTAGTAAAAATAAAAAATACTTGTATTCACACTATGGGAGACTGATGAGAATTCTTATGCCGCGTACACACGGTCGGACTTTCCGACGGGAAATGTTCGATGTGAGCTTGTTGTTGGAAAGTCCGAGCATGTGTATGCTCCATCGAACATTTGCTGTCGGAATTTCCGGCCACAAATGTTTGAGAGCAGGTTCTCAAATTTTCCGCCAACTTCACTTGTTGTCGGAAAGTCTGATCGTGTGTACACAAGTCCGTTGCACAAAAGTTAACGCATGCTCGGAATCATACAGAAGGAGCCGCACTGGCTATTGAACATCCTTTTTCTTGGCTCGTCGTACGTCTTATACGTCACTGCGTTCTTATGTTCGGAATTTCCGACAACATTTGTGTGACCGTGTGTATGTAAGACAAGTTTGAGCCAACATCCTTCGGAAAAAAATCCACGGTTTTGTTGTCGGAAATTCTGATCGTGTGTACGCGGCATGAGAGTTTTAAGATGTAGATAAAATTGGGTAATATATACTGTGTATCAATATATACTGTATATATATATATATTATATATATATATATATATAGATAGACAGATAGATAAACAGATAGATAGATAGATAGATAGGGCAGAGATTCCCAATACTGTACAGACTTGGCACTTTGGTTTCTACATCTCTATATACATTCCTTTACCTTAGTGTACATGCCTCATTCATTTGCCAGCAGATAGGGAATCATTAAATAGAAAATGCTTTACAAATACAGAGCAATATGCTTGACAGTTTTGCCATAGCTATTTTGCGATAAATAAATAGCATAATATGTTTTTTTTTTTTTTTGCAGGGAGATGATAGAATGCACTTACCCAGCCCTGTGGATTCCAAGTTTCACAGAGTATTAGAGGATGACATGGGAGACATTGTTGATGCCGAAGAATATCTGATCCCACATCAAGGATTCTTTAGTAGTCCTTCAACATCACGAACTCCTCTACTGAGTACCATGGTACACATGCCGCTATTTTTATTGTTAATTTAGCTTTTGCAAACAGAATTCAAAAGAGGTTAGACTGACTGTAAGGCATGTATAAGCTCTGTTATTTACATAAGTACTCCATCAAAACTAATAGTTTAATGTTTAGGCTCCGTTCACACTGCTGTTACATGGGATCCGACTTGTGAGACCCCAACTCGCATGACATGTCACATTCAGTGTTTCCCTATGAGAGCCATCTTAACTAATGCTAAACAAGTCTCTCCGACTTTAGAAAAGGTTCCTGCACTACTTTGATCCGACTTGGGTGTGATTTCAGCCCTTGTACAGACCCCTAAACAGCATCCAAGTTGGGAGTTGGAAGGAAGATAGAGCAATGTCACCAGCACACCAAGATCTCCAAAAATGAGTCCAAAGCTTTAACCAGCGATCACATCATTATATCAGAAAGCAAAGTTTCGGAGCCACGCAGTACCCCTTCATCAGGCATGTGACCATACTCTCTCTGACTACACATGGTTCCAGCCGGTGGTCGCTTCAGCATCCAGTTACAAATACAGCCATCTTTACAGGCTAAAGGAAGTCACAGGGCAAAGTCGTACAACTTTGCTGTCAGAACAGTGTGACCTGAGCTTTAGTGGATGATGATAAGAAAACCTGTAAGGACAGGATATACTTACTGTATGGCATAATATTTACTTCCCTCGCTTTTCAGCAATGGCCATATGCAATAAAGAATTCTTATTTTAATGTTCTAGAGCAGAAACTCATAGCAATCGGCCAGAATCCATTTTGCACTAGTCTACGTTTTTCAAAGAGACGTCTGCTACTGCACTTACAAATTAGCATATAACATGAACTCTGTATTAAAAAGGATAGTATGGATTGTCTGCTTTGACTGGGAAGCCTTTTGAACACCAGTCATTTGCAAGAAATGTAAAAATATTTGAATCTCCCTTCTATTCCCATCTATTAGATCAGTGTTTCTTAACTCCAGTCCTCAAGGTGCACCAATAGGTCATGTTTTCAGGATTTCCACAAATTTGCACAGGTGATTTGATCAGTTTTCACTGCGTTAGTAATCACCACAGCCGTTTCACCTGAGGGAAATCCTGAAAACGTGACCTGTTGGTGCGCCTTGAGGACTGGAGTTAAGAAACACTGTATTAGATGACTGAAGTAAATGCAGCTTATTTAAGATCAGATTGTCAGTTTCGGAGGACTTCTTTTTTTTGCATTTAATTTGCTTATATAATTTTTACTTTAATGTACTCATATTCATTTTTTATTACCTTTTAGAGTTCCACTACTAGCAACAATTCACCTAGTATATGCACCACTCGAAATGGGGTACGTTTGTGTGAATAATAAAACACTTATTTACATCTTGAATATATTTGCAATGTATTGAAAGTATAAACATTATTTATATGGACCCCAACACTAGCACATTAGAAATTTCTCCATAAGGGTGCCCTTCTTGAGTTACTTTTTGGTTCAAATGCACTTAACGTGTTTGGATAGAGTGGAAAAAGGTTAAAACCCTATAAGGTTATTTTTTGCTGACTGTGTACCTTTAGGGAGATCTTCCTTCACTTTCCGTCCCAGAGACACAACAGGAAGTGAGAAGACATTTCTTAAAACAACAGTCACTCTCCTCTTAGGCAGTTGTCACCAAAAAGGTGTCCCCATTGGAAAATTGACCCTCACCTTTTGTTTTGGTAACAACTCTAAAATTAAGTATTTCCTCTCAGTGGTCAAAAGACAAAAGAGAGGTGAATCTCCCTAGCAGGGATATGGACTGCAATAACAAGTTGACAGAGACTTGACAGTCTAACACTCCCCTACTCTGTCCACAATAAAAACAATAAAAAAAATAGAAACTACTGCCCCAAAGTAAAAAGTCTGGCCTGCCCACTGCCACACCTGTGTCCAGGCCCTGACTTCAGAGCTGATGTCCCTGTATGGCTCCTGGGTTCTAGGATATATGGGCATCTCTCTAAGGGTAAAAAAGGCATGTACAAACAACTCTAGGTACTGACCAGCTGATGTTTCCTGCTATCCTTAATGGATTACTATATTACGTAGTTATCCTTAAATTACTATCCTCTTCCCCAAGCACTTGCACAAGATCATACGTGGGCAGCCTCATTTACCTGTCCATGTGCCTCGTAGATCTTCCCTGTACGGTGGGAGTTGTACATCCTCTTTCAGCCCAACATAAGCAGTAGAATCCCTACTCATTTCTATAGAAAGGCCTTCCACCATTATTCCAAGTGCTAGACATGGCATTAAAGAAAAGTTCAGGCAACCAGCTAAATATGCAGTATAAATACTGTACATATCAAAGGTTTTATAACACTGTCCATACAGTCTTAAAAACACATCTCTGCTACACTGCATAAACAAGAGTTGAATAATATTTAATCCTACTTCTCGTGTCATCTACTGATAAATAAAAAATAAATCAAATATTGGTGTTACAAGACTGGCTGAACAACATTTCAGATACTTTGGCTAGTTAGACAGTTCTGTAAAAAGATAACCTATTAAAAAATGTTCTTCTTGTCCATCCCTAAACAGGGGCCACCTGCCAGAGAAAACAGCTTCATTCAAAGATACAGCACAGACCCAACTGTGGTTTTGGATGACAGCATTGAGGAAGAGTTCCATCCTGTACCAGGTTGGTAATTATTAGTATAAGTATAGTATAAGTGTATCTATACCAAAAAAATTTGCACAGGTGTATGGATAGGTGTGTCTGAATGAATAAGGCCTTATAGTGACGTGTGTGGTTTGAACCACAGTTTTCATATGCAGGCACTACTCACGTATGCGTTCGCTTCTGCGCATGAACTCGGCGGGACAGGGCGTGTTTTAAAAAAAAAATTCTTATTTATTTTACCTTCTATTTTTTATTTTTACACTGTCCTTCAAAAAAAATTGTGTCACTTTTATTGCTATTACAAGGAATGTAAACATCCCTTGTAATAGAAAAAAGCATGACAGGACCTCTTAAATATGAGATCTGGGGTCAAAAAGACCTCAGATCTCATATTTACGCTAAATGCAAAAAAAATGTAATTGTCATTTGAAAAAAAAAATGGCTCTTTAAGAGCTATGGGCCGAAGTGAAGTTTTGACGTCGCTTCCGCCCTGCAATCGTATGAAGACAGATGCGGGCTATCTTCCCCTCACTCTCCATACCCAGGAAGGAGAAGCATATGATCGCCTCCGCCTCTACCGATGGCTCCGGTAAGCGGTGGAGGCCACCGGAGAGCGGTGGGAGGGGGGGCCCTCTCCCGATGCCGATAAAAGTGATCCTGCGGCGAATCCAACGCAGAGACCACTATTATCGGAAACCGGACCGCCCGCTGAAGAAGAGGATACTGGGGTTAGGGCAGCTAGCTGCTGCCATAACAACGATATGCTTCTTCAAATACAGGACGTATATCGGCGTGCGACGGTCCAGAAGTGGTTAAAGAAGAAATGTGGTTGGTCAGTGTAGTCAACAGCTCCACTTTTGGTTTTATTTTTCTTCTACAGTTGCTTTAAAATTGAAACAAACATGGTATTTATATATATGTAGGGCAAATCAACAGGTTTGCTTTATTGCCCTCCTGAGCAGCATTTACCTCTCTCTCCTTCACTGCTCTGTTCAGCCACCAGGACAAAATAATATTTATTCCCAGTGCTTTCAAGTTTGGAAGAGCATGTGATTCACACCTTGTTACATTATTGGTGTTTGTCTATTGTTCCATCATTGTCACATGGGTTTGCAGTGAAAGTTCTCAGTCCTGCATAAGCTCCAACAGGAGCAATTTCACGTACTTTACTTCAGCAACTGAACAGAGTGTGTAGTAAGGTAAAGGTAATACTGTGCAACTGGAGATGAGGCATAAAAGCTAACCCTTTTCTTTGCCTATTTCTGAGATTTGAAGAGGAGCCATAGTATTTTCTTATAATATGCATCCATGGATTGTTACAATTCTCATACACTTCATCGATTTTTGCTCATTCATCTATATTCTGTTTGTGTGTTATCATGATATTTATATCTGTATTTCAGAATACATCAATCAGACGATTCCAAAGTCAGAAACCTCGACAGTAACAAATCCGGTTTATCTCAATTTGGTTTCAACTGGGAATATTAAGTCTCCCATGAATGGAAACTATCAGAATTCCAATGGAAAGAGTGTGGTTAATCCTGAATACCTGAACTCAGGCCAGATGCTCATAACCCAACCAGAAAATGACTATCCTTCCATCTGGGATCAAAAAATAAACCAGCAAATAAGCCTGGACAATCCTGACTACCAACAAGACTTTTTCCCAAAGGAAACCAAAATTAATGGAATTTTTAAGATTCCTGCTGCAGAAAATCCAGAATATTTTCCACTGGCTCCAAAGAGTGACTATATTGAAGCTTCAGCGTGACCATAAGTTGATGGTAGCATTTATAACATTCTGCCTTTTAGGACCCAGTTGGGTTTTCAATGAACACTTGGGAACAATGGACCCTAGTTAAATAAGGATGGTTGCTACACTACAAGTGAACTATAACCTGAACCTTGAAAAAATATTTTGTTGCACAGTTTAGCCTGCATTGACTAAAACTGGTATATGTCTCTTTTGGTGGGTTTGAAAGATAAACCTTTAATACTTTTATATATAGATATGTATTGCAAGATTTTTTTTTTTTTTAATTTGTGTCAAATAGTTTTTAATTCCTGTGGGTTTTTTTTATATTGCATTGATATTCTTGCACATTTTTGTCTTTTTGTGTGTTTGTCCAAGTTAAATGGTATTGTGGAAACAGATTTTTAAGTAAGTAGATATATAATATGCTGTAATTATAGCATAAGATCTGCGTTAAACGTTGGTTTTAAGTAAAGCTAAGGATTATCTTCAATTGTCTTGTATCAGGAAGGGAGTTAGCACTACATAAAGTCTTAAAATGTAAATCCATGAGCAATGGGTATTTTCCAGTGACATTTCATTGATCTGCTTTAGACTGGCTTATTGGATGGCATGTATATATTTGAGTATTCAAAATGTATTGATGTGAAAAAACTTAACCCCCAGTACAGCATTCTCAAACTCATATTTATAATCAAGCATGCACCCATGTTCAGTACTTGGAATATCAATAGCAAATATTACTTATTGCTAGCAAGTCATACTGGTGAAAGCCAGGGAAAAGAGAAGGTAATCTGTTGTCAAAAGCAACCAAGTGATTTACTTTGCTGTTAAACTCCCCCAATTTCATTTTATCCAAGTCTCATGAATGACCCTCCACATTATATTTAAACAAAATAGAGATACTGTGGAATCTAAGCTTTTACAGTCATCAGAGCAGATAGCACTTAGCGACACTAAGCTTGGTACTGTAAACTTGCCACACTAAATATCTTTCAGTAACTCTGTGGGGTTTATTTCATAATATACTATACTATAGTATAATATATAATTTATTTCATAATATACTGTCTATGCAGGGGAAGTTGTACTCTGAAAATAAATTTTCTCCAGGGCTTAGTGAATGAGGAGAAACTCTGCTGGCTTCCATCATCCAATCATGTGCAAGTAAAAATGCTGTTTTTTTGTTATTCTATTTGCACATGATTTGGCACTCTTTGTAAAGTAACATTTTACCACATTTACTAAGATTTGTGGAAAATTCTCTTGTAAAGTGCAAAGTAAACTACCTATTTACCTTTAGTAAATTAACCCCAATGTAATAATTACCAACTAATAATAGGCAAAATGAGAACAATTGTATACTGCACTTAAATAGTACATCAATATATTAACATCTGTGGTGAACATAGCTCATCCTTTTCAACAAACACAAATGAAAAGAGGGGAAATAAATTGTATTTACTGTATGATAGAGTATTACATAGTTTTAATGGGTGTTCTCTTCTAAACCGCCTATATATAAAAAGTTCATAGAGACACCACAAGGATATCAATTCTCTTCATTTTATTACAATTTTATTAACTTAAAAATTGGTGCATGTAATTTATCAATTCTTACCTTTTCCCCTTATTCCTTTTCCTTGTCCTTCTCTGCTGGAAATACTTCTCCGTATGAAACCAAACAACCACAATTTGTCCCCTTTGTAACATCCATAGAAATTGACTGTCAAAGTAACACAGGTTCTATGGCCACCTGATTCTTACATCGCTTTTTCATAAAGATCAGGCAATATTGTTGTAATAGATTCTGTATCTGCTTATTATACCTATATATACCTATATATATGTGCTTACAATTTTAATGCAGATGATTCCCTGAGTTTTCTTAGAAAAGTATATCTTACTCCACAGGCTTGAGTTTTAAAGCGCTCATATACTGTACAAGAGTATCAAACTCAATTGTAGTATGCTTGTACATGTTTCTGAGTTGCTTTGACCTGCTCCTTAGATACTATGATTTCCTAAGGTTTACTTCAAGCTGCATATGAATTGCTTAGAGCTTCATCACAGCATACAAAAACATAAAAAAAAATAAAAAAAAAGCAGCCCAGAATCAAGTATATGAGCCACTGGGCAGAAGGCCATCTATAACATGTTCAATGAAATGTGTATATCATATCCTTTGGAGATGAAGTGGACCAGCTGTCCATATTATCAAATATATGTAGAAGTTCCCACATTCATGTGATATAATAGTCACTATATATGTGCTCTATCTGGTAAGATCTCTCTCTCTTTTGATAAGAGACACCATCCTTAGTGAATTCGTTACTATGCAGGCAGTATGGTAAGATACTATACTGTTGGAATATATATATATATATATATATATATATATATATATATATATATACAGTATATTCTTTTTTCCTTTACATTCCTATTTTGGCAAATAACTTCTGACATTACCAAATCTGTACATAATATCCAATGAGCCACTTATTATGTTGGTTTTCTCTCTGTGTTTTGCATTACCACTATGGGACATATTTTATGAATTGGACCCGTGCCTGAATGGTGTTAAATAGGGCCCTACAGAAGCTTGTCTTATTTTAAACATATGTCAGCCTTATAAACGAGTGCAAGGAGCAAAGCATTTGGTGCAAAGCACAGTACCCTGGGCAATAAATAAGAATGCATCATGTAACTATACAGTGCACGCCTAACGTTTGTCACAGGTTACTCTACTTTGCATTTACCATGTTGCTCAGTGTATGTTTTATTGATCAAGCTAATTGGCGTTCATTAAAAATGTTCTGATTAATTATCAAGTAAATTTTGGTTACAAAGGGTGTTATTTTAAAGCATTATTTTAATGTTACATAAGTGTTTTTTTTTTTTTTTTGCTTTGTTTTTTTGTAAATCAATTTGTATTTTTACGAATGGACTTGTGAATGTATATATGATGTTAAAAGAACTTTTATTTTTAAATGTCTCATTGTCTGTGTTAGGTCTACCTAAATGTTCCAATTAAAATATTTTATGTGTATGCTGTATCTTACCAGTTTGAAGTTTAAAAAAAAAAAAAAACACACGGCAAATAACACCATTTTGCCTATCTTCGTATTATTTAAAAAATTGAAAATCTAGGCAAGGCAGGAACCCACTTTGCTTTTTTTTTAGCTGTTATTTGCATTCTGCGTGTATTTACTTGCTTATACCTCAATGTGTCTGTGTAATGTGGTTTGTATGCTTGTGCTCGTCAGAATCCCTATACATCCTTGAACACATTATATTTGGCATTGTCTCCCAAGTTTGCAAGTGAGAATGGCTGAAAATAAATGGGAAATGTGTCTGTACTTGGACATTACCCTCCTCGTACAAGGCACAGAGCCTCATGTTTTTTTCAGGAGGACTGACAGGCATAGAAAGGGACAGGATTTGAGAACAGCTAGCTTTTTACATTATTTTTTAGGCTGCAGTTATGCTCTCGCACCCTCTTGCAACCCTTCTGAGATGGACGAGATTGATTCTGATTGGCCAGCACAATCACAGTGAATTGGTCTCGTCTGCTCCACTGCATGGAGGGAGAAGAACCTGGATTTACCATACCCAGACTACTGGACTGGCTGCAGGAGTGCAGGGGTGCTGGCAGCTCAGCTCAGGTAAGTACAGTGGTCACCCAGGGGGTGGGGAGGATATCCGGTGTTAGTTCACTCTTAATTTGTTTCTGTAAATGTGAACCAACCCTTTAAGGCAGAATTCCTGTATTTTACTCGCAGTGGTTCCATTTTCATTTGTCTTGGGAAGCCGTTTACATTCATGGAGGACCGAGAATGTTTAAACACAAGGCATTTGCTGCTTATTGTAACCAATTTACAACCAATTTACAAAATATCATTAAAGTATATGTCGTTTTTTTCTACTCTTTAACCACTTAAGGACCAGAAGGATTTGCCCCTTAATGACCAGGCCATTTTTTGCGATACGGGACTGTGTCGCTTTAATGGACCATTGCGCGGTCATGTGACAATGTACCCAAACAAAATTGATGTCCTTTTTTTCCCCACAAATAGAGCTTTCTTTTTGTGGTATTTGAATACCTCTGCGTTTTTTTTTTTTTTTTTTTTGCACTATAAACAAAAAATGAGCAACAATGTAAAAAAAAACGATATTTTAAATAAGCGTATATTGATTGGTTTGCACAAAAATTATAGCATCTACAAAATAGGGGATAGATTTATGGTATTTTTTTTTTTTTTTTTTTTACTGACAATGGTGGCGATCTGCAATTTTTAGTGGGACTGCGACATTGCGGCGGAGAGATCGGACTCTTTTGACACATTTTTGGGACCATTGACAGTTATACAGCGATCAGTGCTATAAAAATGCACTGATTACTGTGTAAATGTCACTGGCAGGGAAGGGGTTAACACTAGGGGGCAATCAAGGTGTTAAATTGGTTCCCTGGGAGGTGTTTCTAACTGTGGGGGATGGGAAAGACTGAAGGAGGCGAGAGATCGCTGTTCCTAATCACTAGGAACAGCAGATCTGTCTTTCTTCCCCTGTTAGAAGGGGGATCTGTCTGTTTACACTGACAGATACCCGTTCTGGCTCTCTGTGGAGCGATCGCGGGTGGCCGGTGGACATTGCGGCCACGCGCATCGGCTCTGGCGTTATGCCCCTTAGATCTCTTAAAGCAGCCGACGTACAATGATGGTGATTCGCCCAGGAGAGCGAACCTGCCGCAGTATAACTGGTCTTAAATAACTGGCTGGCTTAATTGGTGTGGGGAAGGATTACAACTCTTGTAGGGTTTTTACTGCTATCTAGAGCTGCAATAGAGAGCTTTACTCTAGCTTCCTGTTCTGCTGAGAATGATTTCACCAGACAGTAAGTGAGGGAAAGTCTGCAACAGGAACTCAGGCATAAATGAAAACCTGACTAGCTATGACTAAGGCCCCTTTGGGCTGAAACATGTCAGCTTTTCCCGCAGGGCTGTGTTTTTAGCCTTATGTATCAATAAAACGTATGCCTTTTTTACACTGGAACTGTATGTGGTGCGGATGATCACTAATAACCTATTGGAAGTGAGCTGATAGAAGCTGAAGTTGGGCTTCAAAACCCCACAGTCTGATTGTGATAAAGGGATTGAGCACTTTGCTTGGATTTCATGCTAGGGGTTCTAGTCTTCCTCTAATCTACTAGATGAGAAAGCCTTTTTTGTCTGTGTTGCTGTTGGAGAGTTCCCTTGAGTGTCTATCTGGTAAAATGTTGTCAGCAGCACAAGAAGTTAGATTTAAGCTGGCTGAGAATGAATAGAACTTTGAACGAAAATTCTCAGAATATTTGAATGTTGTTCTAAAGATCTTCTTTGCTTTTAATATTTGATGTTGGAATGGATGAACTTTACCAAATGAAAACCACATACGCTGTTAAAAATTCATTTGTTTGAGAAAAATTTACCATCCTGCTCTTTGGAATGTTCTCATCACTGCCGTCGAAAACGAACATCAATTAGACCCAATAATGATTAAAAAAGCGAACTACCATTATTTTTCTAAGAATTTTCATTTGAAATTCTACCCATCTATGGCCAGCTTAAGGCTCTATAATGGAGCTATGGAGCTTCAGTAAAATTCTGACCTGGGTTCAAACCCTTTCCCACTCTAAACTAGGATAAACAGTTTTGCCCAATGATATATTTTAAGGTTCATTCTGTCATGCTTGTTTCCATCTAGTAAAAAGGCTTCATATGCAACTGGCAGCCTCGGCAAATACCAGCCAACTCCAAAGAAGTTTTTGAATTCTAGAATCATTAATTATGTGTTTCATGCATAAACAATGTTCCTATACTTTAGTAATGCTTTGTGTTATAATGATACATTTAAGGTAATTGTACAAGAATGTTCTTCCCTCTGTGACAATCACGGTTGTACTTTATAGGAAAACATCATTATTCTGTTATAAGGAGTTACAGATTTGTATAAATTATTAGCCACTAAAATGCGGTAATGGAGATGCATGATAGATTCAGAGGCTAAAAATCTGATCATTCATTTTTCTTTATATTACCTTTGCTATAAAAACAGCGGAAAAGGGATAACAAAAAATAAAATATATACTGTATTTTTGGCGTATAACACGCACTTTTTTCCCCTGAAAATAGGGGGAAAAATCGCGGGTGCGTGTTATACGCGGACAGCGTACCTTGGAGGGGAAGGAGGGGGACGAGTGCCGCTGGAAATCATTGAGCCGTCATCTCCTCTCCACTTGGCTCTAACTCGGCTTGCACGTCACACATACAGTCCTGCCTCTGCCACCGACATTGGACCAGTGTTCTATCTATAACAGGAGCTGGCCCAATGCCAATGGCGGTGGTGGGACTGTGTGTGTCACTGCCGACTGAGAGCTAAGTAAACAGATGACGGCTCTGTAATTTTATATGAGATGGTGAGCTGCATTGATGGGGAGATGGGCACAGAACAGGCTGAAGATGGGCACAGAACAGGCTGAAGATGGGCACAGAACAGGCTGCACTGAACCTTCAGATAGGCACAGATTTGGCTGCATTGAGGCTGCAGATGGGCACTAATCAGGCTGCATTGATTCTCACTGACCATTATTTTGCTTCAAAGTGGTTTATAATACCACCAAAAGAAAGCTCTATTTGTGGAAAAAAAAAGGACGCCAATTTTGTTTGGGAGCCACGTCGCACGACCGCGAAATTGTCAGTTAAAGCGACGCAGTTCCGAATAGCAAAAAGGGGCCTGGTCCTTTGGCTGCAAATTGGTCCGGGGCTGAAGTGGTTAAAAAAGTTTTCCTGAAACTTCCCTCTTAAATTGGGGTGCGTTTCGTGTTATACGCCGATAAATGCGGTACTTAGATGATGCATTTAAGTGTCACCTTTACGGAGCTGATATTACTGACAAAATGAAATAATTCATCATTATTGGTACTCTGACTGGAGTTCAGTCATTTTGGTGCTTTATGTGCCAGGGTTTCTTTTAACCCAGTCCAGCTCTGGAGTCCTCTATATTATTTAATAACACAAAGGAGAGTCAAGGGGGCTAATCCAATTGACTTTGCTGGTCTAAATCTGCCCATATACAGTGACCCAACATAACTGCTTTTAAATATATGTTTATGTAATGATATTCTTCATATCATTCCGTATTTACCAAATAATCCTTGACATGTACTAAGGACTCTGTAATAGGAACTTCCATTGCTAATACCTGCTAAATCGTTTTTCAAAATTTCCTTACCTATCAAATATTTACTAGAATTTATTTTATGTATGTAGCATAATCTCACAATACTGTAACAACTAAAAAGTTGATTCTGTTGCATTCATTGGCTAAAGATCTTTTTGAATGTGTTGTAAGTACCCCTAAAGCTGCCCATACATTAATAGTTTTGGGTTTTTTTTTTTTTTTTTTTGCTTAGCCAGTGGGCCGAACAACAAAACAAATTAATACCCCCATCAACACAAGCTAGGTGGATGGAGGAATACTTCCCACTGTACCCTTGTATTCTGACAACGGGACTTCTCTGCTGTTAGAATACACTGATCCAAGCGGCAGCAGCTAATTAACATTTTCTAACATTCCCGAGCAGGAACGGCCATAGATGGATCAGAATTTTTGCTTTGGAGCATACGGATTGAGAAACTCTGACCCAAGAGGCATGATGGTATGTTCTCCTGTAATTGTTTTAGCAGAACCAAATCAGTGAGGTTAATTTACTAAAACTGAAGAGTGTAAAACCTGGTGCAGATGTGCATGGTAGCCAATCAGCTACTAACTTTGTTTTTTTCGGTTAAGCTTTGACTAAAAAAAACCCGAAAGCTGATTGGTTTCTGTGCAGAGCTGCACTGGATTTTGCACTCTCAAGTTTTAGTAAATCAATCCCAGTGTTTTTTCTTGTATAAGTTATTGGAGATGCTTCTAAAATACAAACCATGCGTCCAAGATAGAGGATTAAGCAGAATCTTTATCTGAATCTTTATAAATATCTCTGCCTGTCCCTTTAAAAAAAAAAAAAAAAAGCATCAAGGGAAGACATACAGATTCTAATTAAAATATATATAATCTTTTTTTTCCCAACAATTATTACATCATTATTTTTTATTAAGTGTGAGTTTGAAAGTCATCATAAAAGTACGGTGTTCTTTTTCCAGCTGTTGTATGAAAACATCTGTGGTTTTTCTATCCAAAGCTCCAGAGATGATAGCAACAACAGCTGCATGAAGAAAACACGGGCCACCTTCAATATGTATTCTTTAGCATTTTCAAATCATTGACAGCTAAGAACCATATTCGTTTATATTTGGACTAAGAGCTATGCCAGACTGAACTTATAAAGCAAACAGTTTATCCCTATATAGCAGTTAAGCAATAGTCACCATGTGGTGGATTTAATTATTTGATGAATAACGTAGAAGTCAAGTGAATCTCGCTGTCAAACAGTTGCAGTAAATACATGTGGGGATCTTTATTTTGTAAAATTATTTGTTTCATAAAGGCGGAATCCCTACAGTGGAGTCTTCTTGTTAGTTATGGTTTTCTATTGAAGTTGTTTGACGTTGAGAACATCCGTGTTGAAAAAATGTCAGCTGTTTAAACACTGCACTAATACAAAAAATGTGCATGCTATATAAGCTTTTATAATATTTGTTTGCTCTATGCATTGACAAATGATGTCTTTCTGCATCATTCTGTAGAGGGGAAATGCATACAATACAGGTACATGTGTACTACATACAGCTATCACAAAGTCTATTTCCACTTTTGCAGTTATATTTGAGAAACCCACACTAAACTATATGCTTCTTATATGTTCCTACTCATACATAATTTATTTTTATTTTTTTAAGATGTTTCTAAATAGCTGGACTGAGAAATGGGACTGAGTCCAGCTCCCGTTAGCATACAATGGAGAAGCCCAGCTCCTAGACTTTAAACCTTTTGGCAGTGTTGAAATCCAGTACAATTCTGTCTGCTCAGTGCAGACAGAGTTAATTATGGTAAACACAGCTTCCCAGCCTCCTTTTAACAAAGAGAACTAAGTAGAATTTCTCCTTGCTAAAATTCCTAAAAAAAGTTATGCTGCATTTTTTTTTTGTTTTTTCAAGGTATGCTATGTGAATGGGGATATGTGACAAATAAAAAGTAGGTATTATCCTAGTTTGCAAAAGTGGAAATACCCAAAACATAGAAGCAAGAACAGGTACCAGTGAATTGGTAAAAGCCACTTTCCTACTTGTGTGTTGTTTGTAAATGCCTAGGGCAGCTCTAAGCTTAATGAGGGTGAATGTAGTAAATAACAAACCTAAAAGACCATTTGAAGTAGCAGAAATAGAAGTTAAATCAGATAAGCTTTGTACTAATAAACTCAATCTTTCTAGTCTTACCTATGCTTCCTTGCTACAGCAACTATGCAGGTTTTATGATATAATGCTGCAGTTCAATGGGCATGCTACACTCTGCAATGTAGTACCTAATGCATACATGCAATTAGAACCGCTACCAATAATCAATGTATTTCTGTGTTGGGGATCATAGGTATTTGCAACCAACCATGGGCAGGAAGCCTGTACAAATCAATGACAAGCTGACAAGTGCCACTGATGTTCACTTGCAAGAGCACAGTGAGTGTTTACATGTGGTTAGGGGCACCTGATCTAAACCACAGAAATACACTCATTATTGTTGTACACAGCCTTAACTGGCCATATGAATAAGGCCCAACAGATCTGGTTGGACACCTCCCCCCCACTTTTCCCTTTATCATAATGCAAATCTATATGTGGAAGCTTGTGCTGAAGGGAGGGTGGCTGTTACTCAGCCATGCTAGCACAGAACACTGCAGTGCGAGGGCTAAAAGAGAAAAAAATGGTATTGTAAGGCATTCTATAGCAAAAAGTAGCCCCAAATAATAACGGGGTACAGGATTATATAATTATAAAGTGGGAGACTTAAATTGGGCTTTACGATGCCAACAAATGTCCCTATTTTCGCAGAACACTAATTAAAAATGTTGTTTTAATTCGCTCAATAACCCATTTCCATTACAATTGGACTTACAGAAGTCTATGAAGAAGTCTCTGACACTAGAGGAACTGTATGCAGAGGCATCTTGGGAAAATGTTATAAAATTTAATTTGTCAACTACAGATGAGTAGACCAGGGACATGTGTGCGGTAGACTCTGAAATTGCTGAGGTCCTTGAATTTTCCCTTTCATTTTTTATGAACATAGCCTGGACCAAGTTTATCATAAAAAAAGTGAGGGGGGGGGGGTTGCAATCTAACATATCTACCTGGTACCTTCATCTCTGCTGAGTAAATTTCACTATGAAAGCTTGTTAAGTGATGCAGAGGCAGCAGTGGTGGCCGGTGGAATTTTTTTTTGTGGGCGGGGCGGCAAGCAGTATGCCACCCCCCCCCCGGGTCGGTCAGTCAGTAGAACTTACCCCATCACCGGCAGCTTCCCCTGCTCGGCGACCTCCCATTATCCTGCTGTTTTCCTGTGGCCTCTCATTCTCCAGGCCATCACAGCGGCTTCCATTTCCTCCCTCCTCCTCCTCTGTACCCAATCAGGAGTCTTCTCTTTTCGGCCAATCGGAAAATTTGTCTTACACCCACTTCTGATTGGCCAAATATTAATTCGCTGTTCTAAAACACCTGGGTAGGATTGAAGCACATCCTCTGCGACCTGAGCCCATCCGATTTTAAAGCCTATTAGAGCCGCTGGCTCTAATCAGGTGCTTCAAAAAAACCCTGCTGCTGTAATTCATGCACCCGGTGCACTAAAAGGGGCCGGACGCATGTATAGGGGGTGGCCGAGGATATACTCATGCTATGCATGAATCTATCCATAACTAAATAGGGGGGTGGAGTGGAGAGAGGGGGTGGTACCTTGGCATCCCTAATGGACGAGCCGCCTCTAAAAAGCAGTCTTTTATGGTGGCTACTGCTTCCACAATAGAGACAATGGGGAAAAATACTTATTAACACTACATAGAGCCCGCTGTATGTTATTTTTAGTTGCTCCCCATAAACTGGTTACCTGTACAGTAAAACAGGCTACACAAAACTACACTCAGGTTTGACATTCATCTAAACTTTTTATCTATTTTTTTTTCTATTTCTAAACAACAGTTAGGCCCCTTTCACACGGGTGCCTCTGCCAAGCGAAATTCACTTGCTCAGTGGGGGATCTCTCCGCTGATCCCCGGTGAGCAGGCCGATGACAGGTCAGTGTCCGCTCCGCTATGCAGAGTGGACACGGACACAGTTCTGCTCTCCTCTAAGGCAATCTCATGGAAAGGGACCACCTGTCAGTTTACATCGAATGCCATCTGATTAGATCCACTGGATAGATGGAGAATAGGACCACCATCCTTCTGTTTTTGGCAGACAGGATCAGATCAGATGGTGGCGGGTGTCAGTGGACATGTGTCCGCTAGCACCTGCCATTCCAAAGAGGAGACTGGAGATCGGTCAGTCTGTGTGAAAGGGGCCTAAATATAACTTATGTAGTCATAACTGTGGGATAATATCAGAACACAATGGGGTTAATTTACTAAAGGCTAACGCCTGTATCTGGGATGGCCTTTATCAAGTGGAAAGCAGGGCCAGACTGGGAATACCTGGCATTTGAAGCACAGCCTCCTACTTTTGTATATGTGGTTAAAAGTTGCAAAACTAAGCATCGCAAGCTTAGTATATGATTAAAAATCAGCAGGGATACAAGCAGCTGAAACTAAATGTAAATCTCATTTTTTCCTGTAAAAGTCAAAGTTGGCCCCACCCCCTCCTGAACCACCTACTGGTCAGTGAAGCCACTCCTAAGAATTGGGAGGCAGTAGGGGGCAGGAGTAGATTTAGCTGCCTCTATCTCAAGATCAACAGATGCTTTTCATTTGTGGCTTTTATTAATTTACACCACCCCCACACACGCACATACATATATTCATATATTTTTCTTTTTTTTTTTTTTCTTTATATCTGTATAAAATATGTTTACTTCATTAATAAACTTTTATTACAGGTAACTTCCATGTAAAATGGGGGGTTGTAACTTTAGTAGCAGCCCACCGAGATAACAGAGCTTGAAGTGTAAGGATATAATTCAGGTTATTCTAATAGAGCTGAAATTTTGTCTCATTTCATAAAATCAAATATAAATAACGTTTTGTTTTTGTTTTTTAAAGGGGGTCTTTTATTAAGTTACCCATACGAACCAATCAGAGGTCCCCTTACAGAATTTTATTTTGCATTACACCAGTGAAGGGTTGTTCCTTTGTAGTTTCCATGTGTCCACGCATTTTGTCCGATATTTTTTGCCTTATCATTTAAAAATATCTGCAGAGCTGCCTACATGGTAGTCCTTTTTTAAGAACCAGGTACTTTTGAAAGTAAACATGTCTTACACAATAACAATGCATACCACAGCTTGCATGTGCTTTAGATACCAATTATACACCAGTATCTGCATGACATTGTTTATTCTGTAAAAAAAAATATATATAAAAATAACATAATAGTGTATGAATAATTGTGGTACACATTTAAATATACAGTACACTATTTGTATAAAAAAGAAACATAAAATTACTTTTGTATTAATACTATAGTGTAAACAAGTAGATATGCTATGTGTATATTAAGAAAATCAATTGGAAAGGATGTAAATATTTTATCAGGTTTTTTTTTCTTAAAAAAACATTTATTGTAAATAAACTGTATTGCGAAAAAAATAAACAGTTTTTGCTTTGTGTATTTTAAAAGTTTTCAGTTTTATTTGACTGACCTTAAGGTCATCTTATTCACTGGAGATTCAGAACTGTATCTGTTTTTTATTTTTTTTATTTTGTTTTTAAGTTTATGTTTCTGTACAGGGACTAATTCATGAAACCTGGATAAAAGTGGACAACCAGGCTCATAGGGGCAAATAGGTTTTTTACTTTGCAAGGGAATTAGCCGCAGAGTTTAGTGAATGTGGTGAAATTTCATTTGTAAAGAATACCCAATTGTGTGCAAGAAAAATAAAACATACTGCATTTTTTCTTTAACAAGTCAGAAGAACTTCACTGCATTCACTAAGCTCTGTGCAAAATGCCCTTGCAAAGTAAATAGCCTTTTTGTCTTAGTAAATCAACCCCATTGTGACCAAGCACAATTTGTTTTAAAAAAATGAAAGGTGAAACCTTATTTTTGTCTTTTCGAAACAACCCAAAATGTACTTATTTTCTTTTCACCCATTTTCATGAATCAGTTCCACAATGTGAAAGGAAGGCTCCACTCTAACTGAAAGGATCTGGTAAATTCCCCGTGTTTTTTTTTAGCAGCAATAAGAAACCACATATTTCATAAAAAATTCCTTGATTTTATTATCCAAGACACAAGTTGAACATTATTAGGTGCAAAATAGATTTAAAATAAGAGCTCTGGTGTACAGAAAGCGGAACAGTATTCAGGTAGAAAAGGGTACATACATAATTTTACAATCTTTTGAAAAATAATCATATAGTATTCAAATACATTTCCATAACATTTGATTCATGTGACCATTAAGATACATGATACCCCCCCCCCAATGCATTTCAACCTTGGAGTCCCTCTACTAAGTGGTGGGGAGCTCAATTATACTGTCACCTCTTGCAAGTCCGTGGACCCTGGGGATGGGTTACTCCACCCCCCCCCCCCCCCCTGATAATGGGGTGTGGGAGGTGCTTATGGTGAGCTCTATGAATTATCTGCGGGAAGGAGCTTTTTGCCTTTTAGGAAAAGTCTCTGGTTTGATTTGCTGGTAGAAAGGGTAAATATTACAGGTTGTTATTAAGGGAAAGCAACTTATATTAATTATTGTCATGAAATGTTAAAATCTGTCCTTTTTGATATACTTGCAGAAATGCGAAAGAATCCCCCTGAAGAAGACCGTAATCATTGTTTTCCAAGGTTGAAAGGCATGTATATTAATGGTCACATGAATCAAATGTTATGGACATTTATTTGAATACTATATGATTATTTTTCAAAGGATTGTAAAATTATGTATGTACCCTTTTCTACCTGAATACTGTTCCACTTTCTGTACACCAGAGCTCTTATTTTAAATTGTGCACTTAATAATGTTCAACTTGTGTCTTGGATAATAAAATCAAGGAATTTTTTATGAAATATTTGGCTTCTCATTGCTGCTAAAAAAAAAACATGGGAATTTACCAGATCCTTCCAATTCGATAACAGGGTGTGCAGCTAGCTCTGACTCCCGATGCGCACCCCCCCCCCCCCCCTGGCTCCATTCTAACTTATCTGTCAGTGACTTTGAAAAAAGCCTGTGCTACAGTCCCAAACCTTCTTCACATACATAGTTGAAATGATGCCAGCAATTTTATACATACTAAGACAAACTCCATCTATATATGTAGATATGTAAAAATCATCTATATTAGATTAATTGAAAATGTATAGGGTCTGCATTCTGAATGGCCAATTGCTTGTAAGTAACAATTTATATATAAATCACCTTCCAATAATATAATCTACATTTCTACTATTGCCCCCAACCACTGCATGTTTCTACTTGCACCTCTGCATAGCTCTGTGCTGATTGCTAGAATGTATGGTATGCTGGTCATATGGTATATGATGTCAGTCAGATTTGTAAGAGAGATAGGAATCTAGATGTAAGCTTTCTCTGTAATGTTTGAGTTCAGGAAAATGCAAGTAATATTTAAATTAAAAATTGATATATTTACAGATTATTAATATGATCATGATACTAGGTCAATAAGGCTCCAAGTAGGAACTTGCGTACGATCGATGGGACACACACACGACCATGACAGTGGCTGAATGAGTAAGTCCCAAACCTTCTTCACATACATAGTTGAAATGATGCCAGCAATTTTATACATACTAAGACAAACTCCATCTATATATGTAGATATGTAAAAATCATCTATATTAGATTAATTGAAAATGTATAGGGTCTGCATTCTGAATGGCCAATTGCTTGTAAGTAACAATTTATATATAAATCACCTTCCAATAATATAATCTACATTTCTACTATTGCCCCCAACCACTGCATGTTTCTACTTGCACCTCTGCATAGCTCTGTGCTGATTGCTAGAATGTATGGTATGCTGGTCATATGGTATATGATGTCAGTCAGATTTGTAAGAGAGATAGGAATCTAGATGTAAGCTTTCTCTGTAATGTTTGAGTTCAGGAAAATGCAAGTAATATTTAAATTAAAAATTGATATATTTACAGATTATTAATATGATCATGATACTAGGTCAATAAGGCTCCAAGTAGGAACTTCCCTCACTACACTACACTGTTACTTTGAATGTACCTTACATGATATGCATGTAGAAGCAAATCTCCTACTGCTGACTACCCCATGGCCTCAACCAGATTTAGTCTTTGGTGTGGCTGACAACGCCATTTAAGACATATGTGGTTCAAGTCAATAATTGCACCAGTGTTCCAATTAATGTTTTTACAACGGCTATGTAAAAAAAGTTCTGAAGAAGATTTTTGCATGGTAAAAAACACAGCAAAAAGAAACATTGATTTTATGGGTACAGCAATATATGTCATATTGTCTGCATGTTTTGGCATTTAGAAAATTTGTTATGGTGCTTTTATTATACCCAAAGTTGCTGAATTATTCCTATTAGGAGTAATACACTATGCTCCCTGTGCTGCAACCCCCCCTGTATTCTCTTCTATTTAAAAATTTGTAACCACTTGTCTACCAAGGTGCATTATAAACAACATGGTAGACAAGTGGTTAAATCAAGCTCATAGCAGCTGTAGTGAAGGGCTTTCTGATAAAAGTGATCAGTTGGCTCTAGAGCTGCCTGGTCACTTTTATGGGGCTGTCAAAGTGTGCCCCTTCCCACCGGCCCCACCCACAGTGTTTGCCAGGCTCTCCCATTCCCAGTGGCGAAGCTATACATTCTTTCACCAGGGGCAAAGACTCAGTTCGGCGCCCCCCCACCCCAGAGAGAAGTTCTACATCCATACACATTCCGAGCCCTCTGCCCAGAGTGGGAAGCGTAATAAATAAGTAGATAAGCCATAGGATGTTAATAATAATAAATATGTAGCATATTAGGAGGGGCAGCGCCAGGAAAGAAGACGTGAGCCAAGAAGAGGGTCTTTATTAAGGTCTGCTTCTGTGTGGTCTTCTTCCTTCTTGGCAGTGCCTCTATCAATCTGCTGTGGGGGTGAGGCTTGAAATCTCCACATCAAGCGCTGCTGCTTTCTTCTGGTGGGGCGGCTATGGTTGCCACCTTTTCTTCAAGACAATTTAGCAGCACACGCCAATTTTTCTTTTTTTGTAGTATACACTATAGGATTGTAAAATACCTGGGACGCCTTTGGGTGCCCCAAGGAGAGCAGCAAATTAGGGTGCATAACACGCCACAGTGAACAATGGGCCTGGCCAAATTGCATTAAAAGTTGGAGGGGCTTAAAGGGGCATGGTTATATAAAACAAAAGCATTCTTGTACCCATAAAATATACTACGATTAGTAAAACAAGTGTCACCATAATAATATGAACTTGGCCTACCTTATAAGTTGTGAGAATGGATTAAAAATACTGCGCCAACTCTAATCTTAAGCGGCCAACACAACAATCAGACTAATTGTGAAGAGAATATGTAGTAAAAGTGTAGCACTAAACAATGGGTCTGCTACACATAAAAACTCCACCGAATGTGAATCTGCGAGTGATACGTGTTACAGATATGATAATGACGAGAACACTCTATTCTCTTAATAAGTGGATTAGCCCAATTATTATACAATCATGGTAACTCTGATTTGTGATACAAATTTGTGATACAATTTGTGATACAAAGACAATCTGCTGAATTTTATTTCATCTAGTGGGGTCATCCCATACAGATGTATATTTGTTGTATATGGGATCACTCAGTCTGGAGTTAAGGCAAACAGCACTTCTATAGACTTTTTTCTGAAAACCTCAAGGAAATATTGTTTCATTTACTTATTGTTTAGGTTTTTTATATGCACTGTACACATTCTCACTTATTTTTTGTGTTTCACATTAACCTTACATTCTATTCCTCTTTTTCTTGTGTAAATTAATTATACATCATTTATTGCACAAAGCCCAAGGTTATCCTCAGGGTTAACATGATTGTATAATCATTGGGCTAATCCACTTATTAAGAGAATAGAGTGTTCTCGTCATTATCATATCTGTAACACGTATCACTCACAGATTCACATTCTGTGGAGTTTTCTTATGTCTACCTTATAAGTTGACAGTGTCACTCAGTAGATCTATGGGCAGTGTCAATATGGCACTGTACAGGGTCAGTAGGGCAGAGATAGATGTCAGTAGGGGAGAGATTGGTATCAGTAGGGCAGTGGATGGTATCAGTGTAGTAGTGGATGGTGTCAGTAGTGCAAAGGAAAGGGTCAGTAGGGGAGAGGATGGTGTCAGTAGGGCAGTGGACAGTGTCAGTATGTCTTTTGTGTTTGATATAAAATATATTTTATAATTGATTTTTCTATAAGACTGTCAAAGAATAGAAATCAGTTACTGCTAAGTTTGAGGGTGCTTCTCAAACTAATGCATTGGTAACAAGTACACAGGGTGTCCTAAAACCATGGAAACTGTTGATAGTTGGCAGTCGGTTGTTAAGGTAAACAAGTTTGTAACCGTTGTCAACAAAAGCCCAAATAAAAGCAGCAGCAGAGACTGATAGTAGGACTTCATTATGCATTAGGACCAGGGAAAGTCTGTAACCAGCCAAGAAGAAAGATACCTGATTTCCAACAACTGCTTAAGATGCCTGAGTCCTATTTTTTAACAGAGATCATGAACACACAGTAACCAGAGTTAAGTAACTTTTAAGCTTATATCTACTGTTACAGACTATAGTTTCTGCTTATTTGCTAGGCATCTTGATTGATATATCTTGCTTTGTATTCCTAATATTGTAATAGTTTTGTATGTACAGAATTTTTGTTCAGTAAAAGCACATTTATACACTGCAGAGGTCTCAGTTCCCTTGCTTATACTGCAAAGTAATCTTGCTAGATAGACACAAGCAAGACTTATAGCGCAGGATTGCGCTATAAGTCAAATGAAGCAGACCTGTTTTCCTGTGGTGTATGTGTAGCCTGTGCTAGGTAAAAAATGCTGCGTAAGCTATTTAGAAAAATACAGAGGTTTCTGGTGTCCATAAGGGAGTGTGCAACTTACCCATCTAGGCCAAAGACAATGAGTGGGAGACTCTTGCTAAAGAATTTGCAAAGTATGTTTCTTCCTTGAATAAGACCTGGAATGATAAAGTTTCACATCATTTTGTAGATTTTAGCCTTAAGGGTTTGGATTTAAGTAAAGCAGAGAAGAGGACAGTGTCCACAGTGGGTTGGTACTTTCTTCATGCTCTCTATAGTGAATCACAAAGGAGGGAGAAGGCAGAGGCAGAAATTAAGGCATTAAAAGACCAGCTAGCAGTTGCTTCAGAGTGTGATTGTTTAACTGCTAGGCTGATGATTTGCAAAAGCTGTGTGCAGCCCTCATGACCAAATCAATTAACGCCTTAAGGAAAAGGAAGGGTTGTAAACCTGTTGGTAAAGACAGGGTATGTGTCATTGTCACATCCCAAAATTGTGATTATGAGGATGTGCTCTCCTCGAATAATAGCGAGGATGAGGAGATAGAGTATGATGTTTCTGATGATGATCATCCAATGGGAAAGAAAAAGTGTGCCAGACCTCTCATTACTAAGCATAGGAAAAGGCAACATGATAGAGAGGATATGGCAGATGGGGAAGTGCATTATCGCAACCCCAGAGATGTAGAATTTGGCTCCTACGTTTGTGGGATGAAGGGGCAGAAAGTGATATTTTGTCAGGTAAGGAAGCAGTGGCTATGGGAGTGTTAACCCATGATCCACAATTGCATCAGGCCATGCGAAAAGCCTGAGAGTTTAGTGTGAATTTTCACTGTTAGACCTTGTGAGAGATCAAATAGCCTGAGTATACTCTAGTCCTACTGACCAGGAAAATACCTACTCCTGGAGAACAATAGGAGAGGGTATTTCCAGGTTACGTGAGATGGATTGTATAACTGGATTAAATACATTTCCAGAATGGATGGGTTCAGATATGGAACCCTTTATGTCTGCTCTGCGCTCTAAGCTAATGAAGTCTGCACTATTTAATCTCAGGGCTCCTTTATTGTCCTTGCTGGGAGACCTGGGATTAAACAGCAAGATTCATGAAGCCACCACCCTTTTAAGCCAGTTTGGGGAGCTAGAAGACAAAACCTGTCAGGACAGTAGATAAGGCCAATCCCAGACAGGAAGAAAACAAACAGAAAAGAACAGAGAAGAAATGGAATAGGCTAGAGAAGATAGGAGATGAAGAGAAAACCAGGCTAGTTATTAAAGGCAGGAATACCTATAGATGAGATAGATGGGATTTCTACTGCAGAAATGCTGAAGAGTAGGGATGAGCTGAACACCCCCTGGTTTGGGTTGCAGCAGAAAATGCGAACAGGCAATAAACATGCGAACACCATTAACCACTTGCCTACCAGGCACGAACACCCCCTTCCTGCCAAAGCCATTTTTCAGCTTTCAGCGCTGTCGCACTTTGAAAGACAATTGCGCGGTCGTACTACACTGTACCCAAACTAATTTTTTATCATTTTATTCACACAAATAGAGCTTTCTTTTGGTGGTATTTAATCACCGCTGGGTTTTTTATTTTTATTTTTTTATAAATCTTTTTATTAAATTTCTTAATTACAAACAAAACATACAAAGACACGACAAACCATCATACACTTTGGTCCAAAAAAAAATAAATATATATAATATAATATTACACTTTCCGAAATCTGATATTTGAATTATTAATCCAAAAAGAAAATAGAGAAATAATAAAAAATAAAAAAAAATGATTACAATAGACAATAAGTCTCTCACCAATAGCCTCAAACATTTCTCACATAGGAGCATGCATATTATACACCCTAGCCCCCATTGGTGTTCCATACTGTATACGGCTTATCCAGCCACTTTGCCCACATGGGTTTTTTATTTTTTACAAATAAAAAAAGACCAAAAATTTGGGGGAAAAAACGTTTTTTTACTTTTTTTCTGTCAGTAAATTTTGTAACTAAGTAATTTTTCACCTTCACTGATGTGCGCTGATGAGGCAGGACCGATGGGCACTGATAGGCTGAACTGGTGGGTATTGATGAGGTGGCACTTATGGGCACTGATGAGGCAGCACTTATGGGCACTGATGAGGTGGCACTTATGAGGAGGCACTTATATGCCGCATTTATGGGCACTGATAGGTGGCACTGATATGTGGAACTGATTAGCACTGATAGGCGGCACTGATGGGCACTGTTAGGTGGCACTGATGGGCACTAATAGGCGGTACTGGTGGGCACTGATAGGCGGCAGTGGTGGGAACTGATAGGGGGCACTGGTGGGCACGGATAGGCGGCACAGATGGACACTGATGGGCATTCATGGGCGACACTGATGGGCATTGATGGACAGCAGTGATGGGCTAATGGGCACTGATTTGTGGCACTTGTGGGCAGTGTGGACACTTATTGCTGCCACTGGTGGGCACTGATCACTGGCATTGGGGGGCACTGTATTTTAACACGTTTTTTCTATATTGTAATCAGGGCACTGATGATCAGTGCCCTGATTACTTCCCTAGCTTCCCCCTGTGAGGAGATGCCGCTGATTGGCTCTCCTCTCCTCACACTCTGTCAGTGTGAGGCGAGGAGAGCTGATTACGGGCATCTCCTTGTTTACATGTGATCGGCGGTGTTTGAACACCGCCAGTCACATGGTTAAAGAGCCAAGGACTCAGCTCTTTACACAGATCGGGGTTGCGCCGTGTCCTAGCAACACAGTTCGGCCGTGATCACCGCGCTGCACGCCCTAGCGGGAGTGGCCGTTCTGGGCCGCCACCATATGGCGGCGGCCCAGAACAAGAGCTGCACCGCCCTGCTGTTATTTGACTGTGGGCGGGCGGCAAGCGGTTAAAGTCTATGGGCCACGAACGTGAAAAATCCAAAGTGCTCATTTTAATCTTTTATGCAAGTTATTGCCATAAAAAGTGTTTGGGGACCCGGGTCCTGTCCCGAAAAAACTGCAGTTTTATATTTCTTTAAAAGAGAAGTATGGGTTTCCTTTTTATTGCTTAATCCTAATCCTTATGAGCTGCTAGTATCTACCAATCTTTCCTGCCCTCTGAGAAGTGCCCCGTTTCTGTAAAAACAGAGTTAATTACCTGTGGGAGGATCTACAGACATTCATACAGTGTAATACCGACAATGGTCTGGCTCTGGAGTCTGGATCCTTCACCTTTCCTGTCATCTTGCTTGATTGATGTCGGCTCTCTGCTCGTTCCTGAAACTTCACACAAAACACAGAGCTGGTCTCCCCATCCCTTCTCCTTCCTCCTCTCCCCTCCCGCCTCCTTTTTGCAGACAGAACGATCTAAGCACACATTCAGGAAAGCAGCAGACTTCAGTGAGTGTAGAAGTCACTGGCAGTGCTCTGTATATTATATTCTACTCTCCTGGTAAAATTAGTATACAAAGAATACATTTTTAAAGTAAAATCCAGCACTGGCTTTTGTCAGCATTGCCTACATGGTGAGGATAGGGATGACATCAGTGGTGGTAAGGATAGGGAAGACATCAGTGGTGGTAAGGATAGGGATGACATCAGTGGTGGTGAGGATAGGGATGACATCAGTGGTGGGGATAGAGATGACATCAGTGGTGGTGGTGAGGATAGGGATGACATCAGTGGTGGTGGGGATAGGGATGACATCAGTGGCGGTGGTGAGGATAGGGATGACATCAGTGGTGGTTGAGTTAGGGTTGACATCAGTAGCAATGGTGGGGATAGGGATGACATCAGTGGCGGTTAGGATAGGGTTGACATCAGTAGCAGTGGTGGGGATAGGGATGACATCAGTGGCAGTGGTGAGTAGGGATGAGCCGAAAACCCCCCGGGTTCGGTTCGCACCAGAACCTGCGAACGGACCTAAAGTTTGCGTGAACATTTGAACCCTATTAATTACAATGGACGCGAACGTTCGAAATCAAAAGTGGTAATTTTAAAGGCTAATATGCATGTTATTGTCATAAAAAGTGTTTGGGGACCTGGGTCCTTCCCCAGGGGACATGTATCAATGCAAATTTTTTTTTTAAAACGCCCGTTTTTTCAGGAGCAGTGATTTTAATAATGCTTAATGTAAAACAATAAAAGTGTAATATTCCTTTAACCACTTCCCTACCCGCCCATGTACATATGACGCCCACAAGGTGGATCTCCCATCCTGGGTGGGCGTCATATGACGTCCTCTCATTCCCGGCGGCCTGGGGGGCGCGCGCGGGCGCGTCCGCGGCGTCGCTCGGGACCCGGTGCGAGTGCCCGGCGTCCGCGATGTCCGCCGGGCACCCGCGATTGCCCGTTTAAAACAACGGGACCGTGCGGGACCGTGGAGCTGTGTGTGTAAACACACAGCTCCACGTCCTGTCAGCGGAGAGGAGACCGATCATGTGATCCCAGTACGGAGGATCACTGATCGGTCTCCTCCCCTTGTGAGTCCCCTCCACCCACAGTTAGAATCACTCCTATAGGGAACACATTAACCCCTGCAGCGCCCCCTAGTGTTAACCCCTTCCCTGCCAGTCACATTTACACAGTAATCAATGCAATTTTATAGCAACGATCGCTGTGTAAATGTGAATGGTTCCAAAAATGTGTCAAAAGTGTCCGAAGTGTCCGCCGCAATGTCGCAGTCACGAAAAAAAAATCGCAGATCGCCGCCATTACTAGTAAAAAAAAAAAAAATGCAATAAATCTATCCCCTATTTTGTAGACGCTATAACTTTTGCGCAAACCGATCAATATACGCTTATTGCGTTTTTCTTTACCAAAAATATGTAGAAGAATACGTATCGGCCTAAACTGAGTAAAAAAAATAGTTTTTTTTTTTTTAAAAATTGGATATTTATTATAGCAAAAAGTAAAAAATATTGTGTTTTTTTCAAAATTGTCGCTCTTCTTTTGTTTATAGCGCAAAAAATAAAAACCGCAGGGGCGATCAAATACCACCAAAAGAAAGCTCTATTTGTTGGAAAAAAAGGACGTCAATTTTGTTTGGGTGTAACATCGCACGACCGCACAATTGTTAGTTAAAGCGACGCAGTGCCGAATCGCAAAAAGTGCTCTGGTAAGGAAGGGTGTAAAATGGCCCGGTGCTGAAGTGGTTAAATTTCGTACCTGGGGGTGTCTATAGTATGCCTGTGAAGGGGCGCATGTTTCCCATGCTTAGAACTGTCCCTGCACAAAGTGTCATTTTTGCAGGAAAAAAAGCTATTTAAAATCACTCGCGGCTAATGAATTGTCGGCTCCCGTAATACAGAGAACAGTCATTCATTGAAAGTCATTGATAAAAAAAAAGTAATTGATAAAAAAAATTAAAAAAAAGAGTGGGGGTCCCCCCAAATTCAATTACCAGGCCCTTCAGGTCTGCTATGGATATTAAGGGGAACCCCACTTCAAATTAAAAAAAAAAATGACGTAGGGGGCCCCCTAAATATCCATCCCAGACCCTTCAGGTCTGGGATGGATTTTAAGGGGAACCCCGGCCAAAAAAAAAATGGCGTGGGGTCCCCCTTTAAAATCCATACCAGACCCTAATTCAAGCACGCAACCTGGCAGGCCGCAGGAAAAGAGGGGGGGACGAGAGCGCCCCCCCTCCCTCCTGAACCGTACCAGGCCACATGCCCTCAACATTGGGAGGGTGCTTTGGGGGTCTGTGACCCCTCAAAGCATCTTGTCCCCATGTTGATGAGGACAAGGGCCTCTTCCCCACAACCCTGGCCATTGGTTGTGGGGGTCTGCGGGCGGTGCTTTTATCGGAATCTGGAAGCCCCCTTTAACAAGGGGACCCACAGATCCCGCCCCCCCTGTGTGAAATGGTAAGGGGGTACAAAAGTCTTTGACAATTCCTTTATTAAAATCTTCTTTCATCTTCTTTCTTCTGGTCTTCTTCCTTCTTCCTTTCTTCATCCTTCGGTTTCTTCATCTTCTCCTTCCGGCATCTTCTTCCATCTTCTTCTTCCATCTTCTTCTTCCTCCGATCTGCTTCTTCTTGCTCTGGTCTTCTCGTCCGGCATCTTCTTCTATGGCGTCGGCGTCTCTTCTTGGGCCGCTCCGCGCAATGGGAGGCTCCCGCTGTGTGAGGCTTCGCTGCGTCTGACAGGACTTTTATAACGGAGGGCGGGGCCACCTGGTGACCCCGCCCCCTCTGACATCATGGGGAAAGCCATAGGGAAGTCCCCATGACGTCCCCGTGCGTCAGAGGGGGCGGGGTCACCAGGTGGCCCCACCCTCTATTATAAAAGACCTGTCAGACGCAGCGAAGCCTCACACAGCGGGAGCCTCCCATTGTGTGGAGTGGCCCAAGAAGAGACACCGACGCCGTGGAAGAAGACGAGAAGACCAGAGCAAGAAGAAGCGGATGGGAGGAAGAAGATGGAAGAAGAAGATGGAAGAAGATGCCGGAAGGAGAAGATGAATAAACCGAAGGATAAAGAAAGGAAGAAGACCAGAAGAAAGAAGATGAAAGAAGATTTTAATAAAGGAATTGTCAAAGACGAAGGTCCTTGATGACGCCCTGTGGGAGGGTGAAACGTTGACGCAATTTCCGGTATTACTGACGTCACTTCCGGTCTCGTGGAACGCATGCCATAAACGGCGTTTTTACACTATCAACTCCATGTTTGATGCTTGTTTTGATCGTACTTTTTATAAGTACCCATTCCCTTTTCCATTAAACCATTTTAAACGGTACTTCACTATTACCGTATTTATCGGCGTATAACACGCACTTTTTCCCCCTTAAAATCGGGGGAAAGTCGTGGGTGCGTGTTATACGCCGATACCCAAAAAAAAAATGACAAAAATCGGTTGCGGCGCCGAAAAATGGCGACCGCGGCCGAAAAAGGCCGAACCGCGGCCGAAAAAGGCCGGAAAAAGCCGAAGCGCGGCCGAAAAAGACCGAAGCCGGCTGTTCAGCTCCGCTCGTAGTCCCGCCTCCCTGCGCTCGCTCCCGAAACCGCCGGGAGGCGGGACTCCGAGCGGAGCTAAACAGTCGGCTCGGTCTTTTTCGGCCACACTTCGGCCTTTTTCGGCCGCGGTTCGGTCTTTTTCGGCCGCGCATGCGCGGTATTTCTCGCGGCGGGAAATTTAAACGATAGCAAGCCGCAAATGACACTAGCAAGCTGCAAATGACGCCGGGCAAGCTACAAATGACGCCGGGCAAGTTACAAATGACGCTGGGCAAGTTACAAATGACGCTGGGCAAGTTACAAATGACGCTGGGCAGGTTGCAAATGACGCTGGGCAGGTTGCAAATGACGCTGGGCAGGTTGCAAATGACGCTGGGCAGGTTGCAAATGACGCTGGGAAAGGCTGCAAATGCCGCTGGGCAGGCTGCAAATGATGCTGGGAAAGGCTGCAAATGACGCTGGGAAAGGCTGCAAATGACGCTGGGAAAGGCTGCAAATGACGCTGGGAAAGGCTGCAAATGACGCTGGGAAAGGCTGCAAATGACGCTGGGAAAGGCTGCAAATGACGCTGGGAAAGGCTGCAAATGACGCTGGGAAAGGCTGCAAATGACGCTGGGCAAGCTGCAAATGACGCTGGGCAAGCTGCAAATGACGCTGGGCAAGCTGCAAATGACGCTGGGCAAGCTGCAAATGACGCTGGGCAAGGCTGCAATGACGCTTAAATGTAAGTTTTTTTTTTTCCCTAAACTTCTCTCCTAAAACTTTTTTTCCTTAAAATTCCCTCCTAAACTTGGGGTGCGTGTTATACGCCGGTGCGTGTTATACCCCGATAAATACGGTAGTTCCATTTCTTTCCTCACTTTTGGGTATCCGTTCGTTTTGCTGAGCAACTTCTTTAAAAAATCATTGGATCTGAAGATTTGACTACTCCATTGGCCCTGGACACCATTATAAAGCTTAAAGCGACCCACCAGACTGAAAAGCTGGGGGTCATCACGATCTGGTGAGTGGGGATACATGAGGGGGTGTCTTGCACCTGAATACATCTGCAATATTCCTGAACGTTTTGTTCCCTTCGGATTGAAGCACCTAGAGTCACTTTGATATTTATATTTATGTTTGGACTTTATTTTGCCAAATATTTGATTGTGTTTGTTCACACATGTTTTTTATACTTTAATGGTTGTGAGCGCTATATTTTATATTTATAAAGACCGTCTCCTGTCATTTTTACCATTTTTGTCACTTTTTTGGTGAAATGGTAGGGGTACTTTTGTACCCCCTTACCATTTCACACAGGGGGGGGCCGGGATCTGGGGGTCCCCTTGTTAAAGGGGGCTTCCAGATTCCGATAAGCCCCCCGCCCGCAGACCCCACAACCAATGGCCAGGGTTGTGGGGAAGAGGCCCTTGTCCTCATCAACATGGGGACAAGGTGCTTTGAGGGGTCACAGACCCCCAAAGCACCCTCCCAATGTTGAGGGCATGTGGCCTGGTACGGTTCAGGAGGGAGGGGGGCCGCTCTCGCCCCCCCCCCTCTTTTTCTGCGGCCTGCCAGGTTGCGTGCTCGGATAAGGGTCTGGTATGGATTTTGAGGGGGCCCCACGACATTTCTTTTTTTTTTGCCCGGGGTTCCCCTTAAAATCCATCCCAGACCTGAAGGGTCTGGTATGGATATTTAGGGGGACCCCTACGTCATTTTTTTTTTAAATTTGAAGCGGGTTCCACTTAATATCCATAGCAGACCTGAAGGGCCTGGTAATTGAATTTGGGGGGACCCCCACGCTTCTTTTTTTTTTTTATCAATGACTTTTTTTTTATCAATGACTTTCAATGAATGACTGTTCTCTGTGTTACGGGAGTCGGCAATTCATTAGCCGCAGATGGCTGCCTTAGATGACAACAGGCCAGAAGGGTAAAGGTGGTTTAATGTGATACTGCAATGCTGTACTAACAGCATGCACGCACTACACTAATCCCCAGAATCACAGCAGATAATGTCAGACTCAGCACTCAGCAGAATAATCATAGCAGATAATGTCAGACTCAGATAATTCAGATAAAGCAGATAATGCACAAGCAGACACTGTACACAGTGTCACTGTTCCTAACGCCGGAACACACTACATGAGGCCGCCGGCACGGCGGCCTTATATAGTGTGGGGCGTGTACTAAACCCCCTGAGCTATAATTGGCCACAGGCATCTTGCCTGTGGCCAATTATTGCTCTCCTCGCCGCTGGCTCTATGATTGGCCAAGCATGCGGGGTCACAGTGCATGCTTGGCCAATCATCAGCCAGCAATGCACTGCGACTGGCGCAGTGCATTGTGGGCCGTTCGCATCACACGAATTTGATGCGAACGGCCCACATAGTTCTGGGCTCGACGAGCGATGTTCGATTCGAACGTGGGTTGGAATCGAACACCGGGCCCATCCCTAGTGGTGAGGATAGGGGTGACATCAGTGGCGATGGGGATAGGGTTGACATCAGTAGCAGTGGTGGGGATAGGGATGACATCAGTCCACTGCCACTGATGTCATTCCTATCCCCACCACCACTGTTGCTGATGTCATCCCTATCCCCACCACTGCTACTGATGTCATACCTATCCCCACCACAAATGTCATCCCTATCCTCACCATCACCGTTACTGATGTCATTCTTATCCTCACCACTGATGTTATTCCTATCCCCACCACTGATGTCATCCCTATCCCCACCATTGATGTCATCCCTATCCCCACCACTGATGTCATCCCTATCCTCACCACTGATGTCATCCCCATCCTCACCACCACCACTGTTACTGATGTCATCCCTATCCTCACCACTGATGTCTTCCCTATCCCCACCACCACCACCAGTGTTACGGATGTCATCCCTATCCTCACCACTGATGTCTTCCCTATCCTTACCACTGATATCATCCCTATTCTCACCACCATTACTGATGTCATCCCTATCCCCACCACTGATGTCATCCCTATCCCCACCATCGCTGATGTCATTCCTATACCCACCACCACCACTGTTACTGATGATACACCTATCCCCACCACTGATGTCATCACTATCCTCAACTCTGATGTCATCCCTATCCTCACCACCACCACTGTTACTGATGTCACCCCAATCCCCACCACTGATGTCATCCCTATCCTCACTACTGATGTCTTCCCTATCCCCACCACCACCACCACTGTTACGGATGTCATCCCTATCCTCACCACTGATGTCTGCCCTATCCTTACCACTGATGCCATCCCTATTCTCACCACCGTTACTGATGTCATCCCTATCCCCACCACTGATGTCATCCCTATCTCCACCTTCACCACCATTACTGATGTCATTCCTATACCCACCACCACCACTGTTACTGATGTCACACCTATCCCCACCACTGATGTCATCCCTATCCTCACCTCTGATGTCATCCCTATCCTCACCACTACCACCACCACTGTTACTGATGTCACCCCTATCCCCACCACTGATGTCATCCCTATCCTCACCACCGTTACTGGTGTCATCCCTATCCCACCACTGATGTCATCCCTATCCCCACCACCATTCCTGATGTCATTCCTATCCCCATCACCACCACTGTTACTGATGTCATCCCTATCCCCACCACTGATGTCACCCCTATCATCACCACTGATGTCATCCCTATCCCCACCACTGATGTCATCCCTATCTTCACCACCACCGTTACTGATGTCATCCCTATCCTCACCACCACCATTATTGATGTCATCCCTATCCTCACCACTGATGTCATCCCTATCCTCACCTCTGATATCATCCCTATCATCACCACCACCACCACTGTTACGGATGTCATCCCTATCCTCACCACTGATGTCATCCCTATTCTCACCACTGTTACTGATGTCATCCCTATCCCCACCACTGATGTCATCCCTATCCCCACCATCACCACCATTACTGATGTCATTCCTATACCCACCACCACCACTGTTACTGATGTCACACCTATCCCCACCACTGATGTTATCCCTATCCTCACCTCTGATGTCATCCCTATCCTCACCACCACCACTGTTACTGATGTCACCCCTATCCCCACCACTGATGTCATCCCTATCCTCACCACTGATGTCTTCCATATCCCCACCACCACCACCACTGTTACGGATGTCATCCCTATCCTCACCACTGATGTCATCCCTATTCTCACCACTGTTACTGATGTCATCCCTATCCCCACCACTGATGTC
Source organism: Lithobates sylvaticus (assembly GCA_028564925.1). Taxonomy (NCBI): domain Eukaryota; kingdom Metazoa; phylum Chordata; class Amphibia; order Anura; family Ranidae; genus Lithobates; species Lithobates sylvaticus. The sequence continues at coordinate 380,931,669 of CM053030.1, read as the reverse complement.
ATCCCTATCCCCACCATCACCACCATTACTGATGTCATTCCTATACCCACCACCACCACTGTTATTGATGTCACACCTATCCCCACCACTGACGTCATCCCTATCCTCACCTCTGATGTCATCCCTATCCTCACCCCCACTGTTACTGATGTCACCCCTATCCCCACCACTGATGTCATCCCTATCCTCACCACCGTTACTGATGTCATCCCTATCCCCACCACTGATGTCATCCCTATCCCCACCACCATTACTGATGTCATTCCTATACCCATCACCACCACTGTTACTGATGTCATCCCTATCCCCACCACTGATGTCACCCCTATCATCACCACTGATGCCATCCCTATCCCCACCACTGATGTCATCCCTATCTTCACCACCACCGTTACTGATGTTATCCATATCCTCACAACCACCATTACTGATGTCATCCCTAGCCTCACCACCACCGTTACTGATGTCATTCCTATCCCCACCACTGATGTCATCCCTATCACCATCACTGATGTCATTCCTATCCTCACCACTGATGTCTTCCCTATCCTCACCACTACCCTTACTTATGTCATCCCTATCCCCCCCACCACCATTACTGATGTCATTCCTATCCCCACCACTGATGTCATCCCTATCCCCACCACTGATGTCATCCCTATCCTCACCACTGATGTCATCCCTATCTTCATCACCACTGTTACTGATGTCATCCCTATCCTCACCACCACCATTACTGATGTCATCCCTATCCTCACCACCACTATTACTGATGTCATCCCTAGCCTCACCACCACCATTACTGATGTCATTCCTATCCCCACCACTGATGTCATCCCTATCTTCACCACCACCGTTACTGATGTCATCCCTATCCTCACCACCACCTTTACTGATGTCATCCCTATCCTCACCACCACCATTACTGATGTCATTCCTATCCACACCACTGATGTCATCCCTATCACCAACAATGATGTCATCCCTATCCTCACCACCACCCTTACTTATGTCATCCCTATCCTCACCACCACCGTTACTGATGTCATTCCTATCCCCACCACTGATGTCATCCCTATCCCCACCACTGATGTCATCCCTATTCTCACCACTGATGTCATCCCTATCTTCACCACCTTCGTTACTGATGCCATCCCTATCCTCATCACCACCATTACTGATGTCATCCCTATCCTCACCACCACCATTACTGAAGGCATTCCTATCCCCACCACTGATGTCATTCCTATCCCCACCACTGATGTCATTCCTATCCCCACCACTAATGTCTTTCCTATCCCCACTACTAACGTCATCCCTATCCCCACCACTAATGTCATCCCTATCCTCACCACCACTGTTACTGATGTCATCCCTATCCTCACCACCACTGTTACTGATGTCATTCCTATCCCCACCACTGATGTCATCCCTATCCCCACCACTGATGTCATTCCTATCCCCGCCACTAATGTCATCCCTATCCCCACCACTGATGTCCTCTCTATCCCCACCACTGATGTCATCCCTATCCCCACCACTGATGTCATCCCTATCCTAGCCACTGATGTCATCCATATCTTCACCACCACCGTTAGTGATGTCATCCCTATCCTCACCACCACCATTACTGATGTCATCCCTATCCTCACCACCACCACCGTTACTGATGTCATTCCTATCCCCACCACTGATGTCATTCTTATCCCCACCACTGATGTCATCCCTATCCTCACCACTGATGTCATCCCTATCCTCACCACTATTACTGATGTTATCCCTATCCTCACCACCACCACCGTTACTGATGTCATCCCTATCCCCACCGCCAATAAAGGAGACTCTGGGGACATATACGGGATCTGAACAGGGATATTTTGCTTTAGACAATAGGGAGTTGTCAATTTCCATCTCCCCTGCAGACCTGCTATGTACTGTACACAGGTATGCTCTATAAACATAGCACTGTGTTAATTTCAGAGAACAGACACAGGAAACAGGTTACTATGCTCCTTACCATGTCTCCTCTTCTGATATAACACAGTGACTGTGTAAAGAGCTTACCTGTGTTCATTGCTGGACATGAGCCCCCTCCCCCCATCGGCTGGAGGAGAAGCCGACAGACTTGGAAAGCCTCTGAGTGATGGGGAGGAGGGGGGAATTCAGAGGACACAGGAACATCAAAGCACAGGGGAGAGGTGTTGGAGTTTCACAGAGGAGAGCTTGCAGATAACAGCCAGAGAAAGGTAAGGACTTCACTGCTTTTGTCAAGCTGCTTCAGGGTTTTAGATGGGGACGCGCTGCCATGGAAACAGAGGTACGTAAAAAACGTGCTCGTTCTTGATAGCAGCCTGGGTGTGCACCTCTTCACCAAACACACCCACATGTCCTCCAGAGGGAGGGAGTGAAGGAGTGGCTGGATTGTGGAGCTGTTACCACCCCCTGCAAATTTTTTAACTGAAAAAGAACCATTAGAGGCTGATTCCGGACACTTCAATAGACTATTTTACAAAAACTAAAGGGCTGAGGAAAGAAAGGAATGGAATGCAGGTATGAGGGTAGCATGTACTACCTATTTTTGCATTCCCATACTTCTCCTTTAAATATTGTGCCTGGGGGGTGTCCTTAGTATGCCTGTAAAGTAGCACATTTTTCCCCGTGTTTAAAACAATACCACAGAAAAATGACATTTCTAAAGAAAAAAATGTCATTTAAAACTACTCGCGGCTGTAATGTAGTGTCTGGTCCCGGCAATATAGATGAAAATCATTGAAAAAAAATGGCATGGGTGCCCCCCCCCCCCCCCCAGTTCATTACCAGGTCCTTTGGGTCTGGTATGGATATTAAGGGGAACCCAGCACCCACATTTTTTTTAAATGGCGTGGGGGGCCCCCAGGCACTATATACTCTGAACAGCAGTATATATACAATACGGCCTGCCCTATATATTCTTCAGAAAATTGGGCCTTAGGTGTTGGTGGTACCAGAACACTGTAAGCCCTCAACAGTTACTCTTGGTGGGCGCAGGAACTGGCCCTGCTGTGAAATATTATATCAAGAATTGTAATTACATGCCCGTGTTAAACAGGGGCATAAAAATTGGGTCTTTGGTGGTGGTGGTGCACAACACTGTAAGCCCTCACAGTTACTCTTGTTGGGTGCAGGAACAGGCCCTGCTGTGAAATATTATATCAAGAATTGTAATTACATGCCCCTGTTTACCAGGGGCAGAAAAATTGGGCCTTGGGTTTCCTGTGAACGCCTTATAATCTTCGCTCTTCGGCGAACTGGCGAACACCCGATGTTCGAGTCAAACTTATGTTTGACCCAAACATCAAGCTCACCCCTACTGAAGAGTTGGAAACATTTAGTAGGGAAAACTGTCAGGGTTAGGAACACTACTCCTAGTGAAAATAACTTCAGCCTAGAATTGCGCTGTATCTGTGGTGATAAGTGACAAGTGGTATCTGTGGTAAGAAGTGACAAGCTGTATCTGTGGTGACAAGCTGTATCTATGGTGACAAGCTGTATCTGTGGTGACAAGTAAACACTGTATCTGTGGTGACAAGCTGTATCTGTGGTGAGAAGTGACAAGCTGTATCTGTGGTGACAAGCTGTATCTGTGGTGAAAAGTAAGCGCTACATCTGTGGTGACAAGTGTGCTGCATCTGTGGTGACAAGTGCCACACTGTGTCTGTGGTGACAATTGTGCTGTATCTGTGGTGACAAGTGAGCACTGTATCTGTGGTGACAAGTGACAAGCTGTATCTGTGTTGACAAGTGCGCTGTATCTGTGGTGATAAGTTACAAGTGCGCTGTATCTGTGGTGATAAGTTACAAGCTGTATCTGTGGTGACAAGTGACAAGCTCTATCTGTGGTGAGAAGTGACAAGCTGTATCTGTGGTGACAAGTGACAATCTGTATCCTAGGTGACAAGCTGTATCTGTGGTGACAAGTGAGCGCTGTATCTGTGGTGACAAGTGACAAGTTGTAGCTGTGGTGACAAGTGACAAGTTGTAGCTGTGGTGACAAATGACAAGCTGTATCTGTGGTGACAAATGACAAGCTGTATCTTTGGTAACAAGTGCGCTGCATCTGTGGTGACAAGCTGTATCTGTGGTGACAAGTGTGCTGCATCTGTGATGACAAGCTGTATCTGTGGTGACAAGTGCGCTGTATCTGTGGTTTTAAGTGCGCTGTATCTGTGGTGACAAGTGTGCTGTATCTGCGGTGACAAGCTGTATCTGTGGTGACAAGTGCGCTGCATCTGTGGTGACAAGCTGTATCTGTGGTGACAAGTGCACTGTATCTGTGGTGACAAGTGTGCTGTATCTGTGGAGACAAGTAACAAGCTGTATCTGTGGTGACAAGCTGTATCTGTGGTGACAAGCTGCATCTGTGGTGACAAAGTTCAAGCTGTGTCTCTGGTGACAAGTAACACGCTGTATCTGTGGTGACAAAGAGAACAGCTGCATCTGTGGTGACAAAGTGACAAGCTGTATTGGTAGTGAGAAGTGACAAGCTGTGTCTGTGGTGACAAGTAACACACTGTATCTGTGGTGACAAAGTGACAAGATGTATCTGTGGTGACAAGTGCGCTGTATCTGTGGTGACAAGTGAGCGCTTTATCTGTGGTGACAAGTGACAAGCTGTATCTGTGATGGCAAATGACAAGCTGTATCTGTGGTGACAAGTGAGCGCTGTATCTGTGGTGACAAGCTGTATCTGTGATGACAAACGACAAGCTGTATCTGTGGTAACAAGTGAGCGCTGTATCTGTGGTAACAAGTGAGCGCTGTATCTGTGGTGACAAGCTGTATCTGTGATGACAAACGACAAGCTGTATCTGTGATGACAAATGACAAACTGTATCTGTGGTGACAAGTGACAAGCTGTATCTGTGGTGACAAGTGACAAGCTGTTTCTGTGATGACAAGTGCGCTGTATCTGTGGTGACAAGCTGTATCTGTGGTGACAAGTGAGCGCTGTATCTGTGGTGAAAAGGGACAAGCTGTATTTGTGATGACAAACGACAAGCTGTATCTGTGATGACAAACGACAAGCTGTATCTGTGGTGACAAGCTGTATCTGTGATTACAAACTGCAAGCTGTATCTGTGGTGACAAGTGACAAGCTGTATCTGTGATGACAAACTACAAGCTGTATCTGTGGTGACAAGTGACAAGCTGTAGCTGTGATGACAAGTGCGCTATATCTGTGGTGACAAGCTGTATCTGTGGTGACAAGTGACAAGCTGTATCTGTGTTGACAAGTGCGCTGTATCTGTGGTGACAAGTGAGCGCTGTATCTGTGTTGATAAGTGACAAGCTGTATCTGTGATGACAAATGACAAGCTGTATCTGTGGTGACAAGTGACAAGCTGTATCTGTGATGACAAACTACAAGCTGTATCTGTGGTGACAAGTGACAAGCTGTAGCTGTGATGACAAGTGCGCTATATCTGTGGTGACAAGCTGTATCTGTGGTGACAAGTGAGCGCTGTATCTGTGATCACAAGCTGTATCTGTGATGACAAACGACAAGCTGTATCTGTGATGACAAATGGCAAACTGTATCTGTGGTGACAAGTGACAAGCTGTATCTGTGGTGACAAGTGACAAGCTGTTTCTGTGATGACAAGTGCGCTGTATCTGTGGTGACAAGCTGTATCTGTGGTGACAAGTGAGCGCTGTATCTGTGGTGAAAAGGGACAAGCTGTATTTGTGATGACAAACGACAAGCTGTATCTGTGATGACAAACGACAAGCTGTATCTGTGGTGACAAGTGACAAGCTGTATCTGTGGTGACAAACTGCAAGCTGTATCTGTGGTGACAAGTGACAAGCTGTATCTGTGATGACAAACTACAAGCTGTATCTGTGGTGACAAGTGACAAGCTGTAGCTGTGATGACAAGTGCGCTATATCTGTGGTGACAAGCTGTATCTGTGGTGACAAGTGACAAGCTGTATCTGTGTTGACAAGTGCGCTGTATCTGTGGTGACAAGTGAGCGCTGTATCTGTGTTGATAAGTGACAAGCTGTATCTGTGATGACAAGTGACAAGCTGTATCTGTGATGACAAACTACAAGCTGTATCTGTGGTGACAAGTGACAAGCTGTATCTGTGATGACAAACTGCAAGCTGTATCTGTGGTGACAAGTGACAAGCTGTATCTGTGATGACAAACTACAAGCTGTATCTGTGGTGACAAGTGACAAGCTGTAGCTGTGATGACAAGTGCGCTATATCTGTGGTGACAAGCTGTATCTGTGGTGACAAGTGACAAGCTGTATCTGTGTTGACAAGTGCGCTGTATCTGTGGTGACAAGTGAGCGCTGTATCTGTGTTGATAAGTGACAAGCTGTATCTGTGATGACAAACGACAAGCTGTATCTGTGGTGACAAGTGACAAGCTGTATCTGTGATGACAAACTACAAGCTGTATCTGTGGTGACAAGTGACAAGCTGTAGCTGTGATGACAAGTGCGCTATATCTGTGGTGACAAGCTGTATCTGTGGTGACAAGTGAGTGCTGTATCAGTGGTGACAAGCTGTATCTGTGATGACAAAAGTCATGCTGTATCTGTGGTGACTAGTGCGCCATATATATGGTGACAAGTACGCCATATTTATTGTGAGAAGTGACAAGCTGTATCTGTGGTGACAAGTGACAAGCTGTATCTGTGGTGACAAGTACGCCGTATCTGTGGTGACAAGTTACCAGCTGTATCTGTAGTGACAAGTGTGCTGTATCTGTGGTGACAAACTACAAGCTGTATCTGTGGTGACAAGTGACAAGCTGTAGCTGTGGTGACAAGTGCGCTATATCTGTGGTGACAAGCTGTATCTGTGGTGACAAGTGAGTGCTGTATCTGTGGTGACAAGCTGTATCTGTGATGACAAAAGTCATGCTGTATCGGTGGTGACTAGTGCGCCATATATATGGTGACAAGTATGCCATATCTATTGTGAGAAGTGACAAGCTGTACCTGTGGTGACAAGTGCGCCGTATCTGTGGTGACAAGTTACCAGCTGTATCTGTAGTGACAAGTGTGCTGTATCTGTGGTGACAAGTGACAAGCTGTATCTGTGGTGACAAGTGCGCTGTATCTGTGGTGACAAGTGACAAGCTGTATCTGTGGTGACAAGTGCCCTGTATCTGTGGTGACAAGTGACAAGCTGTATCTGGTATCAGGCGAAGTGGCAAGTGACACCCTCAGGGCTCCCACTGATTATGCATTATGGTGAGTTGAATGATTTAATTTTATATTACAATGTAATATAAGAAATAATTCACTTCAATCATCCTGACACCATAACAATCATGGTGCAGAGATGATTGAAATGCCAACACCAGGTGTTTGGAGTATCTTTATCTGCTGATTGTTAAACTTTCTGGAATACACGTATTTCTACATGCACTGCAAAAAAAATATATCCGGTAGTAGATTTACTTTTAATTCTCTGATAATGACGATTTGGCACCAAGATTTCAAGCACTAAAAGGGTAAGTTTGGCATTTTAGTAGTTAAGGGTTAGGGATTAACATCAGGATTAGGTTATAGGGGATTAAATCTTAAATTAAATTCTAGAGTAAAGTTTTAAAATCTAAAGGTAAAATTTCAGGAAAAGTTTTGCCCCTCCTGTATTAAAAAAAATAAATTACCAAGCTCTACATACCCTCTGCCATTTTTTACATGTACATGTACTGCAGCCTATATGTGTATATGGCGCCACCTGTGGGCCAAAGGTAAGTGCTAAACCTCCAGTTTAGGAGAGCAGGATTGCAAATTTAAATTGACTCAACTCAATCAGGCTTTGTATGTGTAGCCCTATTTGAGAGATGAAAGCTATATATCACAAAATTATCCTCCCTGATCTTTGCATCATATGGTTACAAAATGATCCAAAGTTATCTATTACAGTTTCTACAATACTGGATCCCTCATCTCATCATAGTCAACATGGCATCACTGCTCATAGCAGAGCACCTAAGGTCTTCAAACCCATTGACTGTAACCAAGAGACCCTCCAGGCATGCCAGGAAAAACGAGAGTGATGATATCATTTTCCTGAGCAGTCAGTGAACATCAACAGAAATGGAAGGAGCAGTACACTTATATGGGACAGTATGCCTACATTAAGGTGACCAGATTTTTAAAATGAAATCTGGGGACATATTTTTTTTTGGCAAATGGTAAACTATTTTATAAACATATTTTCCCCAAATTATATATGCAGTGTACAGTATTTGGTATGTGTTTATGGAATGACTATATGATATACTGTATACATTATTTCTCACATTTCATCCATGAGATAAAAAAAAGATACTTCTTAGAATCTTTTGGGATATGGCTACCAAATGTTAAGAAGATAAGATAGAGAAAAAAACTTTTCAATGCATATTTTGTATTTTATTCCTAACAAAGAAGTGCAGAGGTGTGCTATGTACAGAGTGCAGAGTTAAGAGGTGCGCTAAGTGAAGATTTCAGGCGTGTGTGATGTACAGAGCGCAGAGTTCAGGGGTGTGCGATGTACAGAGTGCAGAGTTCAGGGGTGTGCGATATACAGAGCGCAGAGTTCAGTGATGCACGATGCTCAGAGTGCAGAGTTCAGTGATGCACGATGTACAGAGTGCAGAGTTCAGGGGTGTGCCATGTACACAGCGCAGAGTTCAGGGGTGTGCGATGTTCAGAGTGCAGAGTTCAGTGATGCACGATGTACAGAGTGCAGAGTTCAGTGATGCACGATGCTCAGAGTGCAGAGTTCAGTAATGCATGATGTACAGAGTGCAGAGTTCAGGGATGTGCTATGTACAGAATGCAGAGTTCAGAGATGCACTATGTACAGACTGCAGAGTTCAGTGGTGCGTGATGTACAGGTTGCAGAGTTCAGGGGTGAGCTATGTACAGGTTGCAGAGTTCAGGGGTGCGCTATGTACAGAGCGCAGAGTTTAGTGTTGCGTGCTGTACAGAGTGCAGAGTTCAGGGGTGCGCGATGTACAGAGTGCAAAGTTCAGGGGTGTGCTATGTACAAAGTTCAGGCGTGCGCAACATTAAAGCAGAGTTCCACCCAAAAGTGGAACTTCCGTTTTAAGCACTCCTCGCCCCCTTACATTCTACATTTGGCGTGTCATTTTTTTTTGGGGGGGGGGGGCAGTGGGTGCCTAGTTTTCAGTGGAACTTCCTGTCCCACATCCTGCTTCCAACTTCAGGCCACCTAGGCGACTCCCCCTCTCCACTTATTTGACGCCTCCCTCTTGGCAATCTTCTGGGACACATGACAGGTCCCAAAAGATTGCCTGCCCACTCAGAGAGCGCAGTGCGACTCGTGCATGCGTAGTGTGCGCCCAGCCGTGAAGCCGCAAGCTGTCAGGGCCAGGTGCCCACAGTTTTTGTAGCTACTGACTTTTAATAAACTAAAAAAAGTCTGGAACTCCACTTTAAGAGTGCAAAGTTCAAGGGTGCGCTACTGTATATACAGAGTTCAGGAGTGCGCTACGTATACAGTGCAGAGATCAGGAGTGTGCTACGTACACAGTGCAGAGATGAGGGATGCACTACGTACACAGTGCAAAGATCAGGAATGCGTTACGTACACAGTGCAAAGATCAGGAATGCGCTACGTACACAGTGCAGGGATTAGGAGCGCGCTATGTACAGAGTATAGCATTCAGGCATGCACTACATAGAGTGTGGAGTTGCAAATTAAATGATTCTCTTGAAAAGATTGCATTTAGTGATGGTACTGACCACCAAACTCAATATGGGATATAATTTACACTAACATGAGAAGTTTACATACATAGAGAACCAACATAATGGATTATTGCGGTACCAGAGAGAGACTTATTCACAAATTAATTAAGAATACGTTTATTACAACAAAATTATACACAAACAAACACATAGGGGCTGATTTATCAATGAGATTTACGGATGAGAACACCGGAGCAAGAAGAAGCGGATCGGAGGAAGAAGAAGATGGAGGAAGAAGATGAAGAAACCGAAGGATGAAGAAAGGAAGAAGACCAGAAGAAAGAAGACTTTAAAAAAGGAATTGTCAAATAGCCTTTACAAAACCCATAGAAGTGAACCAGCGCAAAAAGAAAGTCAAGTTGAGATGTGCGCCTGTTCAACTTATGCAAATGAACCTACGTTGCTTGACATTTACTAAGATTTTGCCGGCGCAGTGAGCCAGAGCACATGAACGGGCGCAAATGCCGCTCGCGCATGCGCAGTACATAAATTGACCTAGCGTAGTTACAAGTGTATTTGCAGGCGCAGCAAGCCTGCTCAGAGAAAGTTAGTTTTCCCTTCTATTTTGGGCATATTTGTTAGTTGGACAGTCCTGTCTATACTTCATCACATCACCCACATCACCCCCATAATATTGCCACTTCCAGATTCTTTTATTTTCTGAGTTGAAGATGCCGTGCGCTAGGTCTATAGTGGCGCACAGATTGCGGCCGCCCATGAGCCAGCAACATTATAGTAAATGGGGAATTGCGCTGAGTTACAGGTGCAAATGCTTTGTAAGTACCAAAACGGCCATTGCGCGGCGGCATGCGCCGCAACTCATGGCGCAAATGCTTGGTAAATCAGCCCCAGTGTAAAACATCCAATACATTTGTGAGGTTTGATACAGTAGTTGCACATTTTATATATATATATATATATATATATATATATATATATATATATATATATATATATATATAATCACAGTGATGGTTGACGCATTTCACTTATTAACTTCTTCTTCAGAACCGATTACTCCGTGATTTGCAACAGAACCTCATACTAAAAACCTGGATGAGAAACAAATGACACTGAGGATAGTATCATGTCAGAACAGGTATGGAGTGCACATATCTCATGTAAAAATGTATCATAATAATCAAGATATGAACAAACTATAATTAGTTTAATCTATAAATTACACAAGATAGCTTCACCTACTCCACCTGAACAAGAATCGATATGTCCCATAGCCCCTAGGTGAGAACAATAACCAGTAAGATATTCCAAGATAATTTCAAGTCTATATTAATATCACATTGAAAGTCCCTTATACTGACCTCTATAAGACTCTCTAAAGCCCCATACACACGGTCAGATTTTCCGATGGATTCTGTCCTATCAGACAATGTTGTCGGAAATTCCGACCGTGTGTAGGCACCATCGGACAGTTTCCATCGGATTGTCCGACGGACAAAGTCCTATCTCCTGCTGGATGGATTTTTTGACAACAAAGTCCGATCACACCAAATCCGATCGTGTGTAGCGAATTCCGACGGACAAAGTGCTACGCATGCTCAGATCACATTACAAGACCAAAGCTATTGGCTACTAGCCTCTACGTAGTCCCGTCGTAGGCAACAAACGTCACCACATTCAGAATGATTGGATTTTCCGACAACTTTGTCCGACGTGTGTACGCAAAACCAACATCGGACAAAGTACGACGGACATGATCCGACGGACCTGGTCCTCGGATAATCCGAGCGTGTGTATGGGGCTTAAGGTGGCTCAATATAATTAACTGTTCTAGCCCCAAAGGGATAGTGTAGATAGGATACCTAAAGAACCCACAAGATAACTTATATTAGATAATTAAACATATCCCCAAACATCACAGAGGAGAGTGACAGACAAACAAAATTAATGTACCTGATTGTCAGAAAAGGAAGGGGCAGCTTCTATCATCCAAGAGAGATGTCCCCTATATCACAGCAGATCTCATTCAAAGAAGGTTCTGCACCTAATGCTTGAGTTATCTTGTGGGTTCTTTAGGTATCCTATCTACACTATCCCTTTGGGGCTAGAACATTGCCAGTTAATTATATTGAGCCACCCTTAGAGAGTCTTATAGAGGTCAGTATAAGGGACTTTCAATGTGATATTAATATAGACTTGAAATTATCTTGGAATATCTTACTGGTTATTGTTCTCACCTAGGGGCTACAGTTGAATTGGCATCTTCGCATCTGCTCATCCACCCCCCCCCCCCCTTGTTTCCCCCATTTTTAGACATTCTTGTTCAGGTGGAGTAGGTGAAGCTATCTTGTGTAAGTTTATAGATTAAACTAATTATAGTTGGTTTATATCTTGATTATTATCATAAATTTCTTACATGAGATATGTGCACTCCATACCTGTTCTGACATGAAACTATCCTCAGTGTCATTTGTTTCTCCTCCAGGTTTTTAGTATGAGGTTCTGTTGTTGCAAATCACGGAGTAATCGGTTCTGAAGAAGCTAATAAGTGAAACGTGTCAACCATCTCTCTGATTTTATATATATATATATATATATATATATATATATATATATATATATATAAAACTACTGTATCGAACCTCGCAAATTTATTGGATGTTTTACTATGTGTTTTCTTGTGTATAATTTTGTTATAATAAACTTATTCTTAATTCATTTGTGAATAAGTCCCTCTCTGGTACCGCAATAATCCATCATGTTGGTTCTCTATGTATGTAAAGTTTAAATAAGGATGAGGTACCCCCATAGCCTTAATGTTCATAGTACTAACATGAGAAGAGAGAGATAGTACAGAGAGAAAGTTCACATTACTTTTATTGAGATTCAGGGCTCTTGCACACAGGTAGCTGAGCCCATTCCGTGTAACTGTAGCCCAGGTGTAATGTACAGCCCATCACTGACATGAATAGTTGTACGCCGATTTACTCATGTCTTCTGATCACTGTATAGAGTAATACAGCAGCACACAACTATTCTTGTCAGTGATGGGCTGTACACTGCACCTGGGCGGCAATTACACTGAATGAGCTCAGCCACCTGTGTGCAAGAGCCCTGGCCTAATGGCCTGGATGGAGGGAGGGATGGTTGGATGGAGGGATGGGTGGATGGATGGGGGGAGGGATAGATGGATGGGGGGAGGGATAGATGGATGGATGGAGCAAGGGATAGTTGGAGGGATGGATGGATGGATGGATGGAGGGAGGGAGGGAGGGAGGAAAGGATGGCTAGATGGATGGAACAAGAGATGGTTGGTTGGATGGATAGAGGGATAGATGGATGAATAGAGGGAGGGATGGATAAATGAGGGGAGGGATGGATGGATGGCTGGAGCAAGGGATGGTTGGAAGGAGGGAGGGAGGGATGGATGGATATTTGGATGGATGAAAGGAGGGATGGTTAGATGGATGGACCAAGAGATGGTTGCTTGGATGGATGGAGGAAGGGATGGAAAGAGGGATGAATGGAGGGAGGGATGGTTGGTGGGATGGATGAGGGAGGGAGGGATAGAGGGAGGGATGGATGGATGGAGGGAGGAATGGTTGGATGGATTGTTAGATAAAGGGATGGATGGAGGGAGGGATGGTTGGATGGATGGATGGAGGAAGGGATGGATGGATGAATAAAGGGAGGGATGGCTGGCTAGAGGGAGGCATGAATGAATAGAGGGAGGGATGGATTGAGGATAGAGGGAGGGGTGGATAGAGGATAGAGGGAGGGGTGGATAGAGGATAGAGGGAGGGGTGGATGGAGGATAGAGGGAGTGCTGTATGGAGGATAGATGGAGGGGTGGATGGAGGTTAGAGGGAGGGGTGGATGGAGGATAGAGGGAGGGGTGGATGGAGGTAAGAGGGAGAGGTGGATGGAGGGAGGGATGGATGGTTGGATAGAGGGAGGGATGGTTGGATAGTGGGATAGATAGAGGGAGGGTGGGAATGATGGATGGATGGAACGAGGGATAGGAGAATGGATGAAGGGATGGAAGGAGGGAGGGATGGATGAATGGGGGATGGAGGAAGGGATGGATGGAGGGATGGAGGGATGGATGGAGGGGGAGGGAGGGAGGGATGGATGGATGGAAATAGGGATGGATGGATGGATGAATGGAGAAAGTGAGGGAGGGAATGAGGGAGGGATAGCAGGCTGTGTTCTCTCCACTCCTCTCCTGTTTCCCCCGTATCAATCTGCCGGCACTTCCTCCTGATATAGCTTAGCTTAGAAGTCAAATCAGGTGGGCTGAGGGAGGGGGCGGGTACAATGCTTTCTCATTGACTGAGGAAGCAGCAGAGAGACTGTATATCAATTCCGCCTCTGAAATCAGGCTGCTGGGTCTAACTAAACATTATCGGCTTATGCCGCCGGAGCAGCTGTATCCCTCTTCAGGAAAAAAAGCGTCCCCAGCCTTCTGGCATCAATAGAGGATGTGCAGGTACACAAAACATTTTTTTGGGGGTGCTTAAGCACACCCCAAGCACCCACCTGGCTCCGCCCCTGCTGGGGATAAAACCAGGGACAGACTTGGTCTGGGGACAGTGTCCTCAGTCCGGGGACGTCTGGTCAACCTAGCCTACATACCAAATGTATAACCTGCACTTGGAGCTAACAGAGTTATTTATAATAATGTCGGTATTATTTAATCACTAGAAAAAAAATTCAAACATACCAGTTTTGGGCACAGTCAGTGTGTGCAGACAGAGATGTGTGCAGAGATCTGCATTAACACTAAAAGCTAAAAACTGATTTTGCAAGCATCAGAGTTCTCCTACTTCGATAAAATTAAATGGCTATGGGTATGGGACAGGAAGTGAAGGGAAATCTCCCCAATGGGACACAGATTGCAAAAAAAAGATACAAGGGTTATTTTTGCCTTAGCCCCCGTACACACGGTGGGACATTCCGACCACAAAATCCGTTTATTTTCCGATGGATTTTGTCCGAAACTGGTGTTGCCCACACGGTCAGAAAATCCGATCATTCAGAATGAAATGACATACAACACGTATGACGGGACTACATAGAGGCCAGTGGCCAATAGCTTTTGTCTCCAAATTTCTTCTGAGCATGCCTGGCACTTTGTCCGTCGGACTAGGCAACACACGATCGGAATTGACGCGATCGGACCATGTTGTCGGAAAATTTTAGATCCAGCCCTCAAATTTTTCAGAAACTCAGACAGAAAAAGCCTGCTAGGGCCCACACACGATCGGATTTTCCGACAACATAATCCAATCTGACTTTTTCCATCGGAATATCCGACCGTGTGTACAGAGGAATCCTATTTAAGGCTGATTCCATTGTTTAAAAATATACAACATATTTAATTGTTGTACTGAGCATAACATGAACTGAATGGTAAATCAGCAGCCAGATATGATTTTATAAACCTGGTAAAAAAATAAAATCATATTTAGCTTAATTGTATGGGCCTGTTTCCAGCAATTATTCTTTTATTACAGCATTGTAACAATGAGCAGTAAGACACATGGGTGAAATCTTCACTACTGCAAAGAGAAAAGTCTTTTTTTTTTTAAACACATGCAATTTCCAAACTATCCACTAGATGTCAGCCAGGTCACAGAAAGGTTGCTGTTGCTGGCCTTGAAGAAGTATTACAGCGATTGTAAACCTTTTTTTTATTTTTTTAACCACTTCATAGTTACATAGCTACATAGTTAGCTAGGCTGAAAAAAGACACAAGTCCATCCAGTTAAACCATAAAAAAAAGAAATAATAAATAAAAATAAAAAGTATCATACAATCCAATATACCCAATTCTATACCCACAGTTGATCCAGAGGAAGGAAAAAAAAACCCAGCAGAGCATGCTCCAATCTGCTACAGCAAGGGGAAAAAAATCCTGATCTGATCCCCCAAGAGGCAATCGGATTTTCCCTGGATCAACTTTACCTATAAATGTTAGTACCCAGTTATATTATGTACATTTAGGAAAGTATCCAGGCCTTTCTTAAAGCAATCCACTGAGCTTTCCAGAACCACATCGGGAGGGAGTCTATTCCACATTTTCACAGCTCTTGCTGTGAAGAAACCTTTCCATATTTGGAGATGAAATCTCTTTTCCTCCAGACGTAGAGTGCCCCCTTGTCCTCTGTGTTGACCGTAAAGTGAATAACTCAACACCAAGTTCACTATATGGACCCCTTATATATTTGTACATGTTGATCATATCCCCCCTTATTCTCCTCTTCTCAAGAGTGAATACATTCAGTTCCTCTAATCTTTCCTCATAGCTGAGCTCCTCCATGCCTCTTATCAGTTTGGTTGCCCTTCTCTGCACTTTCTCCAGTTCCCCAATATCCTTTTTGAGAACTGGTGCACAAAACTGAACTGCATATTCCAGATGAGGTCTTACTAATGATTTGAACAGGGGCAAAATTATATCTCTCTCTCTGGAGTCCATACCTCTCTTAATACAAGAAAGGACTTTGCTCGCTTTGGAAACCACAGCTTGGCATTGCATGCTATTATTGAGCTTATGATCTACCAAAACCCCCAGATCCTTCTCCACTATGGATTCCCCCAGTTGTACTCCCCCTAGTATGTATGATACATGCATATTCTTAGCCTCCAAGTGCATAACTTTACATTTATCAACATTAAACCACATAGTCGCCCAATTAGACAGAGCATTGAGGTCAGCTTGTAAATTGGAGACATCCCTGTAAGGACGTTATTCTACTGCATAGCTTAGTGTCATCTGCAAAGACGGAAATGTTACTTTTGATCCCAGACCCAATATCATTTATAAAGATATTAAAAAGTAAGGGTCCCAGCACTGAACCGAGTAAGAATCATTAACCACTACTCTCAGAATTCTGTCATTTAGCCAGTTTTCTATCCATTTACAAACTGATATTTCCAAGCCTGTAGACTTTACCTTACACATGAGCCGCGTGTGGGGAACTGTATCGAACGTTTTTGCAAAATCAAAGTATACCACGTCCACAGCCACCCCTCTGTCCAAGGTTTTACTTACCTCCTCATAAAAAGAAATCATGTTTGTCTGTCAACTTCTGTCTTTGATGAATCCATGCTGTCTGTTGCTTAAAGCGGTCCTGCACACACTTATTTTACTTTATGTCCTTGTTTTCCTAATCAGGCAAAGTTAAATGGCCTTTTTTTTTTTTCAATGTTACCTTATAATTGCTGGCCCTGTAATTCCACACCTGCCTCTGTGTCTGCGGCTGTGGGCCGGGTATCCGCATCATTTCCTTTGAGTGCCGCACTGTCTCCTGGGATCTGGTGTCATTCATCCCAAGAGTCAGTGCGGACAGCCGACGCGAAATCTTGCGTGATTTCACGGATGTGAGTTGTTTAAGCCGCTCGGTGCTGTTGCCAGTGTGCATGTGTGGGAACCAGGGAGGCATGCTGGTTCCCATAACGAAAGGGAACAAGGAAGTGATTGCTTGTGGGCTTCAAATGCCCACAAGCAAAATGACAATTCAGTTGTTTTCATTTTAAAAGTGCAGATTTTATGAAAAAACTGACATGGATACTGGACAGACAACTAACAAGTGAGCTTAACGTTAGACTGATAATACTTGTAACATGAGAAGAAAAAAAAAAAGTGTGTGCAGAACCGCTTTAAAATGTTTTTTTCCAACAAGAACTCATCTATGTGGTCTCCAGTATCTTCCCGACTATAGAAGTAAAACTAACAGATCTATAGTTACTTGGTAAAGACTTTGTTCCCTTTTTAAATATAGGCACCACGTTCGCCCTGCGCCAATCCAATTGTACTATTCCCGTCATTAATGAGTCCCTAAAAAGGAAATACAATGGCTTTAAAATTACAGAGCTCAATTCTTTTAGGATCCGTGGGTGGATGCCATCTGATCCAGGTGCTTTATCCACCTTTATTCTGTCTAAATATTTCTGGACCATATCACTTTTGAGCCATTGTGGATCATTCAGGGCTGTGTCAATACCACCCCCATTATGGACATGAGCTCTTTTGTATACACAGAGCTGAAGAAAGTATTTAATAAATTAGCCTTCTCTTTGTCCCCAGTCATTCACTCTAGATTATTTTGTAAAGGGCCTACATGCTCAGACATGACCTTTTTACTATTAATATATTTGAAGAATTTTTGTACCCTTGATTTCCTTTTTACATATTCTGTTAAATTCTTTGTAACATTTAAACAACACTAGTGTTCCTTCATTTTTATATTTTTTAAAAGCTCTTTTCTTATTGTTTATAGCTTTTTTAACTTTGACTGTGAGCCACATAGGTTTTATTTTAAGCCTTTTAAACTTATTGCCCAAGGGAATATACTTGCCGTGAGGTCCCAAACAGTCTTTTTGAAGAATTCCCATTTCTGTTCTGTGCTCATTGATGCCAATATTCCCTCCCAGTCTAAGTCCTGGAGAGCAGCCCTCATCCTTGGAAAATTTTCTCTCTTGAAGTTGAGCGTTTTTATCTTTCCTGTATGTATTTCTTGCTTACAGCTAACATCAAATGAAATCATGTTATGATCACTGCTACCCAGGTGTTCCTTTATCTGAACATTATTAATAAGCTCTGCATGGTTTGAGATTACCAGATCCAGCAGAGCATCATTCCTAGTTGGGGCCTCAATAAACTGGACCATAAAATTGTCCTGTAATAGGTTTATAAATTTTTGCCCTTTAACTGTCCCAGAAGTGCCATTACTCCACTCAATTTCTGGGTAGTTAAAATCCCCAATTATTATCACCGTCCCAGCCCCTGCAGCCCTTTCCATCTGTGCAAGGAGCTGAGTCTCCACCTCCTCATTAACATTAGGTGGTCTATAACAAACTCCAATGATTAACTTTGAACTACGCACATCTATTTGCAGTTCCACCCATAATTCTTCAGACTCATCACACTCTCCATCAACCAGGTCCCCTTTCACGCTTGCTTTGAGATCACTTCTCACATAGAGACAGACCCCGCCACCTTTCTTTCACGCGCATTGGGTGCCCAGTGACACTGGAGTGCCGGGAAGGGGAGGGCATCATATGACGCCCTCCCGCCATGAGAGCTGCACCGCCTGGCCGTCAATTGACAGCCGGCGGTCGCTAAACAGTTAATGACCAGGCCATTTTTTGCGATACGGCACTGTGTCGCTTTAACTGAAAATTGCGCGGTCATGCAACGTTGTACAGAAACAAAATTTATGTCCTTTTTCCCCCACAAATAGAGCTTTCTTTTGGTGGTATTTCATCACTCTGCGGTTTTTATTCTTTGCGCTATAAACAAAAAAATACCAACAATTTAAAAAAATAAAACAATATTTTTTACTTTACTTATCCAAAAAAAATTAAAAATAAAAATGTCTTTATCAGTTTAGGCCAATATGTATTCTGCAACATATTTTTGGTAAAAAAATTTTTGGAGCAAAAATATTTTTTGAGCAAAAGTTATAGTGTCTACAAAATAGAGAATCTATTTATGGCATTTTCATTATTATTATTTTTTTTTTACTAGTAATGGCGGTGATCAGCGATTTTTAGCGGGACTTGCGATATTGCGGCGGACAGATCAGACACTTTTGACACTTTTTTGGGACTAGTGACATTTATACAGTGATCAGTGCTAAAAATAGCCACTGATTACTGTATAAATGACATGGGTTTCTTCTGCTCTAGGACCAACCACTGTAGGCGGGCTGCTTCAGCATGGATGGATCTGGGGGCTGAAAAGATTCTCTTCTTCACCAGGGGTCAGAAGCTTCTGACTAGTCCGTGTTCGTCCCTATGATCAGGGAAGTCATGTGGTTCCTGGTGGCGCGGGACACACCACTGCTAAGTGTCAAACACTTTCAGTCCTTCCCAGCTACGGATTGTCAAAGCTTCAACCGTATGGGTAGGTATCCATCAATAGGGAAACTCTGGGTCCCATTCCCCTTTATTTCCAATCTTCTATCTTCTGTTTGCAGATGACCTCAGTATCAGTCATAGAAGTCCCTGTACAATAGGGTCACTTGGCTCCAGTGTCTAGGCGGGCTTTGTTACACGCCTGCCACCTGGATGGGTACAGAAGGGATGGACCAACTAGCTTTTCTGGGTAGAGGCCGAGTTGATGCGGTCCTCTCCTGCGGACTCTTTGCCTTTATACTTGATCTGCACTGCCTCCTTTCTTGGAGCCTGGAATGCATTAAGTTTTCTCCCTCTTATGGGAGTGGTGTTTTTGTCTGTGGATTGATAAAACACGCCCCACATCCTCGGTTGAGGACATTGTTTCTCCTCTCACTTTTGGGGGTTCTCAGTTTAGGATACTGCATTTCCTTCCGAGGGGTCCTTGGCCCCCTTTTCTCTGGAGTACCTTGGTTGAGGATCCTGGGTTCCTTCGAGGGTCTGATCTCATCTTCTTTCCGTTATTCTTCTTGGAGCTCACTGAAGGTGATGGGCAACCCGGTTGACTCCTTCACCGGGCCCTTTTGGCGTTTCCCCCAGCTGGCGGCTTCTGTTTTCTTCTTCTTGGACTGCACATACAGCTGCAATATGACCAATTCCTCCACAATTAAAACAGATCATCTCACCGTAGTCAGGTGGGGATGCTGGTGCTGAACAGCTGGAAACAATTCCCTCCTGCTTGTTTCTTTCTTGGGACTACCATCATCGGGGACATCTGCAACTTCAGGCATCTACCTCTGTCTCTCTTTCAGGGTTAAGGCCGACCTGACCGTGGCCACTGAAGTTTTGTAGACCCCATCACCTGCTTTGCCCTTTTCCCTCTTCCAACATGGGCCTCTTCTTCTCTGACCATTCGAATGAGATCAGGGTATCCAGCTCATTCCATCCTGCCGGGTGCGTAGTATTAGTGCGACAGGTCCAGGGGTTGGGCTCCCCTCATCACCTGCTGGCACGGGCTTCATCTACCTTCCCTGGATCTATCCCTTCTTCAGGATAATCCTATGCAGGATCTTGTCTATGCGTCCCATGTACTCCGACAGCTTCTCCCCTGTCTTCTGGTAACAGTGTTCCAGTTGATAGGTAAGTTCTGTGATTTTTTCTGTCCCACCCAACACACTTTCCAGGATGTCTATGTAGTCCTGGGCAGTGCAATTCAGATGCGTATGGCCTCTAAGGCAGGTCCTTTTAGGCTCTCAACAATCCTTTGCTTCTTTCTGCCTTCTGAGACCTCCCATTCTTCTAGGGCCTGCGTGGCACCATTCTAACCACTCTTCAAAAGGGGTACAGGTGTCCTCCCTGAAAACATCCGGAGTTTCCTGTATCCCGACATTGGGTAGTCCCCGGGGTCTCTTCTGCACTGAGTCACAATTTCCCCTAGGACAGCACACAGTTCTGCACTAAGAGTAGTCTGTGCGGGGCTTTCCGCGCCCTTCTGCTCTTCCTGCTTGGGGGATAGCATGGCTTTCATAGGAGAGTAGTCTCCCTTCCGCGGCAGCGCATGCAGCACTTGTAGGTCCTGACCATTCGTGCTTGTATGCTTTTGGCTCCTGAACTGCTCTGGAGTCTCTTCCTTCCATTCTATTAAGCGTATGTGTACCCAGCATCATTTCTCATGTCCATTATCCATGACTTGTGGCATGGGGATAAAGACATTATGACCTGCTTGAGATGACTGCCTCTCTCTCTGCCATATCCCTGGGCAGTTCAATGACTGCTGCTGCTGCTGGAACAGTGGCCCATGTTGCGGACCCACCGTCCCATTTCTATCCGGTCCATGCCGGTACCTTCTGGCGGCGTTTTTTCCGCTGACTCAGGATCCCGGATTAACGAGCCCCCACGTGTAGCGATACCCCAGTTAAGAGGGCCGCTGATTTGTTTTGGTCCCCTGAGTACAGCTCCACCAACCCCGGCAATTTGCTCTACCCGCTCTGGACACAGTTAGACTAGGGGTATGTATCATATGCACATATAAACATCACTTATACTCTAAGTGTAATGGTAATGAACTCACAAGCAGACTCCTGAAATAAGAATAACTGCTTTAACTTTGTCAGTAAGGAAAATAAATAGCAAACATACATTTAACATATGGACTTACAATACTTCTAGCAGGTCCCCTGCAATATGCACTTTAACATGTACACACTTATGTTTTCAAACTAGCAATGGGAACGGAGCGCCAAATGTACGACCTCATGCTATGCACCCCTAGGTGCAATAAATCTATCTGCGCCTACCTAACGACCAGTCCTGATCCCTAGCAATAGAGCTCAGTCTTGTACTAGTACAGTGTTCTTCACCGGCAATAAATCTGTAGAGGTGTGCACATGTAGCTTAAATGGTGTCTTTGTAATCCACAAAAGTAACATTTAGCTGCTCTTGAAGTAAAATTGCGCCTAGCAGCTTCAATAGGCAGAAAAACGTGTGAAATCAATGCAGGATGAGCCTCTCAGCTCTCTCACCAATCCTTGGGTACCGTTCCTCAGCTCCGGTCCCCTCCTATGGCGGCTCCGGTCTCCTCAGTCACAGCCCTGCTCTCCGGTCCTCAGCTCCGACCGACCGACTTAGGGAAGAGTCTCCGCTCCGCTGCTGCTGACTCTGAGGGATGACAAGTCTCACTCCATGCAAGGCCCAGGCTACAGGCCTTCAGCAGTCCCGGTCCGCACGGGTGTCCCCTCAGGAACAAATCTCCGCGTCACACGCTCCGTCAGGAAAGGGAGACCAGTCAGGTGAGGCCTCAGTGCAGTCCCCCCGCAGCCTCTCGGGCGGAAACAAGCAGCCCGGGAGCCACGGGTGTCCCACATATTATTATTTTTTTTTACAGTGATCAGTGCTAAAAATAGCCACTGATTACTGTATAAATGACATGGTAGGGAAGGGGTTTACACTAGGGGGTGATCAAGGGGTTATGTGTTCCCTAGGGAGGTGTTTCTAACTGTAGGGGGAGTGTACTGACTGGGAGTAGAGAGAGATCGCTATTCCTGATCACTAGGAACAGACAATCTCTCTATACTCCCCTGGGGAGAATGGGGATCTGTTTGTTTACATTGACAGATCCCCATTCTGGTTCTCTGTGGAGCGATCACGGGTGACTGGCAGACATCACGGCTGCTGGCCACGCACATCGACTCTGGCGACGCACTATTGCTCTTAAAGTGGCCGACGTACGCCTACGGTGATTCACGCAGCAATGCCAACCTTCCGCAGTATAATGACGGCGGCTGGTCGGCAACGGGTTAAATAACAAACATGTCATACTTACCTGCACTATGGAATGGTTTTGCACAGAACAGCCCCAATCTTTCTCTTCTCGGATCCCCCACTCACACTCCTGACTCCCCCCCCCCCCCTGGGCCGTCTTTCACACAGGGCAAATGAGGCATCTGCCCAGGGCCCATTCATTGTTGGAGGGCCCCAAACGCTGATAAGTAAAGTGCGTTCATTTTCTCCTCCTTTTTATTCAGCTCTGCACGGGTTAAGTGAAGTCACGTCCCCGCAGTGTCTCTTCTACTGGCCCGCCCCTTCCCCTTATCTCAGTCTGAGTGGACTGAGTCTCTTCCCCAGTGACATGCTGCATTCCACAGGGAGGGAGGACAGGGCTGCTGGGTGTTCTAGTGCAAGGCAGGGATTGGCTGCTGCTGCAGAACTTCTTGGAGGGGAAGGGAAGGGCTACTGGGTGTTGTAGGGCAGGACAGTTATTGGCTGCTGCTGCAGAACTTCTTGGAGGGGGAGGGGAGGGCAGGGCTGCTGGGTGTTGTAGTGCCGGGCAGTAATTGACAGCTATGGGCTCAACAATAACCCCCTTCCCCGCCTCTTCACCCTCGACAATAACCCCCCTCCCTGCTTCTCCACCCTCAACAATAACCCCCTCCCTGCTTCTCCACCCTAAACAATAACCCCCTCCCTGCATCTCCACCCTCAATAATAACCTCCTCCCTGCTTCTCCACCCTCAATAATAACCCCCCTCTCTACTTCTCCACCCTCAGCAATAACCCCCTCCCTGCTTCTCCACCCTCAATAATAACCCCCCTCCCTGCTTCTCCACCCTCAATAAAAAAAACCCTCCCTGCTTCTCCACCCTCAATAATAACCCCCCTCTCCACTTCTCCACCCTCAATAATAACCCCCTCTCCACTTCTCCACCCTCAATAATAACCCTCCTCCCCGCTTCTCCACCCTAAACAATAACCCCTCTCCCTGCTTCTCCACCCCAACAATAACCCCAATCCCTGCCTCTCCACCCCCAATAACCCCCCTCCCTGCTTCTCCACCCTCAATAATAACCCCCTTTCCGCTTCTCCACCCTCAATAATAACCCCACTCTCTGCTTCTCCACCCTCAACAATAACCCCCTCTCCACTTCTCCACTATCAATAATAACCCCCCTCCCACTTCTCCACCCTAAACAATAACCCCAATACCTGCCTCTCCACCCTCAATAACCCCCTCCCTGCTTCTCCACCCTCAGCAGTCGGGGGGCTGTGTAATGATGGGGGTATTATGGGGGACAGATCCTGTTTATTAATGGGGGGTGTAGCAGAGCGTCCCAGAGAGAGCCAGGAGAAGTCTTGTTCGGGGTTTATACATCTCCCAGGCTCCTCTCATACACATTCAGAGGTCTCTGATACATGATCCAGTTCGGATCTTAGTCCTCCTCTCCAGGCTAATTTAAGCTCACCTGAGCAAACAGCCTTTGCTCTCTGCCTGGGACACACAGACATGGATGGTTTGTGAGGAGCCAAAAGGTTGGTAAAGCGCTTTAAAACTCTATACAGAAACTGACAAGCGGTAGGCTTGCTCAGCCTGGTAGTGAGGGCCAGTGTATGGTATAGTTAGAGCCAAGACACGGCTAGGACTTTTGTTTTGTTATTTCTGTTTTGATATGTTTTCTGGAAGACTGTGCAGCACCTGTGTATGGACTTGTATTTAAAACAAATAAACCCAGCACTGTTGTCACTACCTCAAGTGGATTTGGTATCTGTGCCTAAATAAACAGCTCATCCCAGGGAGCTTTATACCTGCTACCTGTCCCCCAGGTTACATATGGTGGATTTCAGCGGGCAGCTGTAGTAAGTTACTACTTAAAAGGCCAGTACCTAGAGTGACTAAACATGGAGGAAATCCTAAAACAGTTGATGATATCCAACGCTGCGCAACAGCAAACAAATGCTGCACTGCAGAAATCAAACGCTGCACTCCACGCTGCACAACAGCAAGCAAACGCTGCACATCAGCAAGCAACCACTGAACAGCAGAAAACAAATGCTGCACTACAGCAGGAAAACGCTGCACAGCAGAAAACAAGCTCTGCACTCCACGCTGAACAGCAGAAAACAAACGCTGAACAGCAGAAAACAAATGCTGCACTACAGCAAGCAAATGCTGCACAGCAGAAAACAAACGCTGCACTCCACGCTGCACAACAGCAAGCAAACGCTGAACAGCAGAAAACAAACGCTGCACTCCACGCTGCACAACAGCAAGCAAACGCTGCACTCCATGCGGCACAACAGCAAGCTAATGCTATCACACAGGAGCAATCGCAGAGGCTGTTTGAACAGCTAGCCACTGATGCAAAAGCTGATAGGAAAACCTTGTCTGAGGTTGTGGAGACAATAGCATAGTGGTCACCTGCTAACGTTGATAATGTTGGAGACAAGCCCTCAGCCATCCATGTGGCTCGCTTTTTGTCTAAGATGACTACAGATGATGATCCAGAGGCCTTTCTGCTAACGTTTGAACGGACCGCTGAGAGGGAAGGTTGGCCTAAAACCCAGTGGGCAGGACTGGTCGCCCCATTGCTTACTGGGGAATCGCAGAAGGCCTACTATGATTTGGAGTCAGCAGAAGCAGCAGACTATGAAAAGGTCAAACAGGAAATACTGGCACGACTTGGTGTCACTTTGGCAGTTCGAGCACAGCGGGTCCACAGCTGGTCCTTCCAAGACGAGAAACCCCCAAGATTGCAGATGTTCGACCTAATTCACCTGGTGAGGAAATGGCTACAGCCGGAGTCCCTGTCTCGGCCACAAATAGTGGAGCGTGTGGTCATGGACCAGTTTCTGAGGTCACTACCCATTTCCCTGCAGGAGTGGGTGAGTCAAGGAGACCCCAATTCGGCAAACCACCTGGTGGAACTTGTTGAAAGGTATTTTGCGGGAAAGAACCTGGTCACCACCTCTACAGCCGCACGGACTTTCCGCTCAAAGCCACGGTCTCCCCAGGCAACCGGTAAGACTGTTCCAGGGGAAGTGGGTGGTACGCATGGCAAGGAAATAGGGGGGAGGATTTTTGGTGCCAGGACTGAAGCTTGGCCTCCCAAACAAGGGAAGCCGGTGCCTGTCAGCAAACCAAACTGGGGAAACGTCAGGTGTTTTCGTTGCCAAGAAATGGGACATGTTGCAGCAAATTGTCCATTGACAGATGAACCAATGCAGTGTGATTTATCTATTAGAAGGCAGTCTATGTTTGCAGCGGTTTCATGCACTGCAACGCCAAATATGAGAAAACCAATGTGCCAAATGACTGTGAATGATAAGCCTATTACAACCTTGCTGGACTCTGGAAGTCTAGTGACTTTGGTTACAGCTGAAATTATTGAACCTGTGAATTATCATCCTAAAAATATTGCTGTGATCTGTATACATGGGAATACCCGGGAGTATCCTGTAACCACTGTTCAGTTTAAAACTGGTTTAGGTACAGTGACCCATCCGGTTGGACTTGTTCCCCACTTGGTGCATGAGGCCATCATTGGTAGGGACTTCCCTAAGTTCTGGGAACTGTGGGATCATCCCAACCCGGTCACAGTACCAGACTCAGTCGCAGAGCCAGAATTCCTGGCCACTACTGACAATGTGGGTTTAGGGGACTCTTCTCAGGGCTCCCCGGGTTTTCCTCTATCGGTTATGGCAGGAGAGCTGGAGGACCCTGAGGAAGTCCCCACTACCAGTAGAGCCGGACAGCCGTCTGCTGACCCCGAGCCTATGTTAGAGTTTGATGACCTTAATGTGCATAAGGAAAATTTTGGTACTGAGCAGAGAAAAGACCATACCCTTTCCTGGGCCTGGGAAAATGTAATAGTGATTAATGATGTACCTGTCGAACCCGGGGACAGCCTCTGTTTTCCGTATTTCAGCAGCAATGAGGATTTACTATATCGTGTATGTAAAATGAATGATGAAGTGGTTGAACAGTTGGTGGTCCCTAAGCCATACAGACGGCTGGTGTTAGAACTTGCCCATGGGCACTTGCTAGGAGGCCATTTAGGGGTTGAAAAAACTACTGAAAGGGTGTTGCACAGGTTTTACTGACCCGGGATACAGAAAGATGTTAAGAATTATTGTCAATCCTGTCCTGTGTGTCAGATGTCAGCCCCACTATCCCACTTCCGAAGTCCTTTAGTGCCCTTGCCTATCATTGAAGTGCCCTTTGAGAGGATTGCCATGGACCTTGTGGGCCCACTTCCCAAGTCTGCCCGGGGTCATCAGCATATCCTTGTAATCATGGATTATGCTACCCGTTACCCTGAAGCAGTTCCCTTACGTGCCGCGTCTGCTAAAAACATTACCAAAGAACTGTTTATGGTGTTCAGTCGGGTTGGCATCCCGAAAGAAATCCTTACAGACCAGGGCACCCCGTTTATGTCGCAAATAACTAGGGAGCTCTGCAAGTTATTAAAGGTGACACAGCTGCCCCGCTGACAGGCCTTACGAAAGGGAAAGACTCTGTAATGGTGAAATGGTCCCCAGTAGCAGAGGAGTCTTTCCAGGTCCTGAAGAAGGCTCTGTGTGCACAGCCAGTACTGTACTCTCCCGATTTCTCCAGAGAGTTTTTGGTTCAGACGGATGCGTCTGATGTTGGTATCGGGGCGGTACTATCACAGGTATACAATGGGGAAGAACACCCTGTCGTGTACCTAAGCAGAAAGCTCAATGACCATGAGAAAAAGTATGCAGTCATTGAAAAAGAATGTTTAGCCATAAAATGGGCCGTGGACGCACTCAGGTACTATTTGTTAGGGCGCCAGTTTGACTTAATAACTGACCATGCTCCCCTGAAATGGATGGTCCAAAGGAAGGAGACTAATAGACGGGTGAACCGGTGGTTTTTGGCTCTACAGGATTACTCCTTCACCGTAAAACACAGGCCAGGTGTGGAGATGGGGAATGTAGATGCCCTGTCCCGTGTTCACTCCTGTTGGGCCACAGGTGTTCCAACCCTGGGGTTGAAACAAGGGGGGAGGATATGTAGCAGAGCGTCCCAGAGAGAGCCAGGAGAAGTCTTGTTCGGGGTTTATACATCTCCCAGGCTCCTCTCATACACATTCAGAGGTCTCTGATACATGATCCAGTTCGGATCTTAGTCCTCCTCTCCAGGCTAATTTAAGCTCACCTGAGCAAACAGCCTTTGCTCTCTGCCTGGGACACACAGACATGGATGGTTTGTGAGGAGCCAAAAGGTTGGTAAAGCGCTTTAAAACTCTATACAGAAACTGACAAGCGGTAGGCTTGCTCAGCCTGGTAGTGAGGGCCAGTGTATGGTATAGTTAGAGCCGAGACACGGCTAGGACTTTTGTTTTGTTATTTCTGTTTTGATATGTTTTCTGGAAGACTGTGCAGCACCTGTGTATGGACTTGTATTTAAAACAAATAAACCCAGCACTGTTTGTCACTACCTCAAGTGGATTTGGTATCTGTGCCTAAATAAACAGCTCATCCCAGGGAGCTTTATACCTGCTACCTGTCCCCCAGGTTACAGAGGGTAGTATGGGGGAGGGGACCTGTGTAGTGATGGGCATAGTATGGGGGACGGGGTCCTTTGTAATGATGTTGGAGGGGGGTCCTGTAATTAAGCGTGTAGTATGGGGAATGGGGGTCCTATGTAGTGATTAGGGTAGTATGGGGGAGGGAGTCCTGTGTAATGATGGGGGAGGTGAAATTGCCTTGGGTGGCCCCAGGAAAATGTTTGCCCAGGGTCCAATCAATATTAAAGACAGCTCTGCTCCCCCCAAGTGGCTTGCTATGGGGCACTCATGCGGGCTTGATTCCGAGCCGTGCTCTGTAAGTCCACTGACACACAGAGAGCAGCTCAGTCATGCTCCCACACTCTGCTCACTAACTTATTCACAGCAGCAGAAGCCAATGGCTCCCGCCAGGGCTGCTGGTAAGGCACTGCAACTGGTCCTGTTGTACTGGGCCCAGACCTCATCAGCCAAACAGGGGGGGGGGGCCCAGGGCAACTTTATTGTTAATTTCTTCCTAAATTAATAAATGGATTTTACTAGACCACGCCCTCGTTCTTACTTGTTCACTTGCTTAAATTACATTTCCCTGGACCCCATCATTTCAACAGAGGGGCCCAGGAAGTGGGACTTTTTTTTTTTTTTTTTTTTTCATTTTTGGGGCATAGGGGATTAAAGTCAGCGTGGCTGTTTTGCTGCACCTCTGGGGTGTAGGCGTTGTTGGGGGGGCCCAGTCAGGAAGGCTGTACAGGGCCCCATGATTTTTAACGGCAGCCTTGGCTCCCGCTGCTGCCTCTCTGTCCAGTGATGTGAGAGAAAGCGGAAAGAGCTGCTGCTCTTGTGCACATCACTGGATAGAGATCGAGATCGAGCTCAGGAAAGTATAAGGGGGGCTGGGGAGTACTGCATGCAGAGGGTTTTTTCCCTTGATGCAGAGAATGCATTAAGGTAAAAGACTCTCTGCCTTTTAGAACCCAAAAGCAAACATTATATTGCAGCTTACCAATTCTTAGATATGATGGCTACATTCATTTTCTTTTTTAGGCTTTCTTTCTTCTATTTTCATCTGGTTATCCAGATCCAGAGAAAAAAATTATTTTGTATATAAACTACAATTACATCTCTCATGTTATCTATTGCCACAAACATCAGAATGAGAGAATTAATTCTAGGATCATCATTTATGGTTTACTCGAAAGTAATGAGCTGTAAAGGCTTTTCAAATGTTGCCTATTGATAATTTTCGGTACCATAAGTTTATGACATTTTGCAAGAGCATGCAGTTGTGAGGCCTGACACATTTGGTATCTATAGTTCATCTTTCATTCTGAATGAAAATGGGGTTGATTTACTAAACCTGGAGAGTGCAATATCTGGTGCAGCGCTGCATAAAAAACAATCAATTTCCAGGCTGGGGGAGAGAGCCTGCTTGAAGTGTAATAATTTGTTTGCTGTGAAGTGGAGGGATAATAAGAATGTTTTCGTTCTGTCCTTCCTTCACGCAGACACGATGGTCCAAATTCAATCGGCGACTGGTGTTGTGGAGAAACCCCTCTGTGTCCAGGAATATAATCTTAATATGTAAGGAGTGGACCTCAACGACAAGTTGGCACTGTACCTAATTGCCCATAAGGCCAGGCGCTGGTATAAAAAAGTGTCTGTATATTTATTCCAATTGGCTCTGCTGAATACTTATGTGCTATACAAAGCTTCAGGACAAACTGGATCCTTCCTTAAATTCCAGGAAGGGTTCATCACAGCCCTTCTGTTTCCAGATGGTGCTGTGGCCCAAGTTCCCAATCCAAATGCAGTGAGCCGGTTGCATGAGAGGCATTTTCCGTATGTCCTCCCTGGTACCCCTACCCAAAGAAATCCCCAAAGAAGATATAGGCGTGACACCCGCTTTTATTGTCCCTCTTGTCGTGACCAACCTGGTCTTTGCATTGGTGAATGTTTCAAACGCTACCACACACTAGTGGAGTATTAGCGTATGGTACAGCTGATAACACAGCACCACACAGTCCTAGGGCACACTTACACAGGGTCTTGAAATATGGCCATCACATTTTGAGAGACCCTAATCTGGAACGTTTACAGTTTACAGTTTATATAAAAGTGCAAAAAATAAAAATAAAACACACAAAAACACAAAAAATATAAAAAAGCCAAAAATAGTTGTGGTTTTATTTTTCTTCTCTCTCTATTGTTCTCTCTCTTATGTTTGCTCTCTATTGTTACTGTATTTTAGAACTGTAATGTTTTATTTTTACTATGTTTTACCACAGTTAAAAGAGCATATATGCCGAAGCATGGGGGCAGGGGTGGAGTTGCTCCTAACATTAGGGGCGGATTGCCCCCATGCTTCGGCATATATTTTTTAGGCACAGATTGTGTTAAAAAATCAAGTTGTTTTATTGAGTTAATGTTTTATCGTTACCATTGTTTTCTTTTCAGGTACACCATTCAGCTGCAGCACTGATTTATTCATCTTGACAGCAACAGCGTTTGCTCTCACGATACGAAAATCAGCCACAGTTAAAAAAAAAATGGTGCATGTATGCCCATCATTAGAAGTGGGTGGATGAAGGGCGGCATTCTAATGGTGGGCATTCCCACCGACCAATCTCTTTTTTTCGTTCAGCCCACAGGCTGCATAAAAAAAAGAACATTACAATATATGCCCAATGCCCAACAAGGACCAGCAACATACTGGTATGTTGCTGGACTATGAGTGGTTATACCAAAATGATGCCTGCAGGTTTAGATATCATCTTGGTATCATTCTTTTCAGCCAGCGGTAAGCTTTCATGTAAAAGCAATCCTAGCGGCTAATTAGCCTCTAGGCTGCTATTACAAGCAGTGGGAGGGAACGTCCCCCCCCCCACCGTCTTCCATGATTTTCTCAGGCTCTCCTGTCCCAACAGGGAACCAGAGAATGCGGTAGTTCCGCCAGCTGACCATAGAGCTGATAGGAGACCAGAATGGCTCCAATCATCTCTATGGCCTAAGAAACCAGAAGCTACGAGCATTTTGTGACTTGAGAAGTTTCGTCGGATATAAACAGCTCCATTGGGAAATTGGCAAAGCATTTTATCACACCGATCTTGGTGTGGTCAGATGCTTTGAGGGCAGAGGAGAGATCTAGGATCTAGCCAAAATTTTTTTTTTTTTTGCACAAAGTTGTCACTAAATGATACATTGCTCAAACATGGCATGGACATATGTGGAATTACACCCCAAAATTCATTCTACTGCTTCTCCTGAGTACGGGGATACCACAGGTGTGAGACTTTTTGGGAGCCTAGCCGTGTACAGGACCTCGAAAACCAATCACCGCCTTCATGCTTTCTAAGGGCGTAAAATGGTGATTTCACTTCCTCACTACCTATCACGTTTTCGAAGGCCATGAAATGTCAAGATAGCACAACCCCCAACCCCTCCCCAATGACCCCATTTTGGAAAGTAGACACTTCAAGCGATTTGCAGAGAGGCATGTTGTGTCCATGGAATATTTTATACTTTGCCACAAGTTTCGGGAAAATTTTAACAACATTTTTATTTTATTTTTTTACACAAAGTTGTCATTAAATTATATATTGTGCAAATATGGCATGGTTATATGTGGAATTACACTCCAAAATACATTCTACTGCTTCTCCTGAGTATAGGGATACCACATGTGTGAGACCACGTTCAGGCTTTCTATAGACGTAAAATTGTGATTTTACTCCTCACTACCTATTACAGTTACGGAGGCTCTGAAATGTCCAGATAGCATAAAACCCACCGCCCCCCCCCCCCCCCAAAATGACCCCATTTTGGAAAGTAAACACGCCAAGGTATTTGCTAAGAGGCATGGTGAGTATTTTGCAGCTCTCTCTGTTTTTGAAAATGAAGAAAGAAAAGAAAAATATATTTTTTTTCTTTTTTAAATTTTCAAAACTTTGTGACAAAAAGCGGGATCTGCAAAATACTCACCATACCTCTCAGCAAATAGCTTGAAGTGTCATTGGGGGGGGGGGGGGGGGTTGTGCTATCTTGACATTTCAGGGCCTCCGAAACCGTGATAGGTAGTGAGGAAGTGAAATCACCATTTTACACCTGAAGGCGGTGATTGGTTTCGGGGTCCTGTACTCGGCTAGGCTCCCAAAA
This sequence comes from Lithobates sylvaticus, assembly GCA_028564925.1. Lineage (NCBI taxonomy): Eukaryota > Metazoa > Chordata > Amphibia > Anura > Ranidae > Lithobates > Lithobates sylvaticus. The sequence continues at coordinate 380,899,088 of CM053030.1, read as the reverse complement.
AGTCTCACACATGTGGTATCCCCGTACTCAGGAGAAGCAGCAGAATGTATTTTGGGGTGTAATTTCACATATGCCCATGGCATGTTTGAGCAATATATAATTTAGTGATAACTTTGTGTAAAAAAAAAAAACTAATAAAAAAGTTTGTCATTTTCCCAGAACTTGTGGCAAAATATAAAACATTCCATGGGCTCAACATGCCTCTCAGCAAATAGCTTGGAATCTCTACTTCCCAAAATAGGGTAATTTGGGGGGTTTTGTGCTATCTTGGCATTTTATGGCCTTCGAAACTGTGATAGGTAGTGAGGAGTGAAATCAAAAATGTACACCGTTAGAAATCCCGAAGGCAGTGCTTGGTTTTCGAGGTCCTGTACGCGGCTAGGTTCCCAAAAAGTCTCACACATGTGGTATCCCCATACTCGGGAGAAGCAGCTAAATGTATTTTGGGGTGTAATTTCACATATAACCATGGCATGTGTGAGCAATATATCATTTGTGTAATTTTTATTTTTTTTTTGTAATTTTTCAATCACTTGTGACAAAAAAATAAAAGATTGAATGGGCTCAACATGCCTCTCAGCAATTTCCTTGGGGTGTCTACTTTCCAAAATGGGGTAATTTTGGGGGAGGGGGTTGTACTACCCTACCATTTTAGCACCTCAAGAAATGAGATAGGCAGTCATAAACTAAAAGCTGCATAAATTCCAGAAAATGTACCCTAGTTTGTAGACGCTATAACTTTTGCGCAAACCAATAAATATATGCTTATTGACATTTTTTTTACCAAAGACATGTGGCTGAATACATTTTGGCCTAAATGTATGACTAAAATTTAGTTTATTGGATTTTTTTTAGAACAATTTTATTTTTTTCAAAATTTTTGGTCTTTTTCCGTTTATATCACAAAAAAAAAAATTGCAGAGGAAATCAAAAATACCGTCAAAAGAAAGTTCTATTTGTGAAAAAAAAGGACGCAAATTTAATTTGGGTACAGCATTGCATGACCACGCAATTACCAGTTAAAGCAGCGTAGTGCCAAATTAGAAAAAGTGCTCTGGTCATTGAGCAGCCAAATCTTCTAGGGCTTAGTGGATGTAAAGCCAAATTTTTTTTTTATTTTTTTTTGATGTCATAATGTAGAGAATAAGATTTCCTTTCATTTGAGCCCAGTCTTGCCACACAGATTTACTCGAGGCCTGAGCAATCCTCTTTAATTGTTCAGTTAGAGAAATCTTGACAAAGTCTTGAAAACTTTGTCAAAAACGCCCCCTTGCTGTGAGTGACAGGTGATTTACATATCTCATGCACTAGCCTGAGACAGGCACATCCTGTGTAAAAAGTTCACATTTCACATCCCCCTCCCCTCCAGCTCTCCCAGCTTTTCTGTGTTTTGACTGGATGTTTCTCATCATGGGATGCAGTGAACAGTCAGCAGTCTACAGACAGACAAGTGATTTAGGGGACATGTATGTAGTCAGAGCTGGGCAGAGTAGAACATCCAGTGATCTGATGATAACCTGTCTCAGGCTAGTGCATGAGATATGTAAATCACCTGTCACTCACAGCAAGGGGGCGTTTTTGACAAAGTTTTCAAGACTTTGTCAAGATTTCTCTAACTGAACAATAAAAGAGGATTGCTCAGGGCTCGAGTAAATCTGTGTGGCAAGACTGGGCTCAAATGAAAGGAAATCTTATTCTCTACATCATGACATAAAAAAAAAATTGGGGTTTACATCCACTTTAAGTGGTTAATACACTGCCTTAAGTGTATTAGAAGCAGTATACCATGGAATGCACTATAGATATAGGCTACACTGGATGCAGATATATATATATATATACAGTACATACACAGTTAGTCTAGTATGTATATCAAATACACTGCCACTAGCTGAATAACCTGCCTGCTTAATCTAAATCAAGCTATCTCTGTCCACACCAACAACACTACATACAGCCGCTGTGTAAGCAGCCCTATATAGTGTGGGGCATGGACCTAGTACCCCTGAGCCAGGATTGCCCAAAGGCACCCTGCCTTTGGCCAATTATGGCTCTCTTAGCAGAGGGCGCTGTAATTTGCCAAAGCATGCAGGTCAGATGCATGCTTTGGCCAATCATCATACAGCAATGCACTGTGATCTCGCAGTGCATTATGGGGCGTTCCGCGGCGCTCAAATTTGCCGCGAGCTCCCCATAATGTTTGCTGTTCTGCGAACAGGCGAACACCCGATGTTCGAGTCGAACCGAACATCAAGCTCTCCAGTTGTCTTTGGTCAAATTTGATAAAAATTGGGCTGGTTGCGGTATCAGATCTAGTGCATGGATAACCATGTATAATATTTCAATTCTTCTCCTTTCATCAAAAAAAATAAATTGACTATATCTGATTGACCATTGTAGGCCAACTATAATCTGATTAGTCCTTATTACAGTATATATGAAATGTTCACGATCGAAAATGTTCTAATGCATTGGTCAAATCTATTACAATACGCTTTTGATGCTCTCCACTGGTCTTTGGTCAAATTTGATAAAAAATTGACACCTTGGACTAGTTGAGGATTTAGATCTGGTACATGGATACCCTTGTAAAATATATTTTTTTTTTTCAGCAAAAAGAAATGTGTTTTATCTGTCCGTTGACAGCAGCTCTGGCTGTATTGTCACATCCCAATGGATTTCAGGATGCTGTAACCATCTGCACCTTTTGCTGCACTGCACTTAGAGCCCGAGTCACGTGCTCCAAAAGCACTGGAGCTAATTCCCTCAATGTAATTCTAACATCACTAGCCAGCTATTATTTAGAGAGGTAAAAAAAATAAGAAAGCAGTAGAGCAAATTAGGAATATTACAAAGGCAACATCTGCTGTGGCGTTGGCTGTTGTGCTCCTCGTACACTGGCTGCGGGTGATTGTGTGACAGTCTGGTGACAGGCGCTGTGTATGACAATGGGAAGCAGTGTGTGTGTGTGTGTGTGGCTGCTGCTCTCCCTCCCATGAGTCTGTCCTACCCATTTATTCATCTGTGGATCACAGGGAAGGATAACACAAATTTAACACAGCCGCTAAAAGACAAAAAAAGCTGTGCCTGGATTATTATTTGATTTTCCCAGGTATTTTGTATGTGTGTAAAGTTTATGCATCCTATTTTACATATCCGCAGGGCTTGCTTTTTTTTTTTTTTTTTCTTTCACTGGCAAGGTGAATGAATGACTGAGGAGGACGGAGCAGCTGCTGATTTGATGGTATAAAGCGTACTGAATGGAGGCTGAACGCCACTGAAGTGGGCATTTTCTCCTTCCTATTCCTTTGCTGGAACCTTTAGGGATAGCAATCTGAATACAAGCCAACGATGCAACAGTGAGAAGTATTCAGCGATCTCCGGAAGGGGACTGGTACACCATCTATATACATCGTATACTACTTCCACCTTTTCTGTTATGTCTGTTCAGATGACGGGATGGATTCTGCAAAAGGATTTTGGATCCGGAATTGCTTTTCCATGATAGAAACGTGAACGCGGCGGACTTATTGAACCGATCGAACCTCCCGGGGAACATTTGTCTCTCTCCTGTCACCACCGGACTGGATTTCAACAACCCCAAAAGGGGCGTGCTCGGCTGTTCGCTGATGAATCGCACTTAGGACTATGGGGGGGGGGGGATTCAGCGTCGGTGGTGTGTGATGTCTGCTGAGTGAGATTCTGCTTTGTCACCACAATTCCATCCAGGAATCCTGCCCAGCGCCTGTAGGAATAAAGACAATCTGTTATTGGCACATCGTCCACAATCCCTGCCGAGCCACTGAATGCCATTACACCGTCCCTTTATTGCCCTATTGCAGCAACCTTTAAATAGATCTGAAAAAAAAAAGTGGAATATTAAAAACAATCTGTATTAGTTGTGCCTGAGGCTCACAGCAGGTTGTTTTTTTTCTTTTTTACTCTGAAATAATTCCTCCTTCCATCTTGTGCTGTGAAATGTGGATGATCAGCTTGGATTAGTGTCGCCAGCACTGCACAATGTCCCCCTGATTGACGCTGAACATTGATGCACACAGGAGTAAGGTTTGGATGGCTGATGGTGTGATCAGTGGTGGAATCCCGGTGACGGACACTAGGTGGAGCCGCTGAGTGAGGACACAGCAGACATTGGCGTTGCGGGAGTTTGTGTGTTTTGTCCCCGCCGGCTCTCTGTAGGAGATGGGAGAGGGCGTGTCCAAGAGGCTCAGGCTGCAGTTCGGCGGGGAGGCGGAGATGGAAGAACGATCCTTCGTTAACCCCTTCCCCGACTACAAACCGCCGATCCCCGAACAGGGCGAAGGAGCCGAGGGGTCCGGGGAGCATGGAGAGCTGGATCTGCCCTTCGACAAGGATGGCAAGGTACTGACAGCACACCTGTCACTGCTATACACTGAGCGATCTGCCCGGCCATACACTGTGCGATCTGATTGTACAATCTCCTTTACCACCAACTAGGGAGGTGCTCAGATTACATCGTTTTAGTAAATTAAAAGTTGATTGTATGATCAGATTGTAATGTGTATGGTGACCCTGAGATCAACTACTGTCACTGCTGAGGTGGGTCCCAAAAGTGATTTGTACATTGATTGAAGACTGATTGCTTGGTTTAGTTCACACTGATGCCATGCTGGACACGGCATGTAATTGGCACAGGAATCGCACTACATTCCCATGCATGAACTACATGCCGCATCTCTGGGGTGCGATTTGTATGGTTCAAATCGCACCAAACTCGTGCAGGACCTCTTTTTGTCCGCACCAGAATCCGACCACGTGATCAGATTCCGCAAATTGCACTGCGTTTTGCAAACCAATTGTGGAGCAGCGTTAACCACTTCAATACCGGGCACTAACACCCCCTTCCTGCTCAGACCATTTTCCAGCGCTGTCTTTGAATGACAATTGCGCGGTCATGCTACACTGTAACCATGTGACATTTTCATCAATATTTTTTTCACACAAATAGAGCTTTCTTTTGGTGGTATTTAATCACTCCTGGGTTTTTTATTTTTTCCTGAAAACAAAAAAAAAATAAGTTTTTCTTAGTCTCTGTCATTAAATTTTGTAAATAAGTAATTTTTCTCCTTCACTGATAGGTACTGATGAGGAATGAATATGCTGCACTGATAGGTGGCACTAATGGGCACAAAGGCGGCGTTGATGGGCAGCAGTGATTAGGTATTGATGGGCAACAGTGATAGCCAGCACTGACTGGCATCACTAATGGGTACTGATTGCTTACACTTGTGGCACTGTTTGCTGGCACTGGTGGGCACTCACTGGTGGGCTTTTATTGTAATCAGGGCACTGATTACATGCCTAGATGTCCCCTGTGAGGAGATGCCGCTGATCGGCTGTCCTCTCCTTACACTCTGTCAGTGTGAGGAGAGCCGATTACTAGCATCTCCGTGTGGACACAGCCAATCACATGGTTAAAGAGCCACGGCTCTTTACAGAAGACCGCGATCAGCGCGCTGCTGCGTCATATGACGTCCACCCGGAACGAGAGCCGCCCCGCTGCTATTTGAAAGGGAGAGGGAGGCAAGTGGTTAACTTAACATACACTCCGCAATCAGTTCTCACGAACCAGTTGCGATTTTGATGTGGTGCGAAATCCGCAGTGATCACTTTGCATCTAGTGTGAACCGAGCCTAATGCCCCAGACACACGATTCAAAAATCGTACAAAAAAATACCGCATTCAAAGCGCTCGTACGATAATATGATCGTTAGTACAGAGTTTTCGATAGCTGATCACGACAGTTCATCCGATTTTATTATCCGATCGGACAAGCGCAAAAAGTGTCCTCGGAAGACAGCATGGATTCATGAAAGACAGAAGTTGTCAAACAAATCTGATTTCTTTTTCTGAGGAGGTAAGTAAAGCCTTGGACAGAGGCGTGGCTGGGATTTTGGAAAAGCGTTCAATACCGTTCCCCACACACAGCTATTGTGTAAAGTCTACAGGTTTGGAAAGATCAATTTTTAAATGGATAGAAAACCTGGCTAAAAACAACTCAGAGAGTAGTGGTTAATGATTCTTACTCTGAATGGTCAGTGGTGTACCCCAAGGCTGACCCTTACTTTTTATAAATGATGTAGATCAGGGGTGTCAAACTCAATTTCATCATGGGCCGCATCAGCATTAGGATTGCCCTCAAAAGGTAAGATTAGATGTCCAGATGTCCGTACATTAGATGTCAAGCGCCACCCCCACCATCAGAAGTTGAGTCCCTTACATCACAGTGCACCCCCTTTCCTTATGCTGTGCTGGGAAGAAGCTGGATGCATTGCTTGAAAGTAAGGGTCTAGAGGAGGACCAGAGAAGGGTTGGAGCTCTCCTGCAGGTGCAGGAGAGGTGCGAGTGCCAAATGAAATGGCCTGGAGGGCCGAATTCGGCCCACGGGCCTTGTGTTTGACACCAGTGATGTAGGGTCTGGGATTGATTTGACATCTTGGACTAGTTGAGGATTCAGATCTGATGCTGATTGTACAATTGCCTTTAGCTCTTCCAACAAGTATGTAGCACAAGTGTCTGCCTGATTGAATGGTATAGATCAGGGGGTCTCCAAACTTTTTACTTTGAGGGCCGCATTTTACTTTTTTTCATATATTCACGGGCCGAAAAAAAAAAAAAAAAAATGTATTTTATAAATGAATCTGCAGCAGCAGAATAGAATGGAATTTGACAGGCTGCCTGCAGTAGAGCTGGAATGGTGCACTTGTATCCTCCGATCAAACCTAAATGCCGTAACCTCATGCATGGGGATAAACTTCCAGTGTGCACAAGGCCTTACATCACGTGTTACCGTGACACACAACCCCCCATACATTTGGTCCCCATCAGACTCTCCGCTGCACATTTGTGTCCCCCTTAGATCCCTCTTTCATATTTGTGCCCCATCAGAGACCCCTGCACATTAATGTCCCCATCAGAGACCCCCCACACATTAATGTCCCCATCAGAGCCCCCTGCACAATAATGTCTCCATCAGAGACCCTCACACACATTAATGTCCCCATCAGAGACCCCCCCCCCCCCAACACACACACGAACACACACACACATTCATGTCCCCATCAAAGACCCCCCTCACACATTAATGTCCCCATCAGAGACCCCCCCCCCAACACACACACACGAACACACACACACATTCATGTCCCCATCAAAGACCCCCCACACACATTAATGTCCCCATCAGAGACCCCCCCCACACATTAATGTCCCCATCAG